>PVHT020000165.1:14838285-14871216 GCA_004024745.2 Catagonus wagneri
AAACCACACAATGAGATATCACCTCACACCTGTCAAAATGGCCATCTTCAAAAAGAACACAAATAACAAACATCAGCAAGGATGTGGAGAAAAGGGAACCCTCCTCCACTGCTGGTGGGAATGTGAAATGGCGCAGCTACTATGGAGAACAGTTCCTTTAAAAAACATTAAAACTGAGTTACCACATGATCCAGCAATCCTACTCTGGGTGTATATCTAGAAAAGACAAAAACTCTAATTCAAAAAGTTATACGTACCCCAAAGTTTATAGTGGCACTATTTACAACAGACAAGACATGGAAGCAACCCAAGTGTCCATCAACAGATAAATGGGTAAAGAAGATGTGGTATATATACATATATACAATGGTATTATTACTCAATCAGAAAAAATTAAATAATGCAATTTGCAGCAACATAGATGGACCCAAAGATTATTAAGTGAGGTCAAAGAAAAATATCGTATGATATCACTTATATGTAGAATCTAGAAAATGATACAAATGAATTTATTTACAAAACAGAAATGGACTTACAGACATAGAAAACAAGCTTATGATTACCAAAAGCTGAAGGGAGGGATAAAATAGGAGTTTGGGATTAACAGATACACACTACTACATACAAAATAGGTAAACAACAAGGATCTACTGTATAGCACAGAGAACTATATTCAATATCTTGTAATAACATATTGGAAAAGAATCAGAAAAATAATTGATATATATGTATAAACGATTCACTTTGCTATACACCTGAAACACAACACTGTAAATCAACTATACTTCAGTTTTTAAACAATAAAAACCCCCTTGGGATCTAGGTTGTAGAGTTACACTATAAGACTATGAAATCCCCAAGCACAGGCACCAAATTCCCCTATCTTGCCTGATGCAAGTCAAGCTGTAAAGACATAATTCCCCCAGTGAGAAAGCAAAACAAGCCATTAGTAGAGCTTGCAATGCCTTTCTCTTTGTCTTCCATTCTCTTTCAGGTTGTTTCCTTAGCCAACAGTTATCATGTGGCCTCCACAGAGGAACTAGGAGGAGAATACGACCCAGAATCAAAACTAAGACACTCATTTCACCAGTTTGGAAGCAGTTTTAATGGAGATGGAAATGTTTGCCAACTCAACACAGGTACCCCAAAATACAAAGCAAAATATCATCTTCAGCTGCATAGCAAATATGATTTAAGAATTTAACATCATTATTTGATCACAAGCGTAAATATGTCACCATAAATAAACGTCAATTCATTGTACAAAAATTCCCAGCCACTCTTAATACAAATACGGTATATTTGACAGTTTCTTAAACAGAGTTTTTTTTAACCTCTTAAAATCTAAGACTTTATTTTTCCTGCTTCTCAGATACACAAAAAATCAAAAGGCGCGGGGCAGTAACACCAGGAAGGATGGAATATTAAAACTGTTTGGTGTTCATAAATCAATGCTGCTGGTGAGCCAGGGAAATGAAATGTCTTTCCTGAAGGTGAAGACCTCAATTTACTGGGATCCAATATCTTGAGGATAATGAGATTCTACCCAGAGGGTCAAGTTCAGGGTTACAAATGCAGGATGGGAGGAGCGGGGGTTTGTGAAATAGCTATCACATCAAAGGATGACCCAAATTTCCACAAAGCAACTGTCCAGGATTTGGAACGATCTCCAAGGCTTAATAGTCAATCATCTACCTGGAGTGAGTCAGATTTGGAAGGCTCTGGAGCTTAGAAATTTTATGTGGGTTTTGAAGGTAAGTACTTGTACCATGTGTTGTAACCCCTCACTTTTGCCTTTGGGACATATCTGTGGTCATCAAGAAGGAAAAATGAGAAACTGGAATGGGAAGTGCCAGCTCCAGACAGGAGGATCTGACAGCTTCCACCCTGACCTTCCACCTTGACCCACTTTCCTTCCCTACACAAATATTTTCTTTCATGGCTCAGAGGGCGCTCAACGCCCAAGGTTAGCGGTACAGGGGCCTCTAGAGCAGCGGTCCTCAGATTTCCATGTGCAACAGAATCATTCAGTTTGTGGCAAGGGCAAATTCCCTGGCTCTGTCCTAGAGATGCAGAATTAATGGGTTGGAGGTAGGGCCCAGGATTGTGCATCAAATGTGCCGATTTCAGGAAGTTCCGACGTAGACAGTCTCTGGACCACACTTGGCATGTCCCACCTCTTTCCTCTCTGGTGAGCATGAGTGGATAACACAAACCTCTTGCTATGCATACTGCTTCGCTCCTGCCGTGAGGTTAAAATGGACCATCTGGTTAATGGTAACCATTTCCATTCCTGTACCCTGAGGGAGGGGATCATTACAGTTCTATCGTCTCTCTCTTCTTTTCCTCCTTGGATGGGGGGAGAAATATCAACTGTATCACTTTATCTGTTCTCACAAGTTCAGCATCACAGATTCCCCTTGATGATGAGATGCTCTGTAATGAGACATTCACTTCCCAAAGGCTTCTGTCCTTCTAAAGAGTATCCCATGCTTGGTGGGAGATTCAGCAAGGAATTTTGGTTCAGTTGCGAAATGGAAGTGGATACGTCCCTGTGAGATATGCTCCTTATCTCAATACCCAACTTAAAGAACATCAAAGAAGTTGAGAGCAAAAGATAAAAGGTCCCCAGAATCTTTCCACTTTTAGGATGACGGAAGTCCAGATACACTAGCTTAGGACTCTTCTTTGGGGTGTATTTTGGTATTAAAATCTCACTGATGAGTATTATTTACCCTCATCTCCGTGACCCCAAGATGTTTCTAGCTGCTGTTTAAAATAACCCCTTAATATTTTCTTTCTTGTGAGTGTTCTTTGATCTGAGATTCTGTGCCAAGAACTGGCCTCTAATTTGGTTGCTGGCTAAGGTTGTGGGCAGTACATGCCTGCCTGTTCAAAGCTGTAGCCCCGGTGTCTATTGCCCTGTGTGACCTGGCGCTTACTAAGTATCTGCTCAATAAATAAAGGACCCTCTCCCCATCGAGCTGGTGGGATGGTCTAACAGACTCCTGTTTTGGACTGTGGGATTCCTGGCTGTGTTCATAAATACTGCTTCTACGCAGCATGCCCAACCGTCTTCCTACGCCAGTCCCACTCAGTGGAATACAGCTGTGCAAGCATCTCCGAGATCTCTCTAGGAGTGCCCTAGAGGGGAGTTAGGGGGTAGTTTTGGGACTCCACAGAAGGCCAAAGGCAACACCACAACGCCGTCTACCATGGTGCCCGTACCAGGAACCTGACTGCTTGTTCACCATGGCTCTCAGCACTGGGTCCAGGAGTGGTGGCTGAATCCCCGACGTCCAGAGCAGAAGACGATGCCATCCTGGGAAGTGGGTTGCGGAGCCAGTGGAGGTGAAGATGCTAGTGACTGGAGAAGTGCCCGTCAGGCCAGGCTGACACCTCAGGACATGGCCACACTCTTCTCCATCTCTAAGACTTCGGTCCTAGGGTGGTATGTGGGCACTGGGAAAGGGGCGGAGATCTTAGGAAGCAACCATGGATGTGGGGAACACGAGATGGAGAAATGGTGAAACTAGGGCTCTTCACACAGCTGAGAGAAAAAAAAAATCATATATTGCCCTGTTTCTTTTCTTTTCTTTTTTTCATTTACACTATGGAAAAACCACCATGGAGATGTCATGGGAGAGCATGCACAGGCCCAGCCCTCGGGGGTGCAGATGTGTTTGGGGAGGTTCTTGTTTGCTTCCGAATCCATCCTGCACGCCGTCCAGTTGGACACTGTTACAGGCCGGCCGTGGCTTCCCCTCTCCTGCTGCTGCTCCTCCTCCAGGTTGGGGGTTTGCAGGACCTTCTGCCTAGCAGGTAGTGGCCAGGGACTGGTGGATGGGTGGCTGGAAGCAGCGCACGTGCTCCACGGTGGAACTGTCCGTCTCCACGGACTTCATGTACTTGTTCAGGATAGCAAAAACTTCATTGTTCAAGATCTGGTACTTCCTGATCCTGTCTGCCATCTTCTTCAGGGGCTGCAGAAGGACAGGGATGCGCAGGTTAGGGGTGGGAGGAGGGAGCAGAGAAGTCAAGAGCAAGGGAAGGGTACAGCTGAAGGTGGGGTTCAGGGTCCTGAGGTTTCATTGATCATGTCACTCTGTTGCTTAGAGGCCTTCTGCGGGTGTCCAGAGACTGGCAATGAAATGTGAACTTGGCCATAAAGCCCTTTGAGTTTTAAAACTTACCATGAAGCTGCGGTAATCAAAACTGTGTAGTTCCAGCACGAAGACAGACATATGGACCAACGCAACTGAGAACCAGAAATAAACCCTTTTATGTATTTAAATATATGGTCAAGCGATTTCCAACAAGGGTGCCCACCACATTCGATGGAGAAAGGATGGTCTTTTGAACAAATGGTGCTGGGAAAACTGGAAGCCATGTGCAGAAGAATGACGGATGATTAACATACACCATATACAAAACACGAGCTCAAAATGGGTTAAAGACCTTAACCTAAGAGCAAAAACTCATAGACCAAAAAGATAGGGGAAAAGCTTTATGACACTGAGTTTGGCACGGGTAATAAAAAAGCATGGGTAAACAAACATGAAATTAGACTACATGAAAATTAAAAACTTACTTACATCAAAGGACACTATCAACAGAGCAAAAAGACAACACACAGAATTAAAGAAAACATTTTCAAATCATCTATCTGTTTAGGGACTAATATCCAGAAGATAGAAAGAGCTCCTGCAATTAAACAATAGCAAAAAACCCAAACAACCTAATTAAAAAGTGAACAAAACACTGAAGACATTTCTCCCAAGAAGATAAACAGCCAATAAGCACACAGAAAGATGCTCATAGCACTAACCGTTAAGGAAATGTGAATCGAAACCACGAGATATCACTTCACACATATTAAGATAGCTAGTTCCAAAAATGCCCAGAAAACAACAAGGGCTGGGAGGATACAGAGCAACTGGAATTCTAGTGCATTGTTGGTGGGACTAGAAACAGCACAGCCACTATAGAAAACCGTAAGTCAGTCCTCAAAAATTAAAAGCAGAACTATCGTATGATCCAGAAATTCCAATTTTAGGCATAAACCCAAAGGCAATAAAGTAAGAGTCTTGAATAGTTCTGTGTACACTCATGAGCACAGCAGCATTAGTCACAACAGCCAAAATATGGAAACAACTCAAGGTCCACTGACAGATGAATGGATAAACAAAACGTGGTGTACACATGCAGTGAATACCATTCGGCCTTTAAAGGAAGGAAATTCTGACACATGCAAAACACGGTGAATCTTGAACATATTATGCTGAGGATCCCACTTATATGAAGTACCTAGAGCAGTTAAATTCATAGTCACAGAAAGTGGAAGGGTGGTTCCTAGAGGCTGGGAGGAGCAAGAACGGCAGTTAGTGTTTACAGGGCACAGTTTCAGCTGGGAAAGACGAAGAGTTCCGGAGATGGAGGTGGTATTCGTTGCATAACATGAGTGTAATTAATCTAAGAAACACTTAAAAATGATTAAACTCTACTGAACTGAACCCTTAAAAATAGCTAAAACAGCCAGTTCTATGTCATGTACCTTGTACCACAATGAAAAAAACCTTAATGAGATGGCCCCTGCATCTTTTCCTCTCAGCTGGCCCTGGAGACCCTCCTTTGTTCCAGTCTTCATGCCTCTGTGCCTTTGCTCTAGATGGTCCCTCCGTCTCTAACATCCCCCCTTATCCTGCTACCCAATTTCTTTTTTTAAATTGATTTTTTTGGAGTGCACAGTCTATGAATTTTTATTCAGTTTTTTTGTTTTGGCAGCGCTAGCAGCATGGGGAGGTGACTGAGCCCATGCTAAAGCAGCAACCCAAGCTGCTGCAATGACAAGGCTGGAACCTTAACCTGCTGTGCCCCAAGAGAACTCCCCCCGTTTTCTGCCTGGCTATTTGTGGCTGGTCATCCCGGACTCCACCCAAGCATCACTTCTACGGAGAACCCCCCGAGGCCCTCCTCAGCCCCTCAGCCTGGTTTAGACAGCCCTTCCTGAGGCTCCGCAGCAGCCCGAACAGTGCTTATCCTGTCCTGTGAGTGCACAGCTTTCAGGTGCAAAGTTTGTACATGAAGAAGCCGCATTAGCAGAGCCTGACTGGCACAGAGGAGGTGTGTCTCAGGTCTGAAGGCTGGCCCTGCCCCGCGCGGGGTGGTCTGATTCATCCCAGTGGATTACGAGCCAGTGACTCACGGCTTCCCACGAGGAGATCGCCAGCCACAGTGTCCTCATTCTTACCTGCGCTGTGGGGAGTTGGCCTCCTTAGACAGCACACCCACCTCGGTAGATGAAAGCCTGCTTGTCGGGCCTGCCCCCATCTCCCAGGCCCCAGCCACGAGCTGCTTACCACATTCTTAATGATTTCGTCCTTCCCATCCTGCCTCTGTACTTTCAGCAGGTGGTAACAGAAGTCGAACAGGTCGAAGCGACGCTGCTGGCCCAGCAGGACGATGATGGAGCAGCCAGCCCAGTTCAGACCGTCTCCAAAACACTGCCTGGGAGCGGGAGAGGAAGCAGCTGGAGTGAGAGGCAGGGGAGGGGAGGGGACGGGACCAGCAGTACAGCTAGCGAGCCTGCCTGTCTCTGAATCTGTAAAACGGGTAGAAGGGAAGCTGTGAGCACAGATTCATTTGTTCTTGAGACTGTGGCTGTATCATAAGCCCTTCTAATCACAATGAGGTGTCAGTTTGTCATCCCACCGATGTACGAAAACTCAGCTTCAGAGAAGACAAAAAAAAAAAAAAAAAAAGGAAAGAAAAAGAAAAAATCCGGGAGTTCCTGTTGCAGTTCAGCAGTTACAAACCCAACTAGTATCCATGAGGACTCAGGTTTGATCCCTGGCCTTGCTCTGTGAGTTAAGGATCTGGTGTTGCTGTTAGCTGTGGTGTAGGTCACAGACGTGGCTCAGATCTAGTGTTTCTATGGCTGAGGCTACAGCTCTGATTGAACACCTAGCCTGGGAATTTCCATATGCCACTGGTGTGGTCCTAAAAAAAACAAAAACAAAAACAAAACAAAACAAATAAACCAGCCTTTAAGATTTATGTGGCCAATTAGAATTCTGATGCGGCTCTGTTCTGGCTCTGGAAAGGAACCAGAGGAACACTGGTAAGAGGAAGGGCTATTTCCAACCAGGAGGCCAACCAGCCAGTGGAGATGGAGACGGCAGAGACGGGGTCGAGGAAGGGCACGGTGGGTGCATGAGCAGATGCTGCTGGTCAGGTGGCGGGTGGGGTGCGAGTCCTCTTGGATCCGGTAAAGCTCAGCCTGCACCCCTCCAGCTGTCAACAGCAATGTGGGCGATTTGGGAGTCCACTGGGCACCTCTTGGCCGGCTTTCTTGACCTTGGGCAGTAGCCACAGCCCCCTGGGAAGGCTCCCCAGCTTCCCCATTGCTGTGGCTGAAAGTGCAGTCACTCTGGAAACAGCCTTCCCATCTCACTCCCGACACCACTTCCCCAGGGAGGCCTCTCCGGCCCACGGTGTTTTCTCTAGAGCTGATGGCTGTCTTCACCTTCTGCTCTTGCTATGCAGCTGGCTGAGTGACGGGAGAACGGGGCTTTGCTGTGTCTTCTCCAAGGACAGGACTGGGTTCCATTCAAAGGTCCCCCATTTGTCAGGAGCAGAGGCCTCATGAGCAAGGCGAGGCCTGGCTTCTGCTGGGAAAGCCTCCTCTGTCTATGACTCCTGGAGTTCTGTCCAGTGGGGGTGACAGCGCAGTGAGATCTTAGTGCCAAACCCTCACTAGGACTCCCCGCAGCCACTCCACGTCCTGGGAAGACGGGCCCTGAGAGGTCCGAGGCCCTGCCGTGCACACTTCTGCACACGCCCCATCTATGCCTCCAACCACTCGGACCCTTTCCCGGGAGCTCCCCTTCTCCCTCTAAGAGCTGAATTCTAAGCGAGGTTCAAGCTCAGTTCTCGCCTGTGAATGAAATGCCCATGATCCACTCATCTCCCTTCTTGGGCACTGTTGTCCTTCCTGCCCTCGCTGCCAAGTGGCCTCATTCGATGCACCTCCTATCTATTTTCTTGCATCCTCTCAGCCCCGAAAACCCCTTGAAGCCAGGAACCGCCCACCGTGGCTCTGCACTGGTGTCTGTCCGGCGCTTGCCCCCTAGACCGACACGTGGCAAGTGCTCAATCACCACTGCCGGCCGGCCCCACCCCTGCCTCCCTTCTGGCTGAGCCCTGGGCCCGACGGCTCCTGGGAGGATGGGCAGGATGGGGACACTCACTCGGCTGTGAACTCGTTGGTGCCCACGGGGATGCAGTAGACAAACTGCATGGCGCTCCAGAGCCGGTGGAACTCCACACACTCGTCCACATGCATGACTCCGTTGGTGGGCGGCGGGCCCCGCCAGATGGGGTCCTGCAGGTAGCTCCGGATGCGGGTCAGGATGACCTCGAACATGGACAGCCCGCAGCACAGCCGCTCCTTGGTCAGCAGGTCGCCCTCCCGAGCAATAGCGATTTGCTGGGAACATAAACCTCCAGTCACATCTCAGACCCCACTATTCAGCTCTCACCCGAGAGTTCCAAACCCAGAACCCAGGTCCTCCCTAGAGCAGGACACTAACGTTATAAACCTGAGTGTAATCAACAGGGGAGTCTGGTGGTAAGTAAAATCTAGGCACTATCGAGAGAGCAAGAGTTACAAAACAATTTAATCCACGCATACAATGAAGTGCTAGGTAGGTAGCCTTTGAAAAGACTGAGATGGCACTCCTGCTGGTGCTATAGCTTCCACGGTACTACAGTCACTAGCGCTGACTGGGCGATACACCAGCCCTGTTCCATGCACTTAATTGCTGACTTTATTTACTCCTCAGGTAAACCCCACGAAGCAGGTCCCGTTATTATCTCCATTTTAGTAAAGAAGAAACTGAAGTTCAGAGAGGCAGTGAGTGGAAAAGTGGGGATCTGAATCCTGGTAACTAGACCTGTGGGTTAAATTAAGTGAATTGAGCAGGTTGTAAGAAAGGACATATACTATAATCCTATTAAAAAGGCATCCACAGGAGTTCCCATTGTGGCGCAGCGGAAACAAATCCGACTAGGAACTGTGAGGTTGGGGGTTCGATCCCTGGCCTCGCTCAGTGGGTTAAGGATCTGGCGTTACTGTTAGCTGTGGTACAGGTCTCAGACGTAGTGTGGCTGTGGCCAGCGGCTACAGCTCCTATTGGACCCCTAGCCTGGGAACCTCCATAAGCCGTGGGTGCAGACCTAAAAAAGCAAAAAAAAACGGGAAAAAAAAAGCATCAACAACCCACAATCTTTCAGACAGAAACACAAAACTCTATGTGGCTGGGGGTGAGAGTGTAAAACATTTGAGAAGATTAACACCAGCTGTGGGAACAGACGGGCTTGGAAAAGTAGGTGGGTTTTTCACTTCTTACTACAAACACTTTTGTAGAGTTAAAAGTGCTGCCATGAGCACATGACACTCTTTAAAATTAGCCACTGACTTTACAGAATTGTTTCCTCCAATTAGACTTCCTCTGACCACTGCTAAAAATCTCTATTAATTTAAACTGGCTTTGCATTTGGCTTCTAGTTATTGCATCTCTAATCATCAGCTGGCTAGACTAGTACTTCATGCACATTGCTGTCTGCAGGACTAAAAACTATATAGGCGGGAACTGCCGTCATGGTTCAGTGGTAATTAACTTGACTAGTATCATCCACGAGGATGTGGGTTTGACCTCTGGCTTCACTGGGTTAAGGATCCAGTCGTGAGCTGTGGTGCAGGTCGCAGACGCAGCTCAGTTCCCGCGTTGCTGTGGCTGTGGCGTAGGCTGGCAGCTGAAGCTCCAGTTTGACCCCTAGCCTGGGAACCTCCATATGCCGTGGGTACAACTCTAAAAAATAAATATATCTGGGGATAGAGATCTCAAAGCCAGGTGCAAAGATAACAGATACTAATATCTAAGGTCAAAGTAAGAGCTCCAAATCTAGGGACAAAGCAAAAGAGGGCTGGCTTCTGGGACTGAGACCCCCCCAGGGCATTCATGGCATCACTGCCCCAGAAGGCGGGCTCCCCAGAGGCCTCACTGGACTCTGTGGCTGGCGGAAGCCTGCCTACAGAGTCTAGAAAGAAGGCAGTCTCAGTTAAATTAGTCCATGCAACAATGCTGGAGCCTGCTAGGAATGTGGGCCAGGAGTGTAGTTGTCATGACAACTATAAACTGAAAGAAGTCTAGGGCAAAAAAAACATGAATTGAAGAAGATTTTGATGTGTGTTTCGAATATGGAGAGGGAACTCTTATTCACATCTTGATTCTGGTGGCACAGAAAACTCTAGAGCAGAGAAGCTGCCACTGTTAACTGGAAATGGTTCTTGTAAAAAAAAAAAAAAAAAAACCCTGACCCCAGGGCTTGTCTCTGTTCTCACCAGTCACCTCTCTAGGGTGGTATGTGGACTCTGATGGGACTCCCATCCTTAGAAAGAGAGTGCCTGGTTCATCGAAGATGCTCAGTACATAAAGAACCCAAATTTGGGAGTTCCATTGTGGCTCAGTGGTAACGAACCTGACTAGTATCCATGAGGACACAGGTTCGATCCCTGGACTTGCTTAGTGGGTTAAAAGATCCAGCATTGCTGTGAACTGCAGTGCAGGTTGCAGATGCAGCTTAGATCTGGTGTTGCTGTGGCAGCGGCTGGAGGCTATAGCTCCTATTCGACCCCTAGCCTGGGAACTTCCACATGCTATAGGTGGGAGCCTTAAAAAGACAAAACAAAACAAAACAAAAAACCCATATTTGTTCTCAAGTCATGAATATTCTCCTTCATAAGCTAAAACAGTGAATTCTGATTTACTAGTTAATCTCCTGTGCATTTAGGTAGCCTGACTCAGTCCTCAGGGCCTGACAACTGTGGAAGAATCTCAAAAATCAGTGATAGGGTTTATACATCTGCAGACAGACTTTGAACTCTGGTGACCTCCCAACTACAGGAGACCAAAAGGCCTTGCCGAAATGGTTAGGGACTTTGTCCCTTTCCTGGAAAAGTAATTTACCTTTATAGCTTTTCCTGTGAGCTACAAAAAATCTGGAAAAAAATTGTAAGGATGTTATAATAAAAATCTCCGATAAATCCCATTATATAGAGATGAGCTTTCTTAAAATACTGATGATTTTTGTTTACATATATGAGTGTGTACATGTTATTTATTTTAACAACATTTGCACCATACCATATTTTTTCTCTTAAGACATCAGTACTATAACAAGCTAGTTCCTTCAATATTTTTAGTCACATGGGTTTTTCTCTTTGTTTCTAATCACATCCACATCATGCACAAGTTCCTGGGCCAGGGCTCAAACCGAAGTCACAGCAGTGACAACACCAGATACTTAGCCCACTGAGCCAGCAGGGAACTCCCAGTAACATATTTTCTTATGGCTACGTTAAATGGCCACTGATATGCCATCATTTATTTAGTCTTCTACTCTCTGTTATTTTAAGTTGTTCACACGTTTTCATCATTATAGACAATTCATAAGTGATTATTCTTTTTAAACTTCTATAGATCTTTTTTTTTTGTCTTTTTGCCTTTTCTAGGGCTGCACTCGTGGCATATGGAGGTTCCCAGGCTAGGCGTCCAATCGGAGCTGTAGCCACAGGCACACGCCAAAGCCACAGCAATGCAGGATCTGAGCTGCGTATGCAACCTACACCACAGCTCACAGCAACACTGGATCCTTAACCCACTGAGCAAGGCCAGGGATCGAACCCACAACCTCATGGTTCCTAGTCAGATTCGTTTCCGCTGAGCCACGATGGAACTCCGTTTATCCTTTTATATAACACTTTTTGAACTAAACTGATTATTTTCTTGGGATAAAGTCCTAGAAGTAGAACTTTTCAAAGAGTATGAATAGAGTTTTTTTTTAATTTTTTTTTTCTATTATAGCTGATTTACAATGCTTTAAAAGGCTTTTGCTCCATAGTGGTAAACTGGTCCCAAGGAAAGCTGAACCACTGTACACCTACCTGTGTCGAGTCTGTTCCTTGGGTCTTTACTGGTCTATTACCATTAAGAAAGTTCTCTGCCAGCTAGATTAGTGGTTCTCAAAGTGCGACCCTAGACCAGCAGCATCAGGATCACCTGAGTGCGACCCCATAAGACATGCAAATTTTTGGCTCCCACCCTAGACCCAATGATTCAGAAACTCTAGGAAGACGCAATCTGTGTTTTAACAGCCTTCTTGGTGAGTCTGATGTACATTTATGTTTGGCACTGGTGGAAAATAACTTTTTCATTATAAGCAACCGTCAATAAAATAAGACATATATAAATTAAAAAAAGAATTTTTTTTTTGTCTTTTTAGGGCCGTACCCCCGGCACATGGAGGTTCCCAGGCTAGGGATCCAGTTGGAGCTGTAGCCGCTGGCCTACGCCACAGCCACAGCAATGCCAGATCCTTAAACCACTAAGCGAGGTCAGGGATCAAACCTGCGTCCTCATGGATGCTAGTCAGATTAGTTTCTGCTGAGCCATGATGGGAACTCCCAAAACAAAGTTCTTTGCCACCTTGAGAGATGAAAGGTGTACTTTGCTCTTTTACATTTCATCGATCAGTGTTAAGGCAGCACAATTTTTCTTATGTTTGGTGGCATTTATATTTCTTACATTGTGTGTTTTCTTTCATGTCCTTTTTACTTTTGATACGATTTTCTTTCTGCTCTGAAAATAACTGCCTTAAAGATTGTTGCATGTACTGGTGACTCGGTGTTAAATATATACCACGTGTATCTGTGTGTGTTTAACATCCATTTTACTCATTTCTTTTCTGTTCTACTCAGAAGGGTATTTTTCTTCCTTTTTCTGCCATTCTTTTTTGAGTTAACAAGGGTACAGAAAAAGCCTCTGTGAGAACACGTGGAAACAGATTTCTGCATGGAGCGTGTTGATTACATTTAAGATACTTTGGAGAGCAATGTTCTCTCTATGCTTGCTCTTTACATAATCCTTTCTGGGTTTCAGACGTTTTTCACTGATTTATCATAATGATCGTGAAAGACAGTCCAGCTAAAGAAGCAAAACAGCTATAGAAGCAAAACCCATTTTATAGATGGAACAACAAAGGCTTATACATTCAAGATCTAGCGTTAGATGATGCAACAATTCAGGGTAAAGCTGGGATAAGGAATCCTTTGACTCTCCGATAGACGCTTCTTTCCATGGTAGCACTGGGCGGTCAACCAGGTCCCTCACTTTGTCAAGCAACAAATGCAAGCCAAGCAATACAGTTAAATCCCCTGACCTTCAATGTATAGAATTTCCCTGTCCTTGACCTCGATGCTGTATGAGTTCCCCAAACCCAAATAGCTTGGAAGTTCATGGCTTTTTTTTTTTTCAAATTTTTCTTTGGTCTACAGGGGTATTAAAGTTTAGACTATTTCTCGAGGGCTGGGAGCCTTATAAAACTGGCATTTCCTCTGTGGCAGAATGTCTAGGCATTTGTTTGTTGAATATCAGCCTCTGACAAAATGAGATTTCGATCCGTCCCAAGGAAGTGGCATTCGCCAGAACAGGGAAGGAATTCATGGACTTCTAAGTGGAAACACATGCCAAGCCCTGGGTGCGAGAGGCCAGATTCTTGCAGGATGACACCAGCGGAGGAGCAGACACATTTGTATGTCGCTGGCTTGGGGGATTTCTCCCTAAAAGGCAATCTTTAGAGGATCTCCTGTGTTCGCCCAGCAGGCCAAAAAAGAAAACTGCATATTCCACAGTATCTAAATTCTCTCTGTGGTGACTAAAGAACCCAAATGTCATCCAACGCTTCCTCACGGTTTTCAGGAGGAGGGGTGGCCTGGGGGCTCTGGCTGGGGCCGTTCACCAGCGTGACACCTGGGTAGCCGGGACTCTGCACCCGGCCCAGCACTTGCGCTGTCTTTCTAGAGAGGAGCATGCCTTCCGCCCTCAGCGGAGGGCTGGGTGGGGATTCTGACTCCGAAGCTGTTGTGGTTACAGGAGAGAGGACCCGAGGGCTGCAGGGCTGCAGGTCCAAGAGGGGATTTGATCCTAAAACCTTTGAACAGTTGGTTTTGGCCAACAAAACCCAGCAGCCTGGCTTGTCTCACTAGGATGCCCCATTCTCATCTTCCTAAATTCTTCCCCTGACACGCTCCCTCCCCCAAATGTGCAGATTTTACCTGGATCACCTCGAAAGGAGGGGGCATGTGCTTTTGGTTACCTCCCTGGCCCCTCATGTCTGTTCTTTCCCAACTGCCTGCAAGGTCTGTGGGTTCTCTGAAGACAGGGGTCCTGCTTTACTCCACGTACAGGTACAGGTTTATACAAGTGCAGTTTTTTTTTTTTTTTTAAAGTCTTGCCCACAGCATGTGGAAGTTCCTGGGCCAGGGACTGACAAACCTGTGCCACAGCAGCAACCTAAGCAGCTGCAGTGACAATGTCAGATCCTCAACCTCCTGAGCCACCAGGGGACTCTGTAAAAATGTGTTTTAATTACGGAATTAACAACTGAGCTCATTCACCTTCAAAAATATTAGAACAGGAGCTCCCACTGTGGTGCAATGGGATCTGTGGCATCTTGGAAGTGCTGGGACTCAGGACTCAGGTTTGATCCCTGTAGCCCAGCACAGTCGATTAACAGGGACCCTGCATTGCCACAGCTGTGGCTTAGGTCACAACTGTGACTCAACTCTAATCCCTGGCCCAGGATTCCATATGCCGCTGGGTGGCCAACGATGAAAAAAAAAAAATTAGAAAATTACAGATAAAGCTGTCTTCTTTGACAGCTCTCTATCTTTCATCTCTCTTCAGAGGTTGCCACCATTAACTAGCTGTGTTTCATCTCACTTTATATGATTTTGTTGTGTGCGTTTCAAAAAAAAAAAAATTCAAACAGTATTGTACTCCACAAACTGGAGTGCAGCTTGCTTTATTCACCTACTGTGGCGTGTGTTTATGATGTGTCCTCATTAATGCACCTAGATCTGATTTTCCCATTATTACATGGCAGGTATTCAGCATTTAAATGATTTTACCATATTGTATGTAGTCAGTCCTCTACCGATTGACATTTACATTGTTTCCAGTTTTTGCTTTAACAAACAATGCTGTGGGAAATATAATGTATTCACGTAAGCATTTTTTTTTTTATGGCCATACCCATGGCATATGGAGGTTCCCAGGCTAGGGGTCTAATCGGAGCTACAGCTGCCGGCCTACACCACAGCCACAGCAACGCAGGATCTGAGCCATGTCTGTGACCTACACCACAGCTCGTAGCAACGCCAGATGGTTAACTGACTGAGCAAGGCCAGGGATCGAACCTGCAACCTCATGGTTCCTAGTTGGATTTGTTAACCACTGAGCCACGACGGGAAATCCATTAAGCATTTTTTTTCTTCCTTTTAATTTTTTTTTTTTTTTTTTTTAGCAAAGATACCCAGAGGTAAACTGCTGACTTATAGGTGCGTGGTTTTAATTCTGAGTGAGAACCTGGCAGAATTCTTGATACCCAACAGGGCATAACCGGTACGTGACTGACTTCTTTATTTCTTGGCAGGATGGAGATACGTGGTGCAGGAGAAGAGGTCTCGTTCCAGACCCAGCCCTGCCGCTAACAGGCTGTGTGGTGTCAGACTTTCTCTTTCTCTCTCTGGGCCTCAGTTCCCTGACCTGTAAAATGAGAGGCTGGACCAAATGCTCTCCTGCAAAGTCCCTTTTGGTTCTCTGGGTCCACGATGGGAGGGTCCTACCTGAGGGGTTCCCAGCCGCTCTATCAGAGGGACGAGGTGAAGTGGGGCGTATTTGGCTTCCAGGCGTTTCATCCGGACCTCCAGACGCTCCCCCTCTGTAAAAGAAGCAGTAGGCAGAAAATGAGATTCAGCGCACGCTGCGGGGTGGGAGAGGCGTAGAAAAGCTCTCTGAGGACCACCTGGTGATGTATTTGTATTCCTGTACTTGGATGGAGCGTGTAGAACTGTTCTCCTTGGTTCTGGAAAGTGTGGTCAAGGTTCACTACAAGGAAAAACTGTTCATTTTTTTTTTTCAAGGAAGTTCCCAGGCTAGGGATCGAATCGGAGCTGCAGCTGCCAGCCTATGCCACAGCCACAGCAATGCTACATCTGAGCCTCAAATTTGAGCTAGACCGCAGTTCACAGTAACGCCAGTTCCTTAACCCACTGAGCGAGGCCAGGGATCGAACTGGCATCCTCATGGATACTAGTCAGGTCTGTTACCGCTGAGCCACAATGGGAACTCCCAGGAAAAATATTCTATTATCTACGTTCATCAATAGAATCATCTACTTCATGGAGTAGGGAGTTCCCCATCACTTGAAGGACTTAAACCAAGCTAGACAGCACCATACTAGAATGTTCTAGAAGGACCAAGGACCAAGGCCTCCAATTCTATTGTTACGTGACAACTCGATAGGTTCCCAAAGCTTTCAGCTTCTCCATTGCTGACTGCAGATCTGAGTTTATTGGGATTAAGTTAGCATGAAGTTCAGATTCAAACTGGCTATTTAGCTGCTGTCAGTGGTTTCTTACCTTTGATGTAGACCCTGGGCAAGATGTTCTGGAAGGGTGCAGCATGGAGCAAATCACAGACTTCCTCCTGAGACTGCAAGGAGAGATGGGGGGAAAGAAAGAGGAAGCCATTTTTAGTTTGACTCAGACAGAATCTCATTACCAGAAGCTTAAATACTGGAGTCAGCCAGACCCAGGTTCAAATCCTAGCTCTTAATCTTAACTAATTGAGAGATCCCTTTTTTTTTTTTCAAGGCCTCACCTGTGGTATATGGAAGTCACCAGGCTAGGGGGTACCAGAGCTGCAGCTGCCGGCCTACACCACAGCCACAGCCACAGCCACAGCCATGCGGGATCCAAGCTGCATCTATGACCTACACTGCTGCTTGCAGCAACCCTGGATTCTTAATCCACTGAGCGAGGTCATGGATGGAACCTGTATCCTCACGGACAATATGCTGGGTTCTTAACAGGAACTCCTAGCTGTGGGATCTTAAGCAAGTTACTTAACTTCTCTGAGCCTATTCATTTACCTGCAAAATGAGGATGAGAACAGTACCTATTTTAATGGGTTGCTGTGAGGATTAAGTGAGCGAATGTACAGCCTCACAGCATAGTGTCTGCACATAATGAGTATGCAATACATTTTCACTACAATCTTATAAGGCGATTATTGAAGAATTCACAGTGGCAGTGGGATCAAACAGAGATGACAGGCCCAGACTGTATTCATCTGGTTGGCTGTGAGACCTATGGGCTCAAAGCAGGTCGCTGGACCAATTGTCCAATCCAATAGTGCAGGGTGACTCTGGGTGAAGGGTTGGGTCTGGTCAGTTTTCTCCAGCCCAGACTCCACTAGGGTGAACCCAGACCAACAGGTTTTGATGGGGGGTTGTTGTCCATAAAAGTCTACTTAAAAGCAAAATGGTTGGAGGGGAAAGCCTGGGGGAGGGCAGAGCTGAAAGATACGGTCTAACAGGCTTGCTATGCCAGGACCAGCTCATGATGACTGATTGCAGGACACAGAGTGGAGAGGGGGACCCAGACTGGACAAGCCACCCTCCACGGGTCTTGGTTTCTCCTCTTTAAACTGTGGGGTTTGACTGGCTAAGATCCATCTTTCATTCAACTCTTGGATTCTAAGATGCTCAGACAAACCAGGACTGTGAGTTCCCTTGGCTTTCTCTGCCAGGCACGGGTGGAAGAGTCCCCTCCTGGAAGACAAGCAGGCCAGCTGCTCAAGAAAGAAACCTCCAAACTCCCTTCAGTCCTTGAGGTGAGGATAATAAGAAAGAGGACACGTGAACTTTCCAGAAGGACCTGTCTGATCTGAGTATAATTCTCAGTTTCTCAGGCAGAGGAGAAACGTCCTCACTTCGTTAATCGGTTTCTCCCCAAACCAGTGAATTGAGTAACTTGATCTTTATCACTATGTCTAAGCTTAGATTCTTTGATTCATCAAGTAATCTGAAAATGTGGCTATTGATTATCCAGGCTGTTCTTAAATTCATTAATATGGTAAATGATACTGATAGATTTTTGAGCGATGAACCAGCCCTGCATTTCTGGGATAAACCTCACTTGAATGTGATGCATTATCCTTCTTAAGAATTGTTGGATTTTATTTGCTAATATTTTGTTAAGGATTTTTTCCTCTTTATTCATTAGGGGCACTGATTCACAGGTTTCCTTTCAAATGTCTTTGGTGTTGGTATTAGGGTAATGCTGACCTCATAAGGTAAGCTGAAAAGAGCTCCCCTCTTTTCTATTTTCTGGAAGAGATTATGCAGAATTGTTATTATTTCCTCCTTAGACGTTTGGAGGAATTTATAACTGAAACCATCTGCATCTGGAGTTTTCTTTGTTAAGATTTTTTTTTTTTTAAACTAGGTATACAACTTTTTTCTTTTTTTTCTCGGTCTTTTTAGGGCTGCACCCAAGAAATAGGGAAATTCCCAGGCTAGGGGTTGAATTAGCGTTCCAGCCTATGCCACAGCCACACAGGATCCGAGCTGAGTCTGAGACCTACACTACAGCTCACGGCAATGCCAGATCCTTAACCCATCGAGTGAGGTCAGGGATCGAACCTGCATCCTCATGGATACTACTCAGGTTTGTTTTCACTGAGCCATGACGGGAACTCTGGCATACAATTTCTTTAGTAGATAACAGGACTATTCGGGTTATGGATTATTTTTCTTAAGTGAGTTTGAAGGGGGTGGGTTTGACTCAGACTTGATTCCTTTCATTGAAGTTCAATCTATGGGCACAGGGTTGACAGCACGCCTCTACTGTCCTTTGGATGCTGGCGGGATCTATAGTGACACCTCTGTTTCCTTCCCGATACTGACAGTTCGTGTCTTCTCTCCCCGTCTTCCCCCCACCCCCCGCCATGGTCAGTCTGGCTAGAGGTTTATCAATTTTATTGATTTTTTTCCCCCAAGAATCAGCTTTTAGTTTCATTTATATTTCTGTATAGTTTTTCTGCTTTCAATGTTACTGATTGACGTTCTGATCTTTATTATGTCTATCCTTCTGCTTTCTTTGGGTTTAATTTGCTTTTCTTCAGTTTCTTATGGTGGAAGCCTAGATCACTGATTGAACACTGCAGACCTATGCCACAGCCACGGCCACACCAGATCTGAGCCACGTCTGCAACCTACAGAACTTGGAAATGCCAGATCCTTAACCCACTAAGTGAGGCCAGGGATCAAACCCACATCCTCACGGACACTATGGTGGGTTCTTAACCCACTGAACCACAACGGAAACTCCTCATTCTTCTTAAATATAACATCCAGGCTATTCTTTGATGCTTCCAGGAATCAAGAGCTCAGTACTTCTGGAGGTAGCCCACCTCATTTTTGAACAACTCTAATGGTTAGAAAGTTCGATTTTGTATTAAGCCAAGGTGGCCTCCCAGTAGTTTCCATTGAAGATCCTTGTTCTTAAAGTAGCAAGACTGAGGATTCCAAAGATATAGCTGTCAAGAAACTAGCTTGGAGAGTTCCCTTCGTGGCTCAGTGGTTAACGAATCTGACTAAGAACCATGAGGTTGCGGGTTCGATCCCTGGCCTTGCTCAGTGGGTTAAGGATCCAGCGTTGCCGTGAGCTGTGGTGAAGGTTGCAGACGTGGCTCGGATCCCGCGTTGCTGTGGCTGTGGTGTAGGCTGGCGGCTACAAGCTCCTGTTAGACCCCTAGCCTGGGAACCTCTATATGCCGCTGGTACAGCTCTAGATAAGAGGCAAAAAGACAACAAAAAAAGAAGAAGAAGAAGAAACCAGCTTGGCTTCCCTCCTACTCTACCCATAAAAAAAAACTTAAGTTTATCAGAAACAAAAAAGACCCTTGTTCAGCTCTTCAGAGTATCACTGAATGTTTTTAGCTTTAGCCACCCTTCCATCTCTCTCCTCCTTTCAGGTCCTAGCCCCTTACAAGAGCTTTCAACTCTCTCTGTTTCCCAGAAATAGCATGCCCAGTTCTACCACGCCATGGCTGTGGCTCTGGCAAGGACTACTACTACTGTCACCAAGTTCAGTGTCCTCGTACCATGCCATTTCTAACGTATTAAGCACTGTCCTTCCTCAGCTACTATGACAAAGACTTCTGCAGGCTTCTACCATTTTTAGATTTCCTTTTTTAATTCTTTTGGAGGTCTAACTTCTGACCATCCTTTAAATGTTGTTTTTTCCCCCAAAGTCTCACTTTGTTTCTCTTTTCTCCTCACTTTATTCTACCTACTCTTTCTCACTTGCTCCCACGACCACAAGCACTGCCCTTGATTCATCAACTCTGTACTTCCAGACAGACTTCTCTTTCAAGCTCCAGATCTGCAGATCCGCTTCTCTGCTAGCTATTTCCACTTGGCTGTTCCACAGCTCCACATTCCTAAAGCTGACCTTCTCCCCTTCTCACCTGAGGTTCCTTTGCTCCCAGAATGGCACAGTCATCTCATCTGACCAAGCCTAGAACTTGGGGCTCCTTTCCTCTCTCTTCTTCACATCCCACGACCAATAAACCCTCATGTCTCTGATTCTCTTCCACACGGACCACAACACTAAAAGCTCCTTAAGAGTAAAGATGCCATCTCAATTTTTGCCTGTTCTCCCTAGCGCCTGGGACACTCAATAATCATGTATTAATGAATGAATATTTGTTATGCTGCATTTTTTTGGCCCCACCTGCAGCATGCAGAAGTTCCCTGGCCAGGGATCGAACCTGTACCACAGCAGTGACAACACTGCATCCTTAACCACTGCACCCCCAGGGAACTCCTGTACCATGTTTCTTACATGAATTTATTTATCAGCATGATTCCTCTCCAAATAGGCATACTATTTCAGAACACTATGACGTCCATTCATCCAGCAAATATTTATTGAGTACCAGGCACTGTCCTAGGCTTTACAAATATGATGCTGAACAAGTTAGACTAGCTTTTGGCACTCAGGTAATTTGCACTGTAGTTGACAGAGATAAAAAAACAAGTAAACAAACTGGAAAATTTCAGAGTGATAAAACACAACAGGGTACTAGGCTACAGAGTGACCGAGAGTGGGAAGGGACTACTTGAGAGATGGCGGTTAGGGAAAATCTTTTTGAGGGGGTGGTATTTAGGTAAAGAATAGAATAAAGTGAAGGAGCCAGCCATAGAGATATGAGGTAAGAGAATTCCAGTGCAAAGGCCCTGGGGCAGGGAGTAAACTGGAGTAGAGTGACAGAGGGAATCAGAACACAGTCTAGGGCTCTAATGGCGGGGAAGGACCAGATCACGTGGGGCCATAGAGGCATGGTATAAAGTCCAGATTTTGTTTTAATTGCAATGAGGAATTATTCAAGTATTTTGAGCAGAGGATTAGTACACACTGCCCTACTGCCCAGTTTTCTTATCTTTCTTCTTTTCTCCTAAAAATTTCAGTGGCTCCTAGAAATGTCCTATTACTGGAAAAGCTGCCCCTTGCATGAACTGCCGACTTTCTGTTTGGTCAGCGTGAACACAACTGACATCAGAAGCCGCCTTCGGGGACGGAGGAAGGGGTCTTCATGTTAAGACCAACGCTGCTGCTTTTTTCATTTTACTTGATGAGCTTCCACTTCAGACTTCCTTGGGGGAGACAGGAGAGTTGCACCCACTCCCCTCTTCACTCTGTACCCCTACCCCACAGTCCGCGCACTGCAGGGCCACAGGTTCCTTGGGGATGCCTCCGGTCGGCACGCTTCCTGTGTGTTCTCTGCCTTGTAGCACTTGTCATTGGTTAACGAGGGCGAGGAAAGACAGAAGGATGTGGTTTCCTCTTAGAGGTGGGAAAGCGTTTGCCTAGACGGCGGGATGAGCTATGCGGCCATGTGCACTTGTGGTGGCTGCAGCCCCTGCAACACATCTGCAGAAGGTGTTTGTCAGGCATCTGTGAGCTGAGACCACTGTGACTGACAAAAAGGTCCTGTTCAGACCACACAAAAGCCTGTGTTAGGGATCCAAACAGGCTTCCCTGTGGGCACCCGTGCTAAGGCTGACACCCCGTCTTGTCTAATCTCCACCCTAAGGCTGAAACGTGGCCTTCCACTCTGCTAAGAACCCAGCCGGCCCCTGGCCTGGAATGGCCGCCAAGAATGCGTTTCTTCCCTACTCCCCCCGGCTCTTTCTGCTCCAGCCACAGCAGCTTTGTCTTACTTGATGCACCCTCTGCACTCTCATCACTGAATTTCTGCCGTCTCTCTGGAAAGCTCCCTAACCTATCTTTCTCCCGTCCCCTTAGCTTAGTAAATTCCCACTTGTCTTTCAAATCTCAGCTCAAGCATCGTTCCTTCCAGAAGACTTCCTCGACCCCTTCAGTACGTCCCTGCCCATGCGGGTTCCATGGTTAGGTTTCCTCAAAGAACCAAGCAGCTGTCCTTTCCAGCATCTGAACTCAATCTCACATGTGACTATTTGATTACTATCTACCTCCCTGTATTACAATGCAGCCTTCATGAAGGTAGAGATAATATGGTTTATTTTTGACCATACTTTATTCCCAGCAGTCAGCACAGTATTTGGCAGATAGCAAATACTCATTGAGTAGGTGAAATAAAAGTTGAATGTCTGGGGCTCATACGGGAACTGAGACTTTGAACAGAATCTTTCCTATTTTGGGTTTTCTTATATAGGCCTAGACGTTCCCCTTATCACTAAGGGAAGTAGTTCCTCTTCGATGTTGTTGATTTCCCTGCATGGACACTAGGTGAAATGTTTCTAAGAAACGCTCCATGGAGCAGAGTTTTCATGTGTTTTTTTATTTTCTATTGCCCTTTCTCCCTTTTCCCCCTACTTGTATGTATTTACTAAATTTTCTGTATTAAACACATACTACTTCAAAAAATTAACCCTAAAAAAACCCTGAATTCTTAACTTTAAGGTTTTTTCTTTTTGGGGTCTTGATATTGGAATCAGAGGGAAGGAAATAAAATCCTAGCATGACACTTGGTCCAGGAAGGAACAACGTTTGCATAGGATTAATAATACCAGTAAATACTACTGGCTTTTGTTTTGTTTCGAGGCTACGCTTAAAGACCAATCCCAGATGCAGAACAAAACACAAACGTAACAAAACATATAGCTGAGATGATATCAAAGTAAAAGCCACGCTGACAGGAGGAAGAAGGGAAGAAGGCAAAGTGTCAGCACTGCAAGTTAGGACTACTAATTTCTCTTTCATGGAAAGAGTCAAGGTATTACATAATGTTACCAAAAAAGGCAACAGAGATGTATGCATATTATCTGTGATGACAATGGAAAACAGTGGAGGTAATACATAATACAATCAAACATTGAGAGAGCAAGAGGGGAGAGAAATAAAGGAGTTAAAACCTCGTCTTTCTAACTCGGGATTCACTAAGTATTGTTTAAAGTTGCTAATTAAGGAAGGGACATTATTAAGAAATCATATTATGAAGCACTATGGATGTAACGACTAGAAGAACTAGAAACAGAAATGACGAAAGCAGGTGCCCTTGGGGACTGGGGTACGGATGGGGAGAGGTGCAGTGGAGCCAGGAACGATGTTCCCCATCATAAGCTCATCCGTATCATTTGATTTATCATGTGTGGTTAGGAACAATTTAAACGAAACAAAATGAAGAAGTTGGTTTAAATGATCCTTCTCTAGACTCCCTGCCAGGTGCTTTATCGTCTGCTTGATGCCTCTGAACATCCTGTGAAGTGGGTCTTATGATGCCCTCCTACATGTGAGGACGCTGACACCCTTGGAAGGTGGAGTGTCCCAACCAGGTCCACACGACAATCTGGAAGCAGCAGAGCTGACATCGAGACCCAGGGCCACCTCGTCTCCACACCCACTGCTTTTCCATAGCAGCCCGTGCAGTCAAAGCCTTGAGAAGGTGAAATTAGCCCCCACTCTCTGTTATACATACACTTCATGAAAAACATATTCCAATTATTAAAAATAGAAACAGGGCGAAATTACTTAAAAATCTCTATACCTGACAAACTGTTTAGCCTTACCTATATCTGACTGGATCCCATAAAGTGTTTGTTTTTTTTTTTTTTTTGGTCAGAGAAACTAACATTCTTTAAACAAAGAAGTGCGACAAAGATATGCAGTTTGAAGAAGAATGAAGAGAGTCTCACATCATCTTCTAGCTGAAGAAACAGGAAATTACTGAAACCTCCGTTCTCTAAACTCCAGAGGTAACCTCTTAACCTGAATTTGTGTAAGTAATTTCTTCACAGGAACTCATTTTTGAAGTTCTGCTCATGGGGTTTCAAGGTGGTCAACTCATTCCTATAAATTCATTCTTCCCCAGTGCTCCCAAACCACAGTTCTCCACTCCTCCTTATCCATCCTGCAAAACCCCATGCAAGTTCCGTCATCTAGGAGTTTTCCAAGCCACTTCAACCTGCACTAGATTTCTTGTTCAAAACTGATCAGATACACACTCCTGAATAAAACAAATGACAGATGAGAACCTACTACAGAGCATAGGAAAATCTGCTCAATAGTTTGCAATAACCTACATGGGAAAAAAGAACAGATATATTTATAGATATAGATACAAATGACTGATTCACTTTGCCGTACACCTGAAATGAATACCACATTATAAGGCAATTCTATTCTAATAAAGTTAAATAATAAAATATAAATATGTAAACAAAACTGCTCAGAGCCCTTATTCATGCAAGTCCTCCACCAAGCTGTCCACAGGCTGAGCTCTCTAATCCAGCCCCAGCCCAGGGTGCTCTGAAGTCAATCAGAGTGGCATTTCATATCCCATGCAAATATGAGAGCCTCCTCGGAGGGACCAGACACACTCAGGATCTTCATTTTACCTCATAACGAAAGGCCAGCATGAAGAATATGGAGAACAGGCGTGTAATATTATCTAGAGACCAAACAAGGAGGGGCCAGATTCTCAACATTCTCATGCTGACCGGGATATAGCATGAGCAGAAATGAAGTCATTTATTCATTCCAACATTCAGCCAATCATAGGCATCGATCACCCACAAGCCTCTCTGCAAGGCGCTGGACATACAACAGTAAGTGAGGCAGACCTAACACACGGCCCTTACCAAGATGACAAGGAAAACAAGTAAGACGGGCAGTAAGTGATACCTAGTAAGTGACACAATTGGGGCTTGCAGGGGGGCTATGGGAATGTGTCACACGAGTAACCGATCCAGGCTGCTGGGGAGGATGAGGGGGAAGACTTTCTGAAGAAGATGCTAAACTGAGACCTGAAAAGGGCTAAGGCTTGCACAGGTGAGGGTAAACAGCACCTGCAAAAGGCCCACAAGCAAGAGGGAGCACGGTGCAGGGAGGGGCTGAGAGCCAACTAAGACCGAGGCGTTCTATGCCGCTGGGGGGAAGGTGGCATGCGCTGACGAGGGCGGGGTGAGCAGAAGGCAGGGCAGGAGGATCCCGTGAGCCTTGCTTAGGTGTCTGGATGCTATCCTGATGTTTCCATCAAGGAAATGTGAGGATCCATCTGTAGTTTCACCTTTTTGGGTGCAAGAGAGAAAAATCGCATTGGAGGAGGGCAAAGGGGGTGCTAGAATAGGCCAAGCCAGAGATGGCAGGGCCTGGAGTCGTGGAAAAGGAGACAGAAAAGGGGGAGCAGATACCAGAGACCCAACGACAGCTGGATGAGAGCAGAGGGAGGGAAATGACATCCAGGCCGAGCTGCTCACAGGGTCAGAAGGCACAGAGAGTCTGCAGACAGAGGGACCTGAGATCAGATCAGGGAAAAGTGAATTTCTGTGGACATCAAAGAGCAGATGTCTAAAAGGCAGCTAGACATAGAGTCTGGGGCCCTGCAGAGTCTGGGCAGCGAAGCCAGACTTGGAGATCATCAGCATGAGGATGAAAATGTTCCAGGGGAGAGAAATGCACAAGGGCAGGTGTGAGCAGGTGCTTCTCCAGGTGACCAGCTCCAGTCAGAAAGTGATCCTCACTCAGTGGACATTTGCTGACCTGAAGGAAGGAAGAGGTTGTACCCGCTGCATAGTAGTAGTATTCTGCCCCACACCTGGCTGCAGAGGTGGCTTGCCATCCCTGTCCAAGCTGCGTGTTAGTGGACCTGGAAGTGCCCAGAATTTATCAGTCTCCTCTTGGTTCCAAGTACCACTTTGCATCTTCTCTTCCTTTGGGCTCATCCAGTCAGAGGAATTGAAATAACTGGAAGTGTATGGTCACCTGGAGAAGCACCTGCTCACACCTCCCGGCTCTGCTGTGGGAAGAGGAAGGGAGGGGCTCTGTCTACTTCATTTCATCCTCAGGCTCTGGGAAGCAGGAACCCAGCCCCAGCATGTTGGGGCTGCAGAAACTAAGGCTCAGGGGATTTTGTCACTGTCTCAGACTTTCACAGCTGTCAAGTACAGAGCTAAGACGTGAATCCTGGATTTCTAAGCCCAAAGATATGCCCTGTCCAATAAAGTGCGTGGGAATCAACCTGAAGCTGGGCTGAGGTGGCTTGATGCAGCTCCCCTGCCCTCCTCCGCTGCCTCTGGAGGCTTTCCTGGTCTTATTCTCTCTAAGGATCTCTCGACTCAATGAAATGATTTCTTTAATTATAAGGCACTGCATATCCTTTTGGATATAAGCAGGGTGTAAGTAAATATAGTAATACTTTTTTATAATAAAGAAATGTGTGATAAGCTGCAGCTGAGACCTATCAGGAGTCACCTGCTGACCTAGGCTTGGCCTGACCTGTGACCTGGCTGACCTGGTCACTGCACCTACAGGACAACCGTCTTTTCTAAAACCAACCTTACTCTGCTCTTTCATTCTACTCTACTTGCTGAGTTTTATAGCCCTGGACGAATTAGTGGACATGTTTTTCCCCCAGATATGTTCAGATATATAGACAGTATTGTAAGCTTAAGGTACACAGCGTGATGACTGACACACATCTATATTGTGAAATGACTGCCACTATAAGGCTAGGTAACACATTCTTCCCCCAACACAATCCCTGTTTTTGTTGTGACTGCTGTGGTGAGAACATTTAAGATCTACTCTCCTAGCAGCTTTCAAGTACACAATATAATATTGTTAACCACAGCTCCCACAGCAATGCATTAGAGCCCAGATAGGTTTTTAAAGTTGTCTTCTAGCCCCTTTCTTTTTGACTATTTTTGAAGAAACAGAAAATGCAGACACTTTTTTTACATAAAAGGAAAAATGTACAATCCCATCATCCAGAGGCCACCACCGATAACCTTTGGGGGCTTATCCTACCAGGTTTTTCCATGCATAAAACATCTAACATATATATTAAAATAAGAATGGGATATAAAATGTTATTCTTCTGTAATCTATTTATATCAGAATATCCTATTCTACTTCACAGTCCACAGTCTCCACTTCAATGATTTTCTCTCGTTCCTCCCTCTGACCTCGAGGAAGTCTTTTAGTTTCCCTTTCCTGAGTGATCTTCCTACTCCTCAAAATCATTTGATACAGGAATACACCAAAGTTCTGGCTCTGGCAGCATCATCTTTCTTGCAAAACAGTCTCAGCAGATTCTGTTATTTTAGTGGGGTTTCTAGAGATCATATAACATTTCGAATCGACGAAGTCTCTAGCAGGAGAATTACAGATACTGGGACAAGAAACTGGAAGAGATGCTCTTTTTGGGGGGTGCTCTCGGTGCCCTCTGAATTATAACACCAAGAGGGTACATGCCAGCAAGCATCAGGGTAGACACCAAGGACAGTAAGATTTGGCCGTGGTCCTGATGCAGACCTTCAGGGTCCCTCAGATTCTGCATCTCTAGCCTGACATCTCTGGCCATCTGGCTGAACTGTGCAGGGAGAGAGGAGTAATGAGAGACAGAATTTGGGGAGCAGGCACGGCTGAATTCTCTGGGCCTCACAGGTCAAAGCTTGGAGTTAGGATTTTAAGTACTAGGAGAAGGCATCTGTCAGTTTTAAGCAGGAGAGGCATCTTCTGATCTACAGCGGTATGAAGATCTTTATGCTGCTACATAGGCCAGTCAGTTCTTTTTATCCCCTAATGCTTTACCTACCAGCAAATTCCACCCTAAGCAAGAATGCAAAGGCAGTGACCCTCAAAGAAAACATTTTTTTTTCTTTTTTGGCGGCACCTTCAGTATATGGAAGTTCGTGGGCTAAGGATCGAATCCAAGCCATAGCTGCAACCTATGCCGCAGCTGCAGCAATGCTGGATCTTTTTTTCTTTTTTCCCATTACTTAATGAATTTTATTACAATTACAGGTGTACAAAAATCATCACGACTCAGTTTTTTATAGAGCAACGCTGGATCTTGAACCCACTGTGCCAGGCTGGGGGTCAAACCTGTGCTGCCACAGACAACACCACATCCTTAACCCACTGCACCGCAGAGGGAACTCCTGGAAACATTTCTCTTAAGTCGAGCACCGAGAGAAAGCACTGTTATTTTCTTTTCTCTATAGCATCCAGAAGCAGAGGGAAAGTCTCCCCACGCACCAGGGCCCCTGGGAAGAAGGCAGCCAACAGCAGTGTCCTGCGTGCTCCCCACCAGGAGCTCACCAACCTGAGTGGCCTCCTAAATGGAACTGGCTGGCTCCCTCAGCTTTGCCTTTTCATGATCCCGAACTCCTTTTTCCTGCTTACAAATCAAACAGATGAGCAGCCTGAGAGTCGTGACCGAGTTCCGCACTAGCAGATCCCTCTACCAATTAAAGAAATGAGGTCAGAAGTGGCTCTGGGACACATGTTACCAAGAATAAATCTCACCGACTAGCGGAAGTAGCTGAAAAACAACAGTCACCTTCGTAGCTTTTCTTCCTTCTTATACATCATGCCCTTGTCTGCTCAGTGACCCTTGTTCTTAACTTTCCAGATGGCATGATGCAGCTTCCTTTACATCCCTCAAGTCTGTGTTATGAAAAATGTTAAATACACAAAACATTTGAAAGAACAATGAACACCTTTAGAGTCTCAAGGTAGAGTCGCAGTGAACATTGTGCCCCATCTGCTTTGTGACGCTCTCAGATTTACTGAGTGATGTGAAAGTCCTCTGAAGCCACTGCCTCACTCAGCTATACACACTTCAGCACACAACTCCTGCAAAAGAGGACATTTTCCTACGGAACCTCAGTACTGCGGTCACCTATATTAAAAAGAAAAAAATCGTAATATCATATACTATACTAACATTTGCTCAGCTGTTCCTAAGGTATTCCCCCCCCCCCTTTATTTTAAGGCCACATCTGCAGCCTGTGGAAGGTCTCAGGCCAGGGATCGAGTCCAAATCAGAGCCACAGCTTTAACCCACTGTGCTGGGCCACAGATCGAACTGGCAAAGTCACAGAGACAGGCTAGATCGTGAATCTACGTACTGCAGCAGAAATTTTTGGGCTGTTTCTGGGTGGAAAAACCCTGTATCAGTTTTAGTTGACTTCCTAAAGGCAAGCATCAAACCCCTCTCAAAACACTATTTCCTTAAATAACATTCTGAGTTTGGAGGCTACAAAAAGATAGTAATACTAACACATTTGAGGAGGGGTCTTAGTCCAGTGAGTGTGGAGAAATGAGCTGGAAAGCTGAAGGTGGAACCCCCCACAGGAATCCCTACTCCGGCTTTCCAGCAGGAGGGTGCTGGGGCGACTGGACCCGACCAGAGAGCACAGCAGTATAAACATTCCCTTATATGGCTGCACACAAGGTCGGTGCGTTTCCTGCAGACTGACGCGAAGCCCCAAGGACACAGGGCCTCTGGAGCAGTCACGCAGTTAGGCTTCTCACATCTACCTCCAGCCCCGCAAGGGGACGCCGGGTGCGGTGGAAAGCTCACTGGAGGTGCGCTCCCTCCACTTCTGCTCCGTGGGCCCCTCACTTCCAGGAGCTCCCTGGAGGCCCGGCTGAAGAAATCAGTAATTTAATCTTATCTGATGTGTGTCGGCTCCTCCGCAACGGTGCCTTGCTTAAACCATGCTATCTATTAGGACGTCTCGCCTCCACCCCCGCTCCCTCCTACGCCCCCCAATTGTCAAGAGGAAAAAAAGAATGGTTATCATGCCTGTGAAAGATCTACAGGCAGGAAACTGACCGAGAAAGTAGTTTTTCCTTCCCCCCAAATGCATGTCAGTGGCGCCCAAGGTTGGCATTTTCCAAAGGGTGAGAAATGGGGGTACAGGGAAATGGAATGTCACAACAGAGAGTCATGGCGAGAACGCTGCTTTCCTTTTCAGTTTCTTATTAATCTTTCTGACAACTCTAATGAGAGAGTCTCCATTTGGAACCAGCCTGTCTTCCCATTTCTGTAACATCTGCTAATCTCTGTTTTTAACAAAGAGAGAACGCACAGGCCTTAGGCACAGGGCCTAGGCAGGCAGCAACTGGAATTATATCAGCGTTTTGATAGAATTTATTATTCTGGTTGCTTTCTAATGACAGCTAGAGATAATGATTTTTTTTTCCAGTGGAACTAATAAGAAGTTCCCTTTTAAAAGAAGTTTACCTTAAAAAGTTACTTTAGGGAATTCCCTCCATGGCTCAGCTGTTAACAAGCCTGACTAGGATCCATGGGGATATGGGTTCGATTACTGGCCTTGCTCCAGCATTGTCGTGAGCTGTGTCGTGGGTCACAGATGCAGCTTAGATCCTGCACTGCTGTGGCTGTGGAGTAGGCTGGCAGCTGTAGCTCTGATTTGACCCCCTGGCTTGAGAACATCCATATGCTGAGAGTGGGGCCCTAAAAAGCCAAAAAAATAAAAAAAAGGGGGGGGGATGTAAATAACAGGACCAGTAGTCTGCAGATACAGCAAGAGAACACATAACACATGACAGACTAATCTCTAGTGACAATAGTTAAGAGGATGCCTTCTAGAACAGGGGCTCTCTACCCTGGTTGCACATCACAAATCACGTGTAGCTTTTAGGTGTTTTACCTGGGCCCACTTGCAAAGATTTTGTATTCTTTGAAGTAGGAAGTGGCTCAGACATCAGGGTATTTTAGAAGCTTTGGGGGGATTTTAATGAGACAATTAAACTATCTCCCAGGTGTCTGGAGACCTATGACACTTGGTAGAGCCAACTGCATCACGACGTCCAAACCCTCGGTTCCTAGGCATCTTATCCACTGGAGTCTCTTCCTAGAAAAGTTATTGAGGCGTTCCCCTTGGGGCCCAGTGGAAACAAATACGACTAGTATCCATGAGGACACGGGTTCGATCCCTGGACTTGCTCAGTGGGTCAGCTATTTGGTGTTGCCATGAGCTGTGGTGTAGGATGCAGATGTGGCTCAGATTCCTCGTTGCTGTGGCGCAGGCTGGCAGATGTAGCTCTGATTTGACCCCTAGTCTGGCAACCTCCATATGCTGCAGGTGTGGCCCTAAAAAGACATTAAAAAAAAAAAGGAAAGAAAGCAAAGCAAAGTCACCGATACAGAAGTGAATAACCAAGGCTCTGATTTCATGGCCGTTACTGGCAAGGATAATAAAACAAGCATTACATATTTCAAGGACTTGGTGGCTTTGGACAAAGGTGACTGACTGCCTCAGTCTCCCCCTCTCTTGAAGATTTTCGAGGATAAACATCTGCTCATCGTCTGGGATGGAGATGACACGTCCCCGCCCCCACTATGGACCCCAGGCAACAAGCTCTGTGTTGGAGCTCGCCTGGGAAATCTTTCCTATCACCCCTTCCTCTGGGTTCCAAGACCCAATGCTTGTTTGATGCTTCTTTTCATTTAGCTCCTGTGTGAACCTAGACTGGCCAGCTCCAAACTTTTTTGACCACATCCTTTGGTTAGTAAAATTGTGAGCCAACACGTCAACAGACACGTGTTTATTTGATCAACTCTAGACAGCTGTGACTGTTGAGCGGTGCGATAATAAACCTGGGGGCTTCGTCTCCTTCTTTCTAGTAAGTGAGGAGCTAGAGGTCCCGAGAGCATCCTGTCCAACCCCGGAGGGCTAGAGCTGGAAGATGCAGGGCGCAGACAGTGAGCAGGGCCATCCAGGAAGGGACTGTGTCCAGTGATCTGAGTCCAAGAGTCTCACACACTGCCCGCTTGTGGGGGGTCCACGGTCACGTCTGCAGAACCGATGACTCCTACTGACGGGTCATTTTTGCCGGATACCTGACATGCCAGTGAGCCTAACGGGCTGTTTCCCAGATCAGGGCGGGTCTGAAAGGATGTAAATATACCTAAAAACCACAGAGCCACGGAAAGGAAAGGTATTACTGGGAGTCAGGATGCCTCCTTTCCACAAAACCTGGTTCGTTTTCAACTGGGAAACAAACAAACAAACAAAAACTACTGGGCTCTGGGCCTGGCCTGGAGGAAACACTTACAGAGTCAGGCCAAGGGGCACTGCTTGGTGGTGCCTGAGCGTGGGGACAGAGTGCGGTCCTGGTAACTGGAGATGTCTTTTCTCAGGCTGAAGGGCCAAATAACCCTGGATCGAGCAGAGGTGGAACAGGGAGTGAGAGTCTGGAATGGGCGTTGGGGGTGGATGTGCCTCAGGACTGTTCGCAGTTGTTAAGTGTGGGAGTATTTCCTCTAGAGGAAAAAAGAAGTAAGTGCTTTTTGTGCTAAACTCAAACAATAATTTATTTATTAATTTATTTTTGCCTTATCTAGGGCCGCAACCACGGCACATGGAGGTTCCCAGGCTAAGGGTCTAATCGGAACTGTAGCTGCCGGCCTTCGCCACAGCCACAGCAACGTGGGATCCGAGCCACGTCTGCGACCTACACCACAGCTCACGGCAACGCTGGATCCTTAACCCACTGAGCAAGGCCAGGGATCGAACCTGCAACCTCATGTTCCTAGTCAGATTCGTTAACCACTGAGCCACGACGGGAACTCCTCAAACAGTAATTCAGAGTGTACAGTAAGAAGTAAAACTCCTCCCCCCCCACCCCCGCCTCCATTACACCTCACAGAGGGAACC
>PVHT020000165.1:14881260-14903838 GCA_004024745.2 Catagonus wagneri
GGAGACGGCGGGGGGCGGTCGGTGGGAGACGCCACTGTATCTGCAACATCTCGTTTAATACGCATAACAATACCATGGTCTAGGCACTCTCACCCCTTTCCAGATGAGGCTCAGAAGGGGTAAGGGGCACGCCCAAAGTCACGCAGCAAGTGGGATGCCGGGAACAAAAACCAGAGCTCTCCTCCCCCGCTTTCCTACTCTGACTCACTCTGACCCAGCACCTGCCTTCTTGATATTTAGGAAAAACACCTGCTGGGTGCCATACTCAGCGTCTCCATTTTTCCGCACTTCGCAGGCCCCAAATTCAGCCCAGGTGTCTTCACTGTCTGGGAAGGAAAGCATGACTTCTATGCCCAGGGGGTGAGTGGCAAAAACTCCTATATCCTGACTTACCTTAGAAATGCTGCTTTATGCCACACCTGGGTGGCCAGCCTCCTCCAGAGAGGCCGCGGAGGGAGGAATGCTAAGGAAGGCCTTTACCCGTAAACCTCGCTGTTCATAATTGAAAGGTTCTCCCAGGTGCTGTCCTCATGCAGCTTCCTGGCAGTGCTGGGAGGCAGGCCCAGCGGGCAGCATTTAGTTTTACTGATAAAAAGTGATACTACTGCTCAGGGGGATTCAACAGGGTTCAAGGCCATCGGGCTGGTGACGGAGGGAGGGTGCAAACCCAGTGCTGTCAGCTTACTGCCACCTTCGCGAAGCAGCCACTCCAGGTAGAGGGTCAGAACCGCCCCCTCCCCCTCCCCCTCCCCCGTGGGAGGGGTCTGCGTTACTCTCCTATCACCACGCCACCCCCCAGTTCCCCATCACCAACCTGGAGAGCCATACTCATGCCGGGGCAGGCGGCATATCTTGGGCATGACCTCGATCAGTGTTTTCACATACTGGAGGATGGTTCCTTGGAGCTGACAAGAGAGTACAAAATGAATGCAGTCGTCCATCGCTGCTGCGTAGGTGCATCTCCGTGAATGCTGGGCTGCTTAGCCTATGGGGGTTCTGTGGGGAAGGGCTATGGGCTGAATTTTATGTTTTTGTCTTTTTAGGGCCGCACATGCAGCACCTGGAAGTTCCCAGGCTAGGGGTTGAATCGTAGCTGCTGCTGCCGGCCCACACCACAGCCACAGCAATGCCAGATCTGAGCAGCATCTGCAACCTACACCACTACTCACGGCAACACTGGATCTTTAACCCTCTGAGCGAGGCCAGGGATCGAACCCGCATCCTTTGGATACCAGTCGGGTTCATTTTCACTGAGCCGTGACGGGATCTCCTGGACTGAATGTTTACTTTCTCCCTGAGTTCACATGTTGAAACCCTAATGTCCCGCCCGTGCGATGGTGTGCGGAGAGGGGGCCTTGGGGAAGGAACTAGGACATGAGGATGGCGTCCTCACGCTGCTGTCTGTGAAGCAGGAGAAGGGTCCTCACAGGCTGGCACTGCGATCTTGGACTTCCAGCGTCCAGAACTGTGAGCAATAAACATCTGTTGTTGAAGCCGCCCAGCCTGCTGTGTATCTGCTACTGCAGCCCGAGCTGCCTGGGACAACGGGGCAGGCCCCTTGAAAGGAGGGACAGGCTCTCTCTGCAAGGTGGGGGCAGCCCCCTTCCTCTTTGTGAGATAGAAACAGGAGTGTTCTCATTATCACCTTGGGCTTACAGACTTCAAGGAGGGAAGTTTCTAGGCGTGGGGTCCTTCCTGGGGTTGGGGTACTTATATGAAATTCAAAGTTAAGCTGAAATGAAATGGGGCCAGGGAGCTATGGAGGAGATGCATAATCTAATTTACGCTGGAAAATACAATGCACATTCCTCCTCCCTCCTGTGTCCCAGGCAGACATCTTTAATCATTTACCATCTTTTCCTGCTTAGCCTTAGGATTAGCTTTCAACAACTTGTAACAACCCTTGGTTCCACACAGCTGCTACCAGAGGGCTGGAGTTAGCAGCTGAATTCTGTTTGCTATTCCTGCCGTGGCTATCCATTACCTTGTATGCTTCTCTATTGTCATCTCAAAGTTTCAAGAACATCTTGTTTAAATGTCACTTAAATGTTTCAGCCTTGCTGTGGCAGGATCTTTGAGAATAACATGAATATCCAGATGCCCATACTTGGGGTGGAAAGAGAAGGAGGGCAAAGTGATACAGAATTCCCTTGAGGCCAGCAGTATTGGTAGCAGCATTCAGCAAAAAAATCTCAAGGAGGAAGAAGCGTGGTGATGGTGTCTGCCATGGGCATGGAGGGGAAAATGGCAGCACACGTGTTGTGGATCTGGCATGCTCAAATTAGATAATGCAGCTCGGGAGAGAAGTATGAGCAGTCACTGGTAGGCCTTAAAGTCAAAATCAAGATTGTTGAGTTCAGTTGGCAGGTATAAGGAGGGAGCTCAGGGTCAGAATATGAAAGGCAAAGCCATAGGTCAGAAGGTGCCCTGCAACGTTACAGAGCCACGCGCGCAGGCAGTCAAGGGGGAAGTCAAGTCTTGTGGTCAAGAGCTTGTGACTCGATTCTCCAGGCCTGGTGGAAAGTGAAAGCAGACCTCCTGGCTCTCAACCCCATGGGGCCCGTCCCCGGCCCCCTCCTCACCAAGCTCTTGACGATCTTCAGGAGCTCCTCCATGACCACAGCGATGCCCTGGTAACCCAGGAGTCTGCAGATGGTCTTGAAATGAGGGGGCCCCACGAAATTCCTGTAGGAGCTGTAGATGTGGCTGTAGGCAATGTTGAGAGGCTGGAAGAGAAGATGTGGCCAAGTCAGTGCTGGAGAACCGAGCGGACACTGCGGGAGTCCTGGCAGGAGGTGTCTCACCCAAGGATGGAAGCTTGACCTCCCAACTCACACTGGGGACTCCCGTGAATACGTTTTGCAAGATGCTAATAGGGAGGGGTGGTCAGCGACCACAGCATGGAGCGAAGGTCATGAGACGGGGCAGCAGTTTCCTAACAGAAGGGGAAAAAGGGCCTCCAGGCAAATATGTTTTTTACAGGACTCATGCTACCCATGGCTGTTCACACGCAAAGCAGGCCTTTCACAAATTAAGCCACGGGGCTGGGGTACAACAGATGGTTTTCTTTTTCTAGTGGTATTTTCAGTACTAGGACCTGGCTGGAAGAACCACATGAAAACTCAATAGCTGATTCAATGTTGCCTTCCTTCTTCTACTTCGGGGGGGCCTCCATCTGTCACAGGCTGGGGTCTTGGGAACCACAAGACCTGGGAGGCGGGAGACCTCTGCTGAGTGCACAGAAAAACCACGTAAGCTTTTTGGGCCTCAGTTTCTTCATCTATGGAATGAAGGGGTTGCATTAAAACAGTGTTTTTTAGCTTTCTGAGTTGCAACTGAAAAAAAAAAAAGGTGAGATGGAAACAAGTACATAAAACAGACAAAGGCAGAGCTGCTCTGACTGGGTGCTGGTTGGGAACCCAGAGCCCTGGCCACTGAAGGGCCACCTCTGATGCCCTCTGGACCGCATGAGATATCTATGTGGAAATATGGGAATCTCTTGAAGATCTTCCTATATATAGCAAAAATAAATGGCTGTGAGTTGGTCACACTTAACTGGTGAGACTGTAAAATTATCATTAACTTTGTTTTGAAATGTTGCCATTTATGGAGCACCTCATGCCAGGCTTCAGGAAGCCTTCCTAGTACATTTTCATTTAATCCACACAACCCATGTATCTTATTCACGATCCATTCAATTCTTGGCCCCATTTCACAGATGGGAGAACTGAGGCTCAGGGGGCTAAGTAGCTTACCTAAGGTCACAGAACTCATAGGTAACTGAGCCATGATCTGAACCCAGGCGGGTGTGATTCCAAAACCCACACTCTTCACCTCTACCTACCTACCATGGTTAATGCTGGAAGCTGAATTCTTACATAAACCATAACTTTTTTTTTTTCTAAGAAAAACTTCATTTCCAAACTTAGTTCTGAGTATAGCTCTACTAGGAATTGTAAAAATCTTGCACACAGAACATGCAAATATGGAAGGACCACATCTGACACTATTAGCTGAAATTCTCTATTAGCTGGCTAATTAGAAATCTTCTACATGAATTAAACCGGAACCGTAATGATGCTTTTGGAGTTCTGCAAGATTCTCAATTCCCTCTAGAGCCATCAAGGGAAGATTTCAGTTTGTTCAGCCTAGATTTTGCGCTAAGTATGTTTTACTATATACGGATGACTCTAAACTTAACAAGCGTCACAACTGCAGTACCCTCTACTAGTGGAGGAACACAGAATGCCAACTAAGAACAAGAATTCTTGGGGAGTTGGAACACCCACGCATCCAGCGGGTTGAATAACCGTTCTCTTGGCGAGCGAATGCCTATATATGGGGAGGCTTGAGAGGTGAGAAAGAGTAGCGTTCTGCACTCCACAGGCATGTGCTGTCAGAGCAAAAACTCTGCCTGAGCCTGGGGAGGGACGCCTTGTAGCTAGTTACTAAAGATTTTAAAGGGTATGAGGCAGCTATGGTTTATGTGGGGAGGGAAATTATAACTGATTGAAAGCATGATGTTCACTGAAGTTGGTGGTCAGCAAATCCTGGAGTAGATGTTGGATTTGATTTAGTCAACCATGGGGCCAGGCCACGTAATTTTCTGAGTGTGGAGTAAACCGTTCTAGTGTCTCTGTAATAGGCCACCTGTCAAACAGGGCTGGGGTCAAGGGGAGGTGAGTGAGATGCTAGGGCACCATGGTAGGAGATGCTCACTCTCCCAAGTGAGGGCATCTCTGTCCTGGCCCTAGAGTCAAAGCCCTGCTCTGGAATGTCCTGTTTCCAGGGATGAGGGGTATAAAACAAACATGAGACATGCCATGGCTTACCTCTGGCGGGGGGAGGAGAGTGACTAGAAAGGGGCGTGAGGGAACTTTCTAGATGATGGAAACACCCTATATGACGACTGGGTTCTTGACTACACACGTATACATTTGTCAAAACTCAGGAAATGACAGGTACCCTTATGATCTTGGCATGTTACTGATTGAATGGCTGTATGCCCCCAAAATCCATATGCTGAAATCCTAACTGCTATGATGATGGCATTAGGAGGTAGGACCCTTGGGAGGTTATTAAGTCATGAGGGTGGAATCCTCATCTTTGGGATTAGTGCCCCTGTAGGAAGACACACGAGAGTGCCCCATGTCTGTCTGTCTGTCTGTCTGTCTGTCTCTCTCTCTCTCTTTTCTCCATCAAGAGGGATACAATGAGAAGAAGGCTGTCTGCAAACCAGGAAGAGTGCTCTCATCAGACACTGCATCTGCTGGCACCTCAACCTTGGACTTCCCAGCCTCTGGAACTGTGAGAAATCAACGCTGTTAAAGCACCAGTCTGTGGTAGTCTTGTTACAGCAGCCTGAACTAAGACTGTGCATTTTAATTGCTTATGATTATACCTTAATACAAAAGGAAATGAAAAGGTCCACTGGGCTATCTCATAGCCTAATTTTCTGCCCAACATTTGTTTTCAAAGCTTAAGAGACAGTAATGGGATTTGAGTTGCCTCCTCAAGAGGGCTGCAGCTCAGCCTACACAGGCATGAGGGACGGTGACTGGCTGTGCTCACAGCCTCAAGGGCACCTCCCGGGCTCATCCCCCAAGGGAGCTGCCTCCTCATTTCCCACGCACACTGGGCACCAGGGCACACTGGGCACCTTTTACACACCAGTGAAGCTCTGAGCATGTTCAGTCTTTTTTTCCAAATATTCTGTGAAAGGAATTTTTTGAGCAGCTTTCAAATGGCTAACCCTGGAGGGGACAAAAAAGCCATCAGCTACACACCCCCCCCCCCCGTGTGATTCTCTGACTTCTTTTCTTGCTTTGTGTGAGTCCAGAGTTATTTCCTGGGTGAGCACACCTGAGTTCAAATTCCAGTTCCAGAAATTTACTAGCTAGATGGTCTCAAGCAAATGCCTTGAACTCTCTTAGCCTTGGTTTTCCCTGAGTAAAGATGACAACACCAGCTCCGTTTGGGCTGCGGGAGATAACAGGGGGTTAAATGAGATAACCTACAGAAAGCACCTAGCAGGGTGCCTGGCACCTCGGAAGCACCTGCTGAAATAACAGCCTTTCCTATTACTTTGTTTGACTAATTTGGTAAGTAAAGCCTAAGAAAATACAGCTTTCTGGTCAAATTCCCTCCAGCGGCTTTGGCCACAATCAGGACTCTCTGGGCGTGGAGAGGAGGGCCCACCTGTGGGTACGAGGTTATACAACACGGTGGACGTCCTAGATGGGGATGTGACAGAGCTCAGACTGAGACCCCCTGGCGGAACACACCACAAAATGCAGATTTTGCTTAATATTTACAACATTATAAAAACGGGAGCTGTCCGACAACAGACTGTGCTGGGTAGAGACTGAGAAACATGACAAAGGGTTGTGACAAGGGCCCCCTGCCTGGGACAGAGGGTTGGAATAGATGAGTTATTAGTTCCCCTACAAGGCGCAAGCGCCAGTGCAGTACTCCTGGAGCTCATCCTTCTTAGCTGTCTTCTTTTTGTGTGTGTGGTCTTTTTAGGGCCACACCCACGGCATATGGAAGTTCCCAAGTTAGGGGTCGAATCAGAGCTGTAGCTGCCAGGCCGCTGACACAGCTCACGCAACACCGGATCCTTAACCCACTGAGTGAGGCCAGGGATCAAACCCACATCCTCATGGATACTAGTTGGGTTCATTACTGCTGAGCCATGACGGGAGCTCCTCAGCCATCTTCTTAACATCACTCCCGCCCGAGGAGCTTCTAATACAAGTTTCCCTTAGCACTTCCTGGAAAGCACAAATAAAAATATCTCTGGGTACATGGAAACTGTTGAGTAGCTTCCCCCAGTTCTAGGCAGAGAAGAAGAAGAATTTTGGAATTGTTTCATCACACATAGAGTTTTAAAAAAAATCCCCCTTAGAAACATGCTCAATGCACATAGGAGGCCTCCTGCTGACATTCCTGCATCAGGTCTCGGCTTCTGGTCTAGACCAGACATTCAGGCCTCAGTTGATGGCCCAGGCTCAGAAGGACCAGCATGAAAGGAACACAATTCAAGCCCTCCTTCAAAGTAAACAAGCTCCCCCACTCCCCAACACCCCCTCCAAAAAAAACCCAAAAAGCACAACAAAACCACACCACACCCATGCAGGAGGAACCACACCCGTGCTGGAAGGTACGTGCACACACACACACACACACACACACACACACACACACACACCCCGCAGGGCATCCGTCTGACCTGCTGGCTCAACAGGAGGCTGGGCCCTATTGAGAAAATGTGGGAATATGGGAGCCGGGGCATTTTCTGAGGTTTGCAAAGAAAAACAGGAATGTGACATGACTTGAGACACTGGAAACTTGCTACAGATCTCCTAGCTGAACCAATCCTGCTAAAAGACTTGGGTTAATCAATGTCTGCCTTTAGAAGTGAATTATGTTTCCTGCTTAGGATGCCTGACTTCAAATCAAGCTTGGTTAAGTCCATCTTGCACAAAATAGATCCTTTATGAGCTCCAAGAAATAATCCTGATTCAGGAATTGGCCATATTATTAATGTGTGACACAGATGCACAGAGTTTTTTCAAAGGCAAAATTATGTTTTAGGGAGAGAAAAAAAAAAGTTGTTTGATCTGGTGGACCCCAGGCACTGTCATACTATCTGTAAATAGGGTTTTTTTAAAAAACGTGGTAAAAGGCACAATACATAAATCTACCATTTTAACCATTTTAAAGTGTTGTATATGGACTCTTGGTCATAAGGCCTCTATCTTTCACCAGATGATAAACAAGCCCAAGCAGTCCAAACAAGGAGGCCTGTTTACTTGGCGAACTGAATTTGCAAGCAATTTGCATCTCTGCTTTCTGGAATTACAATTGCTGTTTTCAGCGATCCCAAGAGGAATTAAAACTGTTTCTAATTTCCTGTTTTACTTACAATTTCTCTAATGTTCCTTGAACAATTTGAATACCATCAGCCACCAGCACAGACATAGTGGTCTAATTCAGAGAAAAGCTGACAGCTGAGCGCCACTCTAAAATCATGGCAGGTAATTGAAGGCTTGGGTAAATGAATAAAACAGCAACATCGTCCTTGACCGCAGAGTAAGATGACTTAAGGTACTGATAAATCCTGAGTTATAGGTTCAAATACGTTGCTAGGGAGTGGGTAAAATTGCTGACATTTTTTCTGTCCCCCCCCCTCTTTTTTTTGGCTATGCCTGTGGCAAGTGGAATGTCAAATCCAGGGACTGAACCTGAGCCATGGCAGCGACAATGCCAAATCCCTGACCACTAGGCCACCGGGGATCTCCCTGTCCATCTCTCCTTGACGTTTGGTGAGCTGCAGGGCTAGGAATCCAACGGGGGGCTTCCCTCTTGGTCTTCTCAGCTCAGAGGCTGAAGGACCCAGGGGAGCTGCAGTAGAGACCTCAAGAAAGGACGCTCCTCCCTTTTTCTGTCTCAGGAAAAAGCCCTTCGGAGAAAGCAAGGGGAAAAGGAACCAAGCCCTCCTCTTCAGAGATATCCTATCAACACTGCAATCCCCAGAGATGCTAAAAGTTTTGGAGGAAACCAGTGTCACCACTTCCAAAATACACTGTACTCATATGATGACACACGAGCATATCATGGTCTTATGAATGTTTTTACATAATAATTCCTTTGTAGCTGCCCAGCTGTAGTTGTTTTCCACGGCTGCTGGAACAAATTACCAGAAACTGAGGGGCTTAAAATGACAGAAATTTATTCTCATAGTTCTGGAAGCCGTAATCCAAAATCAGTATCACCAGACCAAAACCAAGTGCCAGCAGGGCCACCGTCCCTCCAGAGGCTCCAGGCAAGAATCCATCCCTTGCTGCCAGCATCCCCCGGGTTGCGTCTGCATCGCTACAATCTTCAAAGCTTTCCGCTGAGATCTGGCCATCTGCTCTTGTTGGCGTGGAACTTTCCTCTGCCTCCTTCTTATAAGGACCCTCGCGATGGCATTTAGGACCCATCCTGATAAACCAGGAAAACCTTCCCATCTCCAGATCCTTCACTTCACCACACCTAAAAGGTCCCTTTTCCCAAATAAAGTAACACTTCCAGGTTCCAGAATTAGGACTTGCTATCTTTGAGGGCCATTAACAGCCTTTGGCACCAGGTAAGGCAGGTACGATCATCCCCCATTTAGCAGAGGAGGAACCTAAAGTTCAAGTGAAGTGACATGCTTAAAATGAAACACAAGATGATATTCTGCTATACCGGTCAATCACCAAAATAAAGGTCACGTTGCTGGTGGGACTGGGTGGGGCCGAGGCCACGTGGGAGGTGCTGGCGCTCAGGTATGGAGCCAGCTGAGATGTGCCCAGCCTGCTGCGGCAAAGCCCTGGGTCCTGGGTGCCAGGGAATATGACATCGTGAGAAAGGCACGGCCAGAGTGAGATGAATGTCTCTGAAGTCAAGTCAAGGCCCACACCGGGGCACCTTTGAGATAACAACAACCACACCAACAACCTCCAAAGACCAAAACATCATTGGGACGTTACTGGTATAATTTCAGGAATGACTTGTGCCACAATCCATATCACTTGGAAGGCAATTTTATGACAGGCGCCTCATAATTTACTTAGAGATTAATAATCTTTTTTCAAGTTTTGGCTCCTGTACTAATTTCGGTTACTGAACTAGTCACTAGAGGTTTTTTTTTTTTTTTTAAAGTTTATTATCACCCTAACCCTAAGTGACAGAGCTCTTAGCAAGACTCCAGACTCCAGAATAAGCAACGCCTGCTGATGTGTTTCTCCAAATGTGTTTGATGTTCTTTCTGTGTCTGTCGGCCACCTTCAGGCACGTTCCCTCTGTGGTCCCTTCGTTCCTTGCCTGCTCCCATCATTCTGGAAGCCACCAAACTGCGAAGCCCGGTTCTCTACCTCTCAAACTGTAAGGTCTGGTCTCTGCCTCTCAACCACAAGGCAAAGAGCTCTCATCAACCACCGCTGGCCAAAGAACAACACAAGCAGAACAGCAGTGCAGGGAAGAGGCCAGCCAGGAGTCTGGGCTCTGGACTGACCGGCCTCGGAGGAGGAGAGAGCTGCCCCAGCCTAGCTCTGCGATACTGGTCAAGTTTGTCAGTCCCCAGGCCTCGTTTTCTCCCTTTGGTCAATGGTGATAAGAGGGTCTACCTCAAAGAGTTCCCCATGGGAAACATGAAAAAACACATGTCAAATGCACCAAAGGTTCTCAGCGGTTATTTCGGAGGTGTCTGAGTTTGACTGCTACTTTGGAACTTTCTGACGTTCTTCCTGTAACCATGAGCGTACTCGTTTAAAAAAACACAGCTGCTTTAAGGAGAAAAAAAGGGAAGGAAGCATCATGCAGGGTGCAAACCTTATAGCCTCTGGATAAAGCTACGACCAACTCAGCAAATGGCTCTGACCCCTGACGCGCTGATCTTGTCTTAAAAACAACAGCCACAGTGCCTGAGTCCAGCCTACAGAGGTGGGTTCATCTCACTGTTAAAACAGTATCAGTGGGTAGTGCTGATACTTGCCCTGTTACAGAAGCGTTAACCAAAGTCCAGGAAAGTCAGAAAATGTGGCCAAGGCCACAGAGGCATGATTTGAAGCTAGCCTGGGGACTTTAGTCTCTGGTGCCAATCAGCTTTGGGATCATGGTTTGCCCTCCTACTGTCTCTTCTCTGCCACCTTCTAGGAGGTGCAGGGACCTGGCTCTTGGCTGTTTTCCTCTGGCAGTGATTTACTAAGGTGACCTCCTGGCCTGACGGCTGGCGGGGCTACCTCTTGGAGGCACCGCAGAAGACTCTTCCCTGAAGGCGGAGAGAGCAAGCGAGGCCGGAGTGCCGTCCCCCAAGCCACGTCCCAGGCGATGTGTCTCATTCACAGGGCTCTGGGCTCCTCTGGGTGCTGCTGGTGAACGGTGATGGCCCAAAGGAATAGGACTTGGACTTGGGGACCCAGATGCCACTCCTGGCTCTGCCACTCAACCGGCACCAGGCCTGCAGAAAGCCACCCCTTCTCCTGGCATCTGTGAACCAAGAGGACTTCCAGGCCTCACATTCTCCAAGTTGTCTCAACTCCTGAGATAAAAAGCTCGGTGTTGGGAGTTCCCGTCTTGGCTCAGCAGTAACAAACCTGACTGGGATCCATGAAGACGAGGGTTCAATCCCTGGCCTTGCTCAGTGGGTTTAGGATCCGGTGTTGCATGAGCTGTGGTGTAGGTTGCAGATGCGGCTCGGATCCTGAGTTGCTGTGGCTGTGGTGTAGGCCGGAAGCTGTGGCTCCAATTCGACCCCTAGCCTGGGAACTTCCATTTGCCATGGGTGCAGCCCTCAAAAAAAGAAGCTGGTTTTTACAAAACGGCATCCATGAGCAGAAAAATAAATTCCCATTTTTGGTGGAAAAGGCCTGAGCTCCATCTCATCCCTCCACAGGCCCCTTAACTCTGGTATTTTTATTCCCCTCAAAATAACCTTTTCAAAAGGCCTCTGTAAACTAGTGCACTGGCCTTTCTGTGCAGAGGATGCTTTAATGCTCAGCAGGGAGTTGCCATTCTCAGGCATTACTGCAGACCTCAGACAGACCCCGGGAAGATTAAATGCCGCAGAAGCCCAGAGCACGTGTCTAACTGAGGGATGCCAGGCCTCCTGAGACCCTACCCCTCGCAGAGACCCTTGGCCTGGGGGGTGAGGGGCTGTGACCCACCAGGCGGCTCTTCATAACTTTCTGATGTGAACCAAGAGACATTCATGGGCCAAGAACCAAGAAGAAAAAAAGATGACTTTTAAAAACACCCAATTTGCGTCTTATTATCATGTTATATGATTCAGGTCTAAATCCACCCGAGCTGAGGCTGCTGTAACAAGTTACTGCCAAAGTGGTGGCTTCTAACATTAGAAATTTCATCTCTCATGGTGCTGGAGGTCTGAATTCAAGGTGCCATAGGGCTCTTGGGGAAAATCCTCCTGAAGGCTCTCGGAGACAGTCCTTCCTTGTGTCTTCATCCGCCAGCTCCCACTGGCTCCTGCTGTTCTTGGCTTGTGGCAGCAGCACACCAATCTCTGCTTCTGTCTTCACATGGATTCCACCCTCTGTGTCCCTCTGCGTATAAACTGCCCTCTCTTTTCTCTTATAAAGATACCCGTTACTGATCCTAAACCTAAGGTCATATCATTTTGAGATTCTTAACTAGTGAAATCCACAAAGTCCCTATTTCCAACTCAGGTCCTATTCTGAGATTCTGGGTGAACCTGAATTTGGGGCAAGGTGTAGGGACACTCAAACGAACTCAGAACAAGTGTCTTGATGGTCTGGCAAGCCTCCCATGTGTTCAGGACCGGGCACGGGTAGTACTCAGGTTTCTATCCGCCCTTCCGATCTAGCCCAAGTCTACAGCTCTACAGGGTGGTGGAATTTTGGCCCAAAGACCAAGAGTCTTGACCAGTGTCATACAACTAGGTAATGTCCCCGGAGACGAGGATAAAGAAAGAAGAGAAAATAGAGACGGGGTGGGATGTGGGGTGGCAATGGGGTGGGAAGAGATGAAAATACAATTATCTCTTTACTTGTGGGAGAAGAGAGAAGGGCATCTTTACATTTGAAACCATTGTCCAAAGAGGGTCTTGGTGGGGAAAAAATGGCAACTAGCTTATGAGAGATACAATTCAGGAGCCTTGGGAGAATTAGTACCATTCTGAGATCAATGTGCAGGGTTTGCCTTTTTTTTTTTTTTCCCTCAATGGAATGAGAGCTCCTCTCACTGGGCAAAAGCCTTCCCGGACTGGTCCCTGAAACATCGTGCGTACAGATGCCTGCTGGTTGCCATGGTGAATGATGCTGATCTGAAGAAATGAATAATGTGAGCACTGGGGGCGGCAGTGGGATTACTCAGACCGTGGAGAGCGAGGCATCAAGGAGAGCCCAGAGCGGAGGAGGGGAGAAGGCACCAGCCTTTAGCCTCGGTCCACTCTGCCCCTGAGGGCTGCGTTCTACCCGGATCCACTGCGAGCATCAGGTAAGGGATGGCTCCTCTTGGAAACGGAAATGGCTTTTCCTTTCATACTCTGTTTGGAAGCGGGCCAGGCAATGACAATATCAACAGCTAAAAATAGGGGGGATTCAGAAACAGAAGCAGGGGAAGAAAAATAAAGAAGGAGGGACATTTGGTCCTAAAAGCTGTGCATGCTGCATCTTGCCAGAAAGCTCTTTAAAATGTCTGTGGTAGAAAACTCAGTCTACAAAGGCAGCCAGCGCAGATGCGAGGCAAACGGGAGAAAAGATTCAGGACAAGAAACGGGATCCTGATCACTCCTGATGGAAGGGTTCACGAGGACCATGGCCTCTGAATCACAAATAATGAATTCAGCTTTTCCATTGTGGTAGGAAGTGTATTTACAGGGACGCGTGGGGCCCTGGGGTGGGGTGGACAGGTGTGTAAGAGAAAGAGAACACGGAGGGAGAACAGATACTCTGTCTCCTCCGCAAAGACCGTCTGGGATCGCAGTGCACCTGTCCCATCCCTCTTATGCCCCAAGTTGCTGGGGAAAAAATTTCCAGCTAAATGGAAAGGAATCTTCCCCTTCCTGGGCATTTCAGTTCACTGCCATCCTTAGAGACGAAAAACAAGGACTGCAAAATCACTCACTGCCATGCGTCCTCCTGCAGCCCACCTCCTCTAGGAGCACAGGCATGGAAATAGGAGGTCGGGGGAGGCAGGGAGGAGAGAGAGCCGCTCGTAAGGGGGATGGGTGGGGCTTCATAGCCAGTTCAAGTTCAAATCCCATCGACTGTGTTTGACTATGTTGCTGCGATCTAAAAATGAAACCTGCTGTACTTCACATGAGAGAGGAAGGGCAGAGAATAGAGCTGGCGAGACCTCCACGTGAACATACACAGGTTGAACATGGCCGGCCCTGAATTTTAGCTCAGGGGAAACCGGTCCCTCTCAAATACACAGAATTAAAAAGAAACGGAAAAGTCTGAAGATGGCACACTTTAACTAAAAGCGAGAGGGCCGGTAATCTAAAGGGGGCTCACCGGACTTGTTGGGAAAAACAGCAACCCAGTCTTAGTACCAGCACCTCACTGAGCAATAACCTTCTGTTACTAAACGTGGCCGCCTCGCACGGGGACATCCAGTGGTTATGTGGCTTCAGGTCTTGTACTTGTTAGTTGATTGCTCCTCTCAGATGGCCCATCTATAAAATGGGGACCTAGCTTAGAGGATGTGATGAATCAAGGACACATATTATTGTATGTTGAGCTTCGAGCATGACTTGTGACCCAGCAACTGGTGGTTAACACCATGGCTAACATTCACAGAGCCGGCTGGCAGCAGCAAGCGGTAGCAGTTTATGCCTGTATCCGGAGATATTTTGACCTATAAGACTAATTTCCTGGGTAATTTGGTGTTGAAGAAAGCACGCACATGGACAAAACATAAAGCAGAGGTTTTGGGGAGGAACCAGCTGCCCCTGAGTGATGCCAATCTCCTCTCGCCATGGGCTGCAGACCTGGGAGGCTAAAAACACAGGGGCCGGAATGTTCTAGATGAATGAGCCACAGCAGTTGAGACAAAATCAGGAGGTCCAGAGGGAAATTTTAGGTGAAACGATTGCCTGACTTGGAGGTCAGAGACCTGTGGTGACTAACGTGGGGACTCCGAGGTTGTGCTTATTTCTCTTTTCATTGTCTTTCTTCTTCTTCTTTTTTTCAAAGGTTTGGGAACAGTGTTGTATTTAAAGAGTTTGAACCAGGGCAGGTGGAGTGCACCTTTATTTAGGCCTGAAGGTCCCCGTCTTTGGCACGAGACAAGCCCTGATTTGAACCATGGTCCTGCCATTGCTGAGCTAGGCCTTGCTGAGTATTGTCACCTCTTGGCCTCCGTTTCTTTGTAAAACGGGGGGCGGGCAATGTTAGCCCCCATCTCGAACGCTCAACGAATGGTGGCTACGATGATCATAAATAAATCCTTAAATAAGGGAATGTCACTCTTGACTTTGATTCTGGTTTCAGAATCGAGATGAACATCGAGGTTGGGAACGTTTCTTACACGGGAGCCATCATTTCCTGGTCGTCCTCGGAGCCCTGCCTGGAGGACTATTACCATATTATGTATAGGCCCAACTGGAACAGCATCTTCTCTGGCTATCTTCGCTACAGCTTCCACCACGAGGAGAAGGTGCCTCGAACGATCAGCTCCGTGGCGCTGGAACACCTCACCCCTTCCACCCTCTACTTCCTGTGCATCAGCTGCAAGAAGATTCTCTTCCCCTACAGGCACTACTGCACCATGTTCCACACCCTGGATAGGAGTCCCCTGGCTGCTGGAAGCTCCCTGGTAGACCCCCAGCTCTCCCTCTGGGTGCTGATGGCCATTCTGCTGGCCTGCTTCACAGCCGTCTTAGCTTTCATCTGCCTCCAGTTCTGGTGCATCCGTTGCCATGAGCCTCGATGGTCGTACAGAGCCGGCCACATGGAGGAAGCCAATGGTCTGGTGAGATGGCCAGAGGACGCCCCGGCTCTGGGGCAGGGGGAGGAAGATCTGCAGGGGCTCCCCCTGGTGGAACTGCCGCGCAAGAACTCCAGAGCGGAAGCGGAAGCGGAAGGCCAAGCCCCCCCTGCAGCGGCTGAAGGCGGTCAGGACGGTCCCGACGTGGGTGCATTGCAGGGGTAGGGTGGTGCTCATCCTGCCGTACTTCCTCATTTTGGGGAGTGAGAGGTGGGGAGGAGGCAGCCCACATCAGGTAGCTTCAAGCCCTCCACACAGTAGGTCTCCTGTAAAAATGCACCTGTAGACCACCCACTTGTCTCCCTTCAAGCGTCGTTGCTCTCGCGGGTCACCTGGATGGAGGAACGCCCTTTGACCAAGCTTCTCAAGCTAGAAAACATATACTCCCTGGTGTGCCAAGGGAGGAAACATGGCATCTCTGAGGACTGTCCGTTTGAGGGGGTCAGTCAGGAAGTAAAGGCATTATTTTAATATTAAAGCAATCATGACTATATTATGGTATAGAAAGTAAAATCTGCATGATTTAAATAAAACACAATACTTCAAGTAAATTTTCGAGTTGACGAGGGGCTCTGCAGTTCTGCTTTCAGTCAGCTCAGGCGAAAGTCCAGTCTCCTCCACACCGGGGGGAATTATTTTTGAAAGGCACGAGAAGCTTTGCTCTGAGTCTTTTCCAACTTTCAGCTATCACACACCGCCTTGTATACCCCATTTTCATTTTTGTTTTTCCTCTTTTTTTTTTTTTTTTTTTTTGGCTGCATCCGTGGCATTTGAAAGATCCCGGGCTGTGATCGAACTTGCACCACAGCAGTGACTCAAGCTACTTCAGTGGCAACACCAGATCCTTAACATGCTTGGCCACAAGAGAACTCCCTATCTTCACTTTTTTAAAGCCACAGACTGTCTTTACTATCATTAATAATATGCTTTCTTTAAATTGACTCATTTTTTAAGCTTATTTTAAGAGATAGCCTTATGTTACTTCCAAAATGAAAAACCACCCTCCTACTATAAATAGAAGGGAAGAGACATAAATAAATAAATAGAATGAAAACAAAATAATATTAAATTTGACTTAGATACTATTGCCTCCTAAGGACTCTGAGCTCAGGGCCTGCTCTCTTAGCTTTGATAAAAAGGGAGGTGAGCCATCACTGGAGACGCATTAAAGATGTATTAGCCCCAGCATAAGCCCTGCTCCTTAATATACTCAACCTGGTTTGAAAGAGAACTGGACAGGGAGGCATTTTGTGCAGCAGTAATTAACGCCATGAGTGTGAACTATCTCCAGTGCTGTCTGTAAAAGAGACTGACCTTGACCAGACTGGCTGCTCTGGAGAAGACACCTGCACCAGCCCAGACCTTCGGAGTCCCACCTCTAGGCCCGAGGTGTGGCGGGGGGCATGGGGGGGGTGTCACTCATTTTGGCTTCTGGTACTTCCCAATCTAGGGCTCCCTAACCTAGAGGAGAAGCTGTTCCTTTTTTTTTTTTTTTTTTTTTACTTTTTAGGGCCACACCCAGAGCACATTGGAAGTTCCCAGGCTAGGGATCAAATCAGAGCTGTAGCCGGCGGCCTACACCACAGCTCACGGCAACGCCCCATCCAAGCCTCCACTTTAACCTACACCACAGCTCAAGGCATTAACCCACTAAGCGGGAACAAGGATGGAACCTTCATCCTCATGGACACTAGTAGGGTTCGTCACTGCTGAGCCACAACGAGAACTCCTCTCTGGTCATTTCTTCTAAGTCCATCTGTGCTTACTTTGTGAAAAAAGGTAGCTGCTTTTCATCTGTCACACACACACACACACACACACACACACACACACACAATCTTGGCTTTTTGTTGCCGATGTTGCGCTGCTGCCCCCCTCCCGCAGGCTTCTTCCACACAAACTTGCAGGGTAAGGAACGAATCTCTTGCATACGTCACAGTGTTGGTGAGACTTGGTGAAGGGTGTTCCCTGGTGCCCACCACAGGTGTGGAAATGGGACTGCAGGAGGGCAGAGGTGGGTCTCCTTCCATCTCCCCAGCATGAAGGACCTGCCCAACAGCTGGCCTCTGGTGGGGGCTTAGGGAAGGTGTAACCAATAGCCAAGGACGGAAGGTCTCGAACAAGTATCACTTGGGAGGCGTAGTTAGTGTCGGGGTTGGCACTGGGAACCAGCAGCAAAGAGACAGGAGACGACCTCTCGGCTCCAGCTCTGGCCATCTGGGATTTCCTTCAAAGCTCTGCCTTCTCAGCCGCTTCCTGTCTGCCAAGCCCTCATATTTACGGAGCACAAAATCCCAGAATCACAGGACGGTACCGCAACAAATCGACCAAGTACAGGAGATGTGATGCCAAGACAGAAGTCCCCCACACCCACTTCCCTGCTCGCTCGGTGACGTCCTCCCCAGGTTGTTCCACCCAGAACCCAGCCCCGCCCGGTCTGCGCTCAGCCCTACCCTTGCTAGGTGTGAACAAATAAAGATGACTGTGCTCCCAGATGGAGCTCACTGCTGCCTCTTTATCGCCGTACTTCTTGCTTTCCTGACGGGGGAAGACCTGTCTCTTTGCTTTTGCTCACTAGTCTGTTAGAAGCAGGACACAGGCAAGATCACTCACCTTAGATCCATACAGGTAATAAGGCTGGACGTTGGCGGGTTTATCTCTTTGTGGCTCTTGGGTGAAAGGAATGGCAGTTCGGACAAAACTAATGGAAGAAAAAAAAGATGGGGCAGGAGTTAAGTGGGTCCTAATATTATTCTCCATGGAACCCTACACGACAAGAGCCCTTCCTCATCGGGCGCAACCACGCTGTTTCTTAGGCGGCTGCCGACAGAGGTACTAAATTGTGGTGCACCCCCGTCCAGCTCCTGTCTCCTTTGCATAGGTGGGAAAACTGTAGTCCAGGTTCACACGCTCGACTCCAGGCTTGAGGCTGCTCAGAGCAGTGGCCAAGAAAGTTACAAACGAGCTGAGCCTGAAAACGGCCTTCTCCAGGCTCAGATCCTCCAGCCTCAGTTTGGTTTCCTCAAGAGTAGGGCATTGCAAACTCTTTCAAAGGCCCAGATAGCAGACATGCTCAGCTTCACAAGCCAGATGGTCTCTGTCGCAGCTACTCAGCTCTGTTGTAGCATGAAAATACCCACAAATAACTGTAAATGAATGAGCACGGGTGGCGGAGTTCCAATAAAACGTTGTGAATTTCAAGTAATTTCCACTTGTCACCAAATTAGAGTTATGCTTTGGATTTTCTTCCCCCCGACCGCTTAAAAATGTCAATACCATTCTTAGCCCACAGGCTGAACCAAAACAACTGGCAACTACATGCAGCTTGTGGGCTAGAGTTTGCAGATCTCTGCTTAAGAGGATTAAAAATCCCAGATCTTTAGAGAACTGCAAGTCTGTCTTGCTAAATGTGTGGATTCCTTCCAGGCCCTTTCACGTATCTGGCACATACTTATCTAATGCTGGCCGGGAGCCAGGCCTTAGCGACACTGACAAGACCTGCCACGTGGGCACTCTGCTGCATCCTTAGGAAACCGTTTTATACGTGATGTACATCTCACCTCTGCCATCCCATTTTGAATCTTTACGGGATAAGGGATTAGGCCTCGTCTCCGCCTCAGGGCCTGACCCAGGACCCTGTGCACTTTGCAGAAGGCTTGTTCCACTGTGTCACGTATGTGCCCTGCAGATGTCTATGCGTGAACGCGTTCACGCGTGTGCAGGGCCTCGTACCATCTGATCATGACGCTTGCCTTCCTTCAACTCTTCCGAGGTTGAGAAATGCTCGTCCTCCCGTGGCCTAGGGCACGGTGCATGGTCTGGTTCCTGCCTCCCCCTGGGCTCTCCCTCACCGCGCGTGGCACCGTCCGCCTCCCAACTGCTCCACCCTCACTGGCATCTCGTTTCATCAGACACTCTGCCTGGAATGCTCTTCTCCTGACTTTTGCCTTATTTATCCCTGCTCATCCTTTGTATCTCAACTCACGCATTTTTTTTTCCCCTCAGAGGAGGAAACCCTCTTGAGGTTTGTCCTGCTTCCCAGACTGGGTCAGGTGGTGCATGGCCGAGGGCTTTCCTCCTCCTGCAAGTCCACCGCGTATAACAGTACACTTATCAATTGTTTCCTCCTCTGGCCAGAAGGTTCCAAGAGGCAGGAGGGTGTCTCCGTGTTTCTCGTGGCACCGAGACTGCACCCAGGAGGGGCTCCGAGAGACACCTGTTGCAGGAATGAGCTGACAACCTATGCTGGGCCTGGTCTGGAGGAGGCAGCTAGCGGCCTGGGCCCCCGCCCCTAGTCCCCTTTGCACAGAGACCCCCTTACCGGTTAGTGGACCCATTGTAGCAGTAGTTGGGGAGGAAGTCGAAGTTCAGCTCCCAGAAGACGTGCAGGGTGATGCGGCCGTAGGGGGCGGACACATTGTGATTGGCCTCCCGGAACATGGCGTCGAAGCTGTCCAGGGTCATGTGCTTACACAGCAGCCGATGCGTGAGCCGGTTGATCTCTAGTAGCCACTCCAGCTCCTGCCCAGAGAGAGAGCCTGAGGCCGCTGAGCACTTACACGCACACCCACCCCGCAGGCCCTGCTACTGGACAGGTTCCTTTCACGCAGGTGTGAGCCCCCCTCGGACAACCTCCTAACTGCCGATATGGAGACTCGGACTCCTGCGCTATGTGACAATGTTCCCTTCTTCTGAGGAGTGAGGGAAGTGGCAGACCATGCTGAGGGTGCATGTCTGCCCCCAGAAAGAGGACCACAGACCAGGTGCAAATCCCTTGCCTGCACCCCCTTGTGTAGAAAGCAGGACTACTCGCTTTCCAGTTTCCACACAGGTAAGGGAAAAGCTTGTTCCTCAGAACTGCATGTCAAGCAAAAGCAAGTTGTGAATGTCCGTCCATCACCAGAGACCCTTATCTCCATCCCAGGGAAAGAAATCGTAAGAGCTACCAACTCCTAAGTACATATGATTAGGTTGAAACTACTGGTTTTTAGCTCAAACACCATCCAATGTTAGTAATTTCTTACGGTTCAGTCTAATGTGTGCCAAGCACTTCATGTGTGTTAGCTCACTTAATGCTCAAAACCCGCTCTAGGTCAGCACAATGCCTGTTCTTACTTTATACAGATAGAAACTAGGCTTTAAGAAGTTCAGTGAATTGGCTTCAAATCCAGGAAGGCGGGCCCCCAAGTTCACATCCTTTACACACTGTATGCTACAGAAATTTAAAAAACAGCCAGGTCAGAACATTCATTCTCTCCTCTGGATTCATCCTGCGTCCTCAGTCACACAGGGGTTGGTTACAAATGATGGCAAAGGTTTGGCTGCAGGCCGCGGACAAGGACATGCATGCACAGTGGGCTCTGGTCATCAGGAATCCCGCCTGCAGGCAGAGAGGGGGAGCAGAGTGGAAAATGTTCACACAGAGAAGGCCACTGCATTTGCTGGGAAGTTACAAAGAGAGTGAAGCCCTTTGGGCTGGCTTTAGTTCCTTGCTGCATCGCTAGCAAAAACAAGCAAAGCAGAGAAGGCATTCCTCCGCATGACACTCTAGGACATCCCTATTGTCGTGGTTAAGTCATTCTTTGAGTTGGATACAACTACCCCTGTTTCACAGAGGGGAAAACTGAGGCTCAGAGGATGAAGGAACTTGCTCAAGGTCATGGAGGGAATACAGAATACAGGGCTTAGGACAAGATCCCAGGTTTTCTGATTCCAAGATACATGCGTGTGGCCCCTGTGACGCAGCTGCCTAGAATGAAGCAGCAGTTACTGAGCAAGCCCTCTGAAAAGGAAAGATGGTTTCACAACATAAAAGCTAAAAGAACACTGGCAAGGGGGTTCCGCAGAGCGAGGCCAGGAGGTGGTGGGATGGTGAGAGGGCCAGCTGTAAAAGCAGGGCTCGGAGCTCAGTTGTCTGAGGTCCCAGGAGGTAGCCTTTTACTCTCATCAGTCACCAGGAGCCCCCCATTCCTGGTTGGGGTCCACAGTGTGTTGGACCTAGACCATGCTTCCAATCTTGGAGCTTTGTCTCACTGAAACTCAGCTTCTGTGGCTCTAAACTGGGGACAGAGGACTGGATCAAAGCTTGCAAACTTAACTGGCTACAAGTAAGTGAGACAAGCAGGGACGGGAAGGAGCCTGGGCTGGGCTGTCCATGAAGAACTGGAGAGCCCCTGCCAGATAAAGGTGGTGCAGATACTTGACACCATCCTACTGTCTGATGCCATGCTGGAATGGTGCTTAGTGATGGCAGATCCTGCAGTCTTTCCAAAGAAGGCCAAAATCTGGGAGTTCCCCTTGTGGTGCAGCAGAAACAAATCCGACTAGTATCCATGAGGATGCGAGTTCAATCCCTGGCCTTGCTCAGTGGGTCAGCGATCCGGCATTGCCTTGAGCTGTGGTGTAGGTTGCAGATGTGGCTCAAATTCTGCGTTGCTGTGGCTGTGGTGTAGGCCGGCAGCTGTAGCTCAGATTCAAACCCTAACCTGGGAACTTCCATATGCTAAGGAAGTTAGCAACCCCTACCCTCCACCTCCCAAAAAAGGCCCAAATCTGCATTTCAATTCTGAAATGGTAGCTGGAAGAACAAGTTTCCAGTCACTGTGCACTGCAAAGTACACGAAGGGTGGAAATACAGAATCAGCTCTCTGCTTCCACCTCTTGGGGCTTAGCAAGCAGTTTTGGTCCCATTCACTTAGATGTGGTAAATAAATAAGAAAAAAATGAATGCAATGCATGTGCGTGAATTTATCTCTAAGATCATGGAATCCCTCAGCACATGGAGATGCCCTGTTAGGGTGAGGAGAGCTGCAGGTGAGAAATGGGGGAACAATTTCCATTCCAACGTTATGTGATTTTTTTTTTTTGGCCTCACCCTTGGCATGTGGAAGTTCCCACAACCTCCCGGGCCAGGGATCAAACCTGTGCCGCAATTGCAACCTGTGCCATAGCTGTGGCAACCCTTAACCTGCTGCACCACGAAGGAATTTCCTAATGTTTTGTGATTTTAACAGGCTCACCAAAGCACATCAGTGTTCAGGAGGGAGACTGAGGGAGAGAGTTCCCAACTCCGCTGATGTG
>PVHT020000165.1:14903938-14926459 GCA_004024745.2 Catagonus wagneri
GGGGGGGGGGGCGCTCAGGCGCCCTCTCAGAGGATGTCAGCGCTGTACAGTAAAGCCAGCTTCCTGGTGGGGGTGGGGAGACAACACAGAGAAGCAGAACTGGGGAAATAAAATACCCAAATGGTCTGTGAAGTAGTGGAGAGAGCTCTTCCAGAAAACCTGAGTGTCAGCCACACTTGGCTGTGCACCAGCCCTGCGCCCCCTCCCACCCCCGGCGGTCGGGTGGGGGACAGAAGAACTGGGGACTCAAACTCAGACACAGCGCTGAAGCCTGATAGGTCAGCCTGCGGCAAACCCCGCAAACCCAAGAGAGCACAGCCAGGCATCATTTCTAGGCGATTGTTGCCATCTGGGAAGGCCGGTTTGATGTTGCCAGAGCTTCTGCAGTTTTATTCTCATTCTCCCAAGTGCTAAATGTTGGTGTAAAACTTCCAACACACTCGCTCTGCGGCCTAAACAAAACACAGCCTGCAGGCTGCCAGCTCTCCACCTCGGCATCAGACCCCTCTGAGAATCAATTTGCTCAGCTCTACAGGAGGAGAGCAGGAAGAAATCTCTGCAACCCTCCCTGCTGGGCATCAAGCCACCCCTCCCCCATCTCAGGGCAGAGCCTCTAAGGTGACGGGCAGGGCTGAGGGGAGCACATTCATTGCTTTGTTTCTCCGGCAGAAGCTTCTCAGCCAAGGCAGAGGGCCCTGTGACCACCTTCGTGGCCTGCAGGGGAGGTGGCTATTCTCCTGGGGGTGTTGCCCTCACCTAGTAAACACAGGCTCTGGCTGCCTGCTTTGATTTTGTTCTCAGCTAAAAGAACATTCAGTGCCTTTCACAGGGAAGAGGCAGTGGACACCCACACACACCGACCCCGAAACCAATTTTCCCATAAGCTATGCTCATTCATTACTGGAAAAGGAGAAGATACAGATAAACAAAGAAGACAGAAATAAAAATCCTACCTCTTGGAGATAATCACTGCTAACATTTGGCTAAAACAAAGAAAAACACTTCTTTTTTCGTTTTAGGGCTGCACCCGGGGCATATGGAAGTTCCCTGGCTAGGGGCTGAATCAGAGCCACAGCTGCTGGCCTACACCATAGCCACATCAAAGACAGATCCAAGCCGCATCTGCGAACTACACCACAGTTCACGGCAATACCAGATGGCTGACCCACTGAGCAAAGCCAGGGATAGAACTCACATCCTCATGGATACTAATCTGATTTGTTTCTGCGGCCGCACAGGGGGAACTCCCAGAAAAACATTTCTCTCTCTCTCTCTTTTTTTTTTTTTTTTGTCTTTTCTAAGGCTGCACCTGTGGCATATGGAAGTACCCAGGCTAGGAGTCTAATCCGGCTGTAGGCGTCAGCCTATGCCACAGCCACAGCAACGCGGGATCTGAGTCGTGCCTGCAATCTACATAACAGCTCATGGCAATGCCAGATCCTTAACCCACTGAGCCAGGCCAGGGATCAAACCCGCAACCTCATGGTTCCTGGTCGGATTTGTTAACCACTGAGCCACGATGGGAACTTCCCAGAAAAACAATTCTTAAAGCCGATCTCCCAGGTAGATTTGCGCTCGATCATAGTCTCTCCAAGTCAGCGACCCAGGACTTAGGTGGGCAGCTGGGTCAAGTCCTTTTAGGAAATGCTGCTGAGAATCCACCCTGAGAACATTTCATTTGCAGTTCAGAAGTCTGTTTCTCTCTTTCCTCATTAGCTTTTTTTCATCAAGTGCAAGGAACTATGCAAAGCTCTTCCCAGGCAATGTCTCATTTCATCCTTACAACAAGGCTGTGAAGTGGATTCTACCGTTTCCTCCATCGTACCACAGGTTTGTAGTACCAGGTAAGTAACTCACCCAAGACCACTCCGCTAGTAAACGTCAGGGCCAAGACTGGGACGCCAAGGTCTTTCGGACACTAGTTCTTATCACTTTTTTTTTTTAAATCACTTTGTCCACTAAAAAATACTTTTTAATTTTGAAATAATTTTCGATGGGCAGAAAAGCTGTGAATACTGCAGAGCTCCTGCATATTCCTGACCCAGTGTCTCGATGTTAACATCGTATACAATCATAGTATAACTGTCTGCAGTAGGAAGATAATGTTGGTACCATTCTACGAACTAAATGACAGACCTTATTCAGGTGTCACCAGTTTTTCCATGAAGGTCTTCCCCCCCTCCCCATTTTAGGATTCAATCCAGAATCTCACATTGCATTGAGTTTTCACGTCTCCTGAGTGTTTTTCAATTGCAAACAGTTTCCAGTATCTCTTTGTCTTCTATGTTCTGGATGATTTTGAAAAGCACTGTTTGCTTTTGAATGCCATTTGATTTGGGCTTATCCGATCTATGTTCATGATAAGACTGAGATTGTGCCTTTTGCATTTTTCGTATATATCAGAGGATATACGTATATATCTTATTCCTGGTGATATGAAACTTTTGCGTTTGGTTAAGATGGTGTCTGCCGGGTTTCCCTATTGTAAAGTTACTGTTCTTCCTTTGGAATGACTGAAGGAGATAGTCTGAGACTATACAAGTATCCTGTTTCTTCTTTAGAGAATTTTTTAAAAATTTGTGAGTAGTTTTTAAATTTTGGTAAAATCCATGTAACATAAAATGCACCATATTAAACATTTTTAAATGCATAATTCTGTGGCTCTAGGTACATTCACATAGTTGTGCCACCATCACAACCATCTACCTCCTCATCTGAACCTTTGTATGCGTTAAACACAAACTTCCCTATTCCCTGGCAACCACCACTCCACTTTCTGTCTCTCTAAATTTGACTACTCTAGAAACCTCATAATGAGAGGAAGCATAAAATACTCTTCTCAAAGTTCTGCCTATTAATTTTAGCATCTGCTGCTGGATCTTGCCTGCAATAGTTATCACTGTGGTGTACAAACAGTGATTTTCTATTTCTCTCATTCCTTCCACTCATCTTCTTTTGAAATATTAAAATCTTTCTTTGATTCACCTAAAGACTGATCGGTCAAGTTTATTCTAATTCTTGGAGGGAATTAGCAGAGAATAGTTCAAATTGCTGGTTAACAAAAGAAGGGATCAGGCCTGCTCCAATGCTTGTGCATCGGTAACAACTAAGTAATTTGCAAGTCCTAGAACAAAATGAAAATGTGGGATGGAGTTCCCACTGTGGCACAGTGGGTTAAGGGTCTGACTGCAGCAGCTCGGGTTGCTACAGAGGTATGGGTTTGATCCCTGTAGCACAGGCTACAACTGTAGCTCAGATACAACCCCTGGCCTGGGAAATTCCATATGCCATTGGTGCAGCCAAAAAAGGGGAAAAAATGTGGGAACCCTTGTTAAAAAATTATTAGGAATTTTGAGATGGGAAGAGCAGAGCCTTAACCAATCAAGGGTCACTCTGGGCTCTACAGTACTGCAGAGCTATGAAGCCAAACTTGTTGGGCAACCTTCCCTACTTTCTTAGGACCATCCAGCTATTTGCTGGATGGGTAGAGCTCTAAACGACAAGCAATGGTGCCCCAGGGCTGGCCATCTTTAGAGATCGCAAAATCCCCTTACACTCCCACTCTGCAGGCAATCAGGAGCATAAAGTTACTCTCAATCTCTTAAGCCTTTTTGCCCCCTGCTCATTCAGATGGGAAAGAGACTGGTTCCCTCTAACCAGCTGAGTTCTAGGCTAACAACAATTCCCAGTGAGGCTTCTAGCCTGAGGAGTCCCAGAGCAGAACTCCCCATCTCTTACCACGATGGAGGTCAGGTCCTCACTTTCAAAGCGGCTAATGGCCTGATCCAAGGATTTGTACATGGCGGCCGAGATGCGCTGGGTAATGAGTCTATTCAAATCAATTGATCTACCCAACAGCTGCGCGGAGGGGAGAAGAAAGAGAGAGAGAGGTGACTTAAGATTTGCACAGGTACCGGACAACTAAATGCAAGGCATTGATAGGAAATTGGACTAAAAGTATAAAAAACATGACGGGACAAATAGGGACTCCATGGAGAAGAAGTACTGTTCAATTTCCTGAGTATGATAATTCTATGACAATTCGATGAGAGATTATCCTTGTTCTTAGGAGATATGTGCTAAGGGTAAAGTATCCTGATGCCTAACTTACTCATATGGCTAAAAAAAAAGTATGTATGTTAAAATATATTTTTAATGTATAATTTATATAAAATGTTTTTATAAATTATCTATGTATATACAGTACATTTACTATATTCCTTTTTTTAAACACCTTTCATTTATTTTTTAATTTAATTGTTATTTTACATTGGGGTATGCTTGATTTATCATGTTATATTAGTTCATATATTTATGAGAGAGAAAAAACACATACATAAGGAAAAGAAGGTGAAACAAATATGGTAAAACATGAATAATCATGAATCTGGCTATAAAGTCTTTATGAGTGTTATTGTGTTATTCTTTCAGCTACCCTGTAGGTTCGAAATATGAAAAGTAGAGAAAAAAACAGGAATCCTTCAGACTGTAGGAAGAGGCTCAGGACAGGCTCTGGGACCCCAGGAGATGCTAACATCCTGAATTTAGGCCTGAGGTTCTTCCTGCATCCCAATTCACTGTCACCAGAGAGTAGCAGTTTCCCTGGCAAGAGCCTACCATGCACCCTTATGGGGATGAATCGAAAAGCATGAGGAGGAGGGCTGATTACAGGATGGAGAATGCAGGTCAGCATCATCTCCACTAGGGTACATGTGGGCATTGCTGCAGATGCTATGTAGATAGCAATAAACATTTATTGAGTGCCTACTGTAAGCACCTCACTTGCTAGGTGCCCAAGGATTATTCTGAACTCTTTAATTTTCTTGTGCTTCCTTTTGAGAGAGACTTTCTACCGACTAAGGCTGCTTAGAGCCATCTCTTGCGCACCCAAAGCACTCAGGATTAATGTCCTGTGGCTAATTTCAGCTGCATTGGTAACTGATAGCTGTTACCTTCTGAGAGGCCAAAGGAAAAGCTCTCATAGAGCCCTTGCTGTTGGCACAGGTGAAAACGTTTTTCCTCTTCCGATTCTCCATTTCTCCTGGATTTCTGATGGCAATGGGAATAGCCAAGTTTTCCAGGGTAAATCCTCCCCTCTTTATTCAGGGTATGTTCTCAACTTCAGCCCTGCTCCCCTTCACCCAAGTCTCCTCCACAAGCATGTGAACCACAGAAGAAGCACAGCATAAAGGCCATCTCACCACTGCTTGGCTGACAGCCTAGCTTGGGAGTAGGGTACCAGGTCTGCTGGAGCATCTCTTATTTTCTCTGCCTGGCTCACATTTCTCAGCTCCTGGCAGCATCTTCTCTACATCTGGGGTCAAATGTTAACAGAGACTAACTCTATAATAAACCATAACGGGCCCTGTTCAGGGTAGATGTACCCATTTCTGAATGTTACCTTACTAAAGGAGGTAGGCTGAAGCTTACGACAGGAAGACAGAGGCTTGGGAGGCCATTACTCATCAGAAGTGAGTGGCAGATGGGCTGAAAGGCCTAGAACTTGAACCAAAGGAAGCCTAGTGCCTTCTGAGTACAAGATGCTGAGTCTGCGTTAAGCCTGTGCTCAGCAGCCCACACGGGGCAATAGGCAAGGCAGATGGTATGCAGTCCTGATTTCTGATCTCTAGGCTAAACTCACAGCTTCTCTCCGCTGTCCCCTCCATCTCTGTCACCATACCTGGACATGTCTCTGTTTCAGCAGTGTTTCATAGCGGTTGGATGGTGGGTATGGAATGATGACTCCATAATTCTTACATTCAGCTCTAAAACGTTTATCCAACAGGACACTGTAAGGGATAAAAGTGAAATAAGGCCGGTTATCATGGCAGGGAATGGTGTTCAGTCAGCTAGCCACGTGTACTTCAAACCATGGGATCTACTCAGGAAGTATCTTCTACATTTTAAATATTATTTTTTTCTGCTCAAGAGCAAAGTCTTCACATATTTTTTCGGTCAAACATGCTCAATATGTGAAATGGAATTTCTAAGTTGAAGACAGGCCACACAGAAGGTGAGCTGCTTTTCCCCTTTTATTCCTTTACCATAAAAGCAACTTACTGCCTGACTAGTAATATCCCAGGAAACATTCTAGGTACTGAGGATACAAAGTTCCTGTTCTCGTGGAGCTTACATTCCAGTGAAGAAAGACTGATAATATACAAATAAGCAGAGGGATAAAATAATTTCAGACAAGTAAATATCTGCATGGTATTTACAACACACCAGGCCGACACATACACATGAGCACACAATCTTTTCCTTTTTTTGTCTTTTTAGGGCCGCACCTGCACCATATGGAGGTTCGCAGGCTAGGGGTCCAACAGGAGCTGCAGCCACCAGCCTACACCACAGCCATAGCAACGCAGGATCTGAGTGTCGTCTTCGACCTACACCACAGCTCACGGCAAGGCCAGATCCTTAACCCACTGAGCGAGGCCAGGGATTGAACTCGTATCCTCATGGATACCAGTTGGGTTCGTTAACTGCTGAGCCATGATGGGAACTCCTGCACAGTCATTTTTAATCTCACAACAACCCTATGAATTAGACGTACTATTATCATCATTCATACAGACACGGACTGCCGAGTAATAAGTGCTCTGAAAGAAGAAAATAGGATCATTTGGTGTGAGAAGGTAAGGGAAAGCCTCTCTGAAGAGGTTCTGTTGGACAGAGATCTAAATGCTAAAAATGGAAAGCGCTGGAAGAAGAATCCCTCAGGCACAACTAGCACGGTATGTGGAGAAAAACGAAAGAAGGCCAGTATAGACTAAGGGCAGGGTATGCCGGAGAGCATGGTGAAGAACTGAATTTACAAAGTTAGTCCAACAGCCAGAAAATGGGGACGACATAAGCCACAATAAAGACGTTAGATGTTTTCTAGATGTAACTGAAGCCACTGAAAAGTTTTAAGTAGAAAACTGACATCATCTAAATCTACACTGTCCATCACGGCAACCCCTTACCAGGTGAGCCTATGAGCACCTGCAGTGTGGCAGGTCCAGGTTGAGATGTGCTCTCAGTGTAAAATACACACTAGATTTTGAAGACATAAGGAAAAAAAAACAATGAAAACAATCCTTCTAATAATTTGTTATTGATGTTGAAATTATAATATTTTGGATGTAATGAATTACGTTTGTGGCTCATGACTGTGGTTGTATTACATTTCTTATGGACAGCAGTGATCTAGATCATTCGCTCCCTCCCGTGTTTTCTCTGAATCTCCCAACCTCTTTCAGTCTCCCCCACCTTCCCACACTTTTGATAAGCCACAGATCTTACAGAGAGGGGCACAGATTAAGGGTTCTGTTTCAGATAAGGATATTCTGTGAACTATTTACCAAGGACCCAGTGTTTGACAAGTCTGAGTTGGTTTACGCTGACACTGGACCAGCATACCTGAAATGAGCATGGTCTTAGAGAAGCTGAAAACCCAGATCACTGTTAGAAAAACATGCGATTCAATCCAGACACTTAGGAAGGGATTCCTTGTGAAGGGCTGTGTTCTTAGCCTTTCCCTGAAACCCTAAGCATATGCTTTCTCTGCTTTCCATCATTAAGAGCCATTCATTTCATTTAATGTACATTCTGTGTTAACAGACACTTGTATACCTGCATACCAACCCCTTTCTGAAATACATCAGCACAACTCCAGCTGTTGGAAGCAAAAGGAAGCAAATCTTTACGGCAGAAAGAAAAAAATAAGTAACAATCCTTGAAATTACTGGCTTGTATCATTTGGATTTCCAATAAGAAAGGAAATACCGCACGTGTGTGTGTGTGTGTGTGCGCGTGTGTGCGTGTGTGTGTGTGTGTGTGTGTAATTGTTTCTCTTGACCAGTACTATTATGGGTTCCTTGAACCCAGGAATTCTCAGGGGTCTAAATCAACCCATGCTGAAAATACCGATGAGCCTGTAACATGTGACATGCCTCTTCTCAGACTTCTTCCCTGGCTTCCCATCTGGGCTTCACACACCCATTCTTGCTCATCTCCCATCCATCCAGTCTTTACATCTTAATCTTTTTAAAAGTTTAAACTTTTGAAAATCAAATCAAATCAAGTCATTGTCATATGTTGGAAACCATCCCATGGTGTTCCATTCCTCCTCAAATAAATGCCTACGAGGCTGCAAAATCTGGGCCCTGCTTTCCAAGCAGCCCGCCTCGTCTGCGGGGGAGACATTCACACGGACTGATTCACATTAATCCTCTCTACCGCCCTGTGAAGTAGGAGCAGGCGTGCTGTTACTACTATGCTTCCGCCACAAGGGATGCTGCACAAGCGGTTTCTTTTGTCTGCAATTTCCTGTCCTATTCTTCACCTAGTTTTTCTTAATTAACGCCTATCAACTTTAGGTATGAACTCCAATGTTACTTTCTCAGGGCAGCCTTTCCCAAAGACTAGTTCAGGTTTATCTGTCATAAATTCCCACCAGCCTTCCTTCATGGGAATCTCCCCTGTCACTGCGTACTCATTAGTTTTTAGTAATGTCTGTTTTCCTCACTAGACTGTAAGCTCCATGAGTCACTTCATCTTAGCACTTTATCTGCCTATTTTTCTTTCTCCTACATTCGGCCCATGGAATCCCTCAGATTTCCTTAGGTGCTCAAGAAGAAGGGAGGTTTTGCAAGAGAAGCTCGTCTTGCAGGTAGCAATATTAGGAAGGTTTGCCGCGCACAGCCCCGGGGCTCTCGTACCTGCCAGCCATGGCTTTGTAGTAAGCAAAGATCTGGTCCGCCAGCTTGTAGACAAACTGATCAAAACACAGGTTCACCTGGTGAAGAAGGAGCAGAAAATGTCAGTGGTGTCTGTCTGGCTTTATTACAGAAACTTAAACAATTGAAGAGCGCAGTTGGGTAGGATCGCTTGAAGCATGTTGTGGAGCAAAATGCTTTTAAGAAAAAAAAAAAAGAAGATTCTGTGGCCAGGTATGTTTGAGAAGGCTGGTCCCTTGTTCTCAAGGTCCTCAACTAGGCACAGAGAAGGCAAAATTCAAACAGCTTCTGAAGAACTGCCCTCCTCACTGGTGCCCGCCTCTCTGTTACGAGGAGCCTGCCACCTGTCCCAGAACACTGCAGACAGGGCTTTCCATCCGCAATTACACAAATCAGCCTCCCCATTTCTGCCAATAGACTCTCTCATCTTTTCTTTCCATTTTACTTGACCTTGCTTTGCAAACGATGAAGTTGATGGTAATGGGAAATTTTAAAACAGTTTGCTAAAAATCTTTGGTTCTTAATGAACAAGAGACTTTTGTCTTTTCAGTGTTTTGTCATGTTGGTGACAGAACGCGATGCTCAGGTGAGGAAAAGGTCACACCAAACAGAGAGGATGGAAAGCAAATCTTCCGGTGATGGCAAGAGCAGGGAATGGCCGAAGGCGGGATGTTAAAGAGATGGGCTGTGATTCTAGCAGGTAACAGACTAACTTCCAAGGAAATAGACAGGTGATTGATTCTTTTCATACCAAGCTCCCAGCTCCATGGGGTTAACTCTTTCTTCAAAGACCTTTCATACCTTTTATTTTACACCCAAAATGTTATTCTAAACATGAAAACACAGTGTTGTGTGCAGTGCTGTCCTTACATGCAGGTAACCGAGGTCTCTACCCTGGACTTTGAGCTTCAGCGGTCCCAGGGGGCCCTCCTCCAGACAAAGCCCACCTCCCGCTCCCCTTCTAGAACGAGTTTTGCATGTTCTTGCCCAAATGGCCTCAGCCCTTCCAGGGCCCGTGTGCTCTCTTCCTTGGGTTCATCTCTGAGGGTGGGCTGCACTGCACCTGTGGGCACCCCTAGGGCCTGGGCTTGGCTGAGGGGACGCTGTTCGTGGGTATGGGTGGGAGACAAAGCTTGGGTACCCACACAGAGGCCCTTCATGGTTCAGAACAAAGTTCAAAGATGGGAAGAGAAAGGGTGCAGGCCATGAGCTGGGGGCGGAGGGGGGTCTCAATTTATACTTTTGCCCCATGGCCTCCAATATTACCCAGGGCTTGTCTGTATGTTTTTTTAACATTTATTTTAAAAAAGTGACTTGGACACATGAGACTCTATATTTTTTGTTTTCAGTCTACTGGAGAACATGACTATCTAAAATCTTATCAGAAAATGAATGGACTTGAAGCTGAGATGTAATCAATTAACTTGTCTACTGGAATCTTCCTTCCTAAGTCTGTGCATTGCTCAGGAGACAAAGAGGACAGATTTGCACTGGGGTCCATCAAGGTGTTCAACTCCCATGGCAAATGAAGATTTATAAAGAAAGCAGCATCTCCACCAGCCTATCTTTGAAACATATAAACTTCCAAACTAATTTGGCAGTAATGTTTATCCTAAAACATTCACACCTATCCTTTAAAAGAATGACTTATACGTGTATGACAATAGGACTCATTCTATGTTTATATAACCCCACGTACTTAAGTGTACCAGAGACTCTCATTCCAATTTCCAGATGACAAAACTAAGATATTTCATGGTTATTAGTGCTGTTGATCTCCTGTTTCTGGTCCTCGCAGACCCATGGTAGGCTTTACTTCCTCACTCCTCTTTGAAAGGAGGCACAGCCATGCAACGTGCTTCGACCAATAACATGTGTCACTTCGCAGGTGGAAGTTTTAACTATCAGAGTACGATTCATCCTGACACTTCCTTCTGCCATGGCAACCGGTGAATATCCCAAATGGGTCCCAGATTCAAGACTACATGGAACAGAGCCCCTAGCCAGGCCAAAATGGTAAAATGAACCTTTAGTTTAAAGCTACTAAGAATTTGTGATTGTTACTGCAGCATAGCCTAGCCTTTCCTGACTATTCCAGAAATAAAGCCATTGACTGACTGTTGAATAGCTTCATAGGTAAGAAGACGGCTATTTCAGTCCTATCAGTGCTAGAATGTGACTCTCTAAGCTGCATGATGTTGGGGTAATGCTACTTGACTACTCCCAGCCTCAGATTTAACACCTGTAAAATAAGTAGTAGCATACACTCCTTTAAGTTATTTTGAAGATTATTTGAAATGTCCATAAAGTGCTTAGTGTTGTACCTGGAAAATGGTAAATATATAATAAAAATAGGTAGCATTACTGTTGTTATTATTATTAGCCAAGTAATCTAACTGAAAAAGGCCCATTAGAAAATTAACTTTACCCATGCGATTCTATCAACTGCCAACCCTTAACCTTTGAAAAAGAAATCCCACCGTCCTGCTCTAGGTCCCTTTGGTTGATCAAAATGTTTATAAAGATCAGTCTCTAGAGCAAGTCACTGAGTCCCCCCAGGCTATGATCTGAATGTTGGTGTCCCTCAAAAATTCTTATGTTGAAATCCGACCCCCTCAAAGGTGATGGAATTAGAAGGCAGGTCCTTTGGGAGATGATGAAATCATGAGGATGGAACTTTCAGGAATGGGATTGGTGCTGCTCTGAAAAAAGATCCAGAGAGCGCCCTGGCCCCATCCAACATGTGAGGACACAACGAGAAGTCTGGGACCAGGTGATGTGCCTCCCCTTGGCTATGCCGACCCCCCAATCTCAGACTCCCAGCCTCCAGAACTGTGAGAAACACATTCCTGTTGTTTATAAGCCTGTAGACCATGGCATTTTGTTACAGCAGCCTGAAAGGACTAAGACACCCCACTTTGAGCCCACAGCTAGAGATCTGAAGAGTCCAGCCTCTTGGAACAAGATCATGAGGACAAAAGGAGAAGCAGTCACTTGCCTCAGCTTCAATCTCATCGTACAGGAACTGCTTCTTAAACTTGGTGAGAGCATAGTAGGCGCTGTCGTTGTACAGATCCAGTGGGTAGAGGACGTACCTGAAGAGGGAAGAGCCACGGCAGGCAGCTTACCAATGAGCTCGCCTACGGCAGGCAGATTTCAGCTTGCTCAGGAAATATGAGAAGCTGGGTGAACAAATTCAGAGTTAGGAAAAAAGAGACCTTTTCAGCACGCTGCAATGTTTGCAGCGTCACTTAGTCAGGACTGATTTAACAGTCTGCTCACAAAAATCAAAGTCATGAACGTCCATAAATGCAAAACCTGAGAAAACTAGTCTGGGACTAAGAGAAATCAGGCAGCTGTTAAATACACTAGCTTCCTGATTCCCTTAGACGATCGTCTCCCCAGCGTCACAGTTATGAGACTGACAAGGCCTGGGAAGGGCAAGTGGGACTTCTGAACCTCCCTGCAAGGCTGAGTCACATCCAGTGTGACATGATCCTGGGTGGGGCACACTGCCTCTCCTGGAAAGTTCTGGAAAGAACAGGGCTCGTGGGTGCACAGGCTGCCCTTCACCTGCACGTTGGGAACATGCTGGCCCAACCCTGCCTCTTACTCCATCATGGAAGGTTCTTTGGTTTCCAGGATATGGTCTGTGAGAATCCAGGGCATGGACATCTCAATAGGGAACTGGATTCGCCGGCCCATGGTTAACTCCAGGAAGAATTCTCGGAACCAGAGCTGGGAGAGGTCACAACACTGCTGCAGGGCTTCTGGAAGCATGAGGGAAAAGAGCCTTGGGTTACACATCAGAAGCACCAGAAGACCTTAATTCTTATTTTTTTTTTTAAACTTTTCTTATTTTTCTCTCACCATGCTAGGTCCCAAGCGGGTATCCTGATTATGACTTGATCAGTAGGCCCCACTCTTCTGAACTTAAAGGCCAGCCTAACGTCTATTTAGAAGACAGTGTTCGTTAAGCTTCAGAGACAGTGGCAGTGCAGGGTTGGGGCAATGAGGTGGGCAGAGATGTTTCAGAGTTTAGATGTCCTGAAAGGTTCCATCCCAAGCCCTTACAAAGCCATCCTGAACATGCCATTTAAGTGTCAAAGTGTGTCTGCTCTAAGTGTCAAGGCAGACCCATGGGTGCTCCCTTCTAACTGGACTGCAGCTCCATGGCCCCCTGTACATGGTAACTTTGGACGGCTTCCTGCTCAGAGGCCTCCAGGGCCCTTCCCAGGCTGCTCTCCTGGAGGAGTGTGGACTGTTTCATACCACTCTTTTCAATACCAGGAAACACTGCCCTAGGATGCTGCTCTTGTTCCACTTCACTCCCCAACCCACCTGCACACGCATTCCACCAACCGGAGAAATGGGGCAGGGGACATGGGACCCGGGTGCAGCCCAGGAGCCCCCTCTGCTAGGAGCAATGGGCACTAATCGGTTCAGAGCTGCCACTTTACAGCAAAAAGGCTTAACCGACCCCTATGTGGGTCTGCAAGTGTCACCTGCTTTTTTTTTTTTCCTTTTAGTGACACACCTGCAGCATATGGAAGTTCCCAGGCTAGGAGTCGAATCAGAACTGCCGCTGCCAGCCTACCCCACAGCCATAGCAACGCCAGAGCCGGGTCACACCTGCCACCTGCGCCACAGCTCATGGTAACACCGGATCCTTAACCCACTGAGCGAAGCCAAGGATCAAACCCCCATCCTCATGGATACTAGTCGGGCTCATTACCGCTGAGCCACAATGTGAACTCCGTGTCACCTGTTTTTGACCCCCCCGTTACTAAGGACTTCACAACAAACTGGCCACAAGTATCTACCACATTTAGCTGAGTCAGAAGAGGTGGAGTGAGCCTGGCCTTTCCCAGATTTCACTGGGAAGTGTGCCTTTTTCTCTGGTGCTCCTTGACCCGAAGCAGCACATCTCTTTGCAACCCCTGGCCTGACGGCCCAGGCCGCTCCGGTTCCTGGGAGCGCCTCGCCCCAGCCGACGGGGAGCTCACCACTGATGTTGAGCAGGTGTGTGAAGAAGAAGGACTGCTTGTGGAAGTCCTCTATGGCAAGGACAATGGGCCCGTCCAGGCTGCTCCGCAGGGTTTTCTTGGAGCCACTTTTGTCCGCGATGAGTGATTCCAGCATGGTCCGCACCATGTACAGCTTGAAAAAGAGAGTAAGACAGGAAGGTCAGGGGCTGGCCCTCCACCCAGAGGAAAAGGTTGCTTTGTGCTGTATTTCTATTCTTTTGGTTTGGCGGATATCTGCCCTTAAAAAAGCACTGCCTTAGGAAGCAGCACTTGAGGGTTGGAGAAGTAAAATCTGGAATGTGTAACCTTCAAGAGGGAGCTTGGCCAGCCTGGAAGGAAGTTCTGTCCGGGGCTGGCGACATCCTTGGGTAGGAGGACCTGGTAATACCAGGTCTTTCAAGGCCCAAGTGCCCACCTGTTCTGCTCGGCCAAGGTCGTGGGCATCAGAGGAGAACCTCATTCCCCGTCACCCTGGAGTCACTCTCTGCTTTACTGGACAGCCACGGTGGCACCTGGGGTAGGGCACTGGACTCAGAGTCAAAAGACTGGGGTTCCAGGCCAACCACTGCCACTGACTTGCTGTGTGACCTCGGGCAGCAATGTCCCACTCTGGGCCTCAGTTTTCTTATCTGCTAACATGAGGAGGTTGTACCAGAGGCTTTCTCCAACCAGTCCCTTTCAGCTCTAACATTCTGAGAAACTGTGAAATGGGCTAAGATCGGAAAAAGCCCCCCACTACCTCAAGTTTCTGACCCTCGTGGCGAGAAGACAGCGCCCTCTGGGGGTGCCAGCTGCATCACACAGCCTGTCGAAACGCTGGGCGGAGAGCAGGCGAAGATGGGTACTTACACAGGAGGCCTACTAGACAATTAACTCCTGCTTACAGAGGGCCTTAAGTGCAAAAGGCGCATGTGCTAATCTAGATCTTTCCACACCATGTGTCTTTGAATCTTAGGGCTGGAAGGGGCCGTGAGGAGCCAGGCTAGTCCATTCCTGCTGCCTCCGGAAGAAGTGTACCCAACCAACCCAGCCAGGCGGTGTTATACCAGGGATCGGCAGCCTCTTCGGCCCTGTGTGCCACCAGTGGGGTGAAACAAAGCCCGCGGGGACCACTGGCAGGCCTAAGACATAGATAGGAGAGAGGAGGAAGGGATGGGAGGGCAGGAGAGACAGGGAAGAGGGAGAGAGAGAAGAGAGAGAGAGAGAGAAAAGCAAGAGGTATTGTATACGGTGGGAAAGCCGCCACAACTGCTAGGGGCCACCTGCCGGCCACCTCTGCGATGCTCCAACCTCCCTCTGCCACCACATCCATCCTGGCCGCCTCTGACCTGCCCTAGGACTTCACCCACTGTGCACCCGGCCTGGGCTGGCCAGCGTGGCCACAGAAAGGAGTGGCTCGCCGTCCCTGCCCCAGCGCTTCCCTCGTGGTAAAGGAACCACGGGGCTACCGGAGAGTCCACCCTCTGCAGTCCTGCCGGTGGGCATGGCTGACCATCCCTGAGACTGGAGAGGCACAGGTCTGATGACAGCCTTCGGACTCCTCCGAGAAAGGCTTCCTCAGTCCAGTCTGTGCGGGTGTCAGTTCATCTGCATCCGGTTCTAACTATCTGAAAATCCCTTTCACCCCTAAGAGGGGAAACTTTTCCTCCCCCGCTTAGCTTTTATTGAACAAAGCATTTAATTCACCGGAACAGTCACCTCCCAGCTCTGCTACGCGCCACATCCGCTCTGCTCTGAGAGCCCTAACGGAGCCCCAGGGCGGGAGTCAGGAGACCTGGTTCTCGTCCCATCTCCACCGAGACTCACCTTGTGACTTGAACAAGTCACCTCCCCTCTCTGGACCTCAGTTTCCCCATCTGTTAAATAGGGGGAGGAACTAGTTTGCCTCTAAGTGCTATTCCAAGCTGTCTGTCTAGGAGTCTATTAAGTGTGTCTGTGCCGTCCTAACATGCCTTGGGGGTGCTGGGGGGCTTAACTCTGGGTGATGCTCCCTCCCGTGTTATCTTTATAAATACTCCTCTCTCCCTGCCACCCCCGACAGCTCTCACATCCTCTGTCTGCTGGCCCCGTCTCTCAGCCGCCTCCCTTCTGGTTTCTCTTTTGCCTTGTCCTAGAAGAGACAGCCAGAAGCCCCCGCTCAGCCCCTCCAGGCCATTCCGGACTGGAAAGGCCACTGGCCCTTGAAACTACAGAGGACGGTGGTAGACGCTTCCTTGAGGAGTTCCACATCCCTCGAGTAGGCAAGGTAAGTGCCGAGTGGTCTGTGGGCCAGGGGAACCTATGATGACGGTGCTGAGAACACAGCTCGCCCGCTCCCTCCCCCCCAACCCCAGACACAGACACACACACAGTGAGAAGGGTCAGGGGTGGGCTTGAGACAGCTCAGCTCAGATGATTCAAGGTCTCAGGATGTCAGGCATGAGAGAGGTTTAAAGGTCACGTGAAGCCGAAGTTCCCAGTCTGTGGCTTCGGGGGTCTGTATGACCTTTAAAAGCTGGAATGGGTCCATATACTTTTTTCCAATACCTCAAAAAGCCTACCAGAAACTATTTATCCTTCGGTAGGAGGCAGGGATTTAACTAAGATGCCTTAGGTTCTTTACTGTTTTAATTTTTTCTATAATTTTACAACTACTTTGGATAAGCCACAGGCAACCTCTTGTTCAAAAAGCTCCGATTGGCAACTCTGAGTATCTCTGATTATTAGACTTTCTTTAAGAGGTCAAGGGTTTTTGATACTTTCGATCTGGGGGAACTGCGGGGAGTAACAAAAGGTATGTTTTGTCAGTAACACGATCGCATCCAAAGTTTTCATTTAACAGAGAAGATAATCAGAGCTCAGAGAAGTCAAGGCACTTGCCCAAGATCACACAGCAAGCCAGAGGCAGGATTTGGGAATTCCCAAGATGTCACTACAGGGGAAGGGGGGTCAGGGTTCTTTAGAGAGGGACAGGATAGCTACACACAGATTCTACTTTAAATTCCTCCTATACTTGGGAACCTGCACTTCACAGGGCTAGGACAGCCAGTCCTGGTATTACCCCCATTTGCCAGATTAGACAACTGAGGCACAAAGAGATTATGTAACGTGCCCGAGGTCACACAGGTATCTAGGACTAGAATCCAGGTCTCCTGAATCTTAAGGCAGTGGTCCTCCCTCTTATATCAAAACAAGACGGCAGAATAAGACTAGAGCAGCTGCCCGACCCTGCCCTTCCTCGCTGACGACCCCCAGCCCTACCGCCCCATGGTCCAGCCAGGGTGACCTACCTACCGTAGCCTGGCTGGCCTCCGAGTCAGCAGAGCGGGCCTGTGCCTGCAGCCACTTACCTGTGTGCTGGAGGGCCCCACGGCGCGCCGAGGCACCTTGATGTCAAATCCACCTTTGGGGTCCTTCTCCCCTCTCAAGCACGGGTCGTTAGGCGGCTCTCGGCCCCCCTCCCAATCACAGATGGTCTTCCGAATTGCCTGCAGGACACTGGGGAAGGAAGAACCAGGACTCGGACCAGGTTTTGCTGTTGGAAGGCAGTGTATGCAGCAAGCCTGTTTCTAGAGCCCACAGAGTCCCAGGACCGAGTGCTTTCCAGCTCCTGGTGTGCTTGTGAAACATGCTCGTTCCTGGGCCCACCTCCAGGGATGCTGGCTTAACAGATTTGCGACATTTGCATTCCACAAGGGCTCCCTGGCCCACTGGCTGCTAGGAACTCAGCTCTTAGCCCACAAGGTGGGAGAGAAGCTGAAGGAAGCAGGACGGCCAGTTTTCTTTTTGGTCATAGGAGAGTCTCACTAGTCCCTTTAAATCTCTATATTTAGAGCTTTCATAATAGCTTGAATGTGTTGCTTGTTTACTCTGCGCCGCTGTGTGCTTAGGCCTACCCGTGGATGATCTCATTTCATCATCCCAACAGCCTATGGAGTAGGTACCATTATCATCCACATTTTACAGATGAGGGAAACTGAGGGTCAGAGAAGGTGAGTAGCGTGACTAAAGTCACACAGCTAGACAGAGTTGGATCTAGGCTTCAAGACCAGAGGCGGGGACTTAATTTATCCCAAATGTTTGATTTTGACCCTAAAAGGGCCTCCTAGAACTTTCTGGAACTTACTAGAAGAGTCCATGTGTGCTCAGACACTTCCCCGGAAGCTGACTGAGCTGGAAAAGTCCTCCACGGCCTGCACCCGGCACGTGATTTTGGATGTGCCCCTGAAAAGGGCCGCGGGAAGACCCACCTGATGAGGACGTTCTTCTTCTTCCGCACTGCCTGCCTGAGGGGCTCGCGCAGGGTCACCTGGGCAAAGTCCTGCAGGGCCGCGTAGATGGTGTTCCTGATGGCCTGGTTGAAGACACTCTCCATCCTGCCCATGAGCACCTGCAGACCTTTGATCATGGCGATCACCTGGCCAGGCAGAGGTCAAGGTCAGGCGCACCAGGCCTCAGAATACCCGCCTGTCCCCTACCCTCACCACAACTCGGGGAGGGTGCTGGCGGAGACATCCAGAAGCACGAGGCCAGCTAGAGCTGGCCGGGTAGAATGGCTACTTGTGTTCCAGCATGGAAGTCAGCATGCAGCTTCCTTAGTCCTGTTACAAAGCAAAGACGTCAGCCACACTGCCTGTGTGCTTCACGGTCAGCTGATTTCCATTCTGGCACAAGCTTACCATCTTGCTGCTGACTGGTCTGGGCCATACTGACAAACGGCAGCTGGTTCATGGGCCATGTTTTGAGTAGCACTCTGATTTTGAGAGGCTTCCTATCATGTTCTCAGAGACCATATCAAATAAAACTTAGGGTTTTTTTTTTACCATAAAATTTTCACACTCTTTGCTTTTAAAATAAGTTGGCCAGTTGCTGCTGGAGTCCATAAAACAAGACTCTCAGAGAAATCCTGTGGGGGAAGGCCTCTGCCCTTCTACTTACCTCCTCTCTAGCCCCTTAACTCACTTCTTTGTCTGCGGAGGTGGGAAAACAGGTGTCTTTAATGTCTGCAAGGCGGAGCATCACCTTGACCTTGAGGTTCACTCAGGATCTGCTTGTGGGGTGGGTCCTCCCTCTAGGTTCCTGTCTTGTCCAAGAGGTAACCACCCCCTCCCCATCCTCAGGGAGGGAGCTAGACATTTATGCAGCTGCTTTGCCTGTTTCCCGGTGGGAAGTTTAATGGGCTAGGGGAAAAATAGGAAGTCTGGTGTGGCCGTAGAGGAAACCACATTCTCTTGTCCAGCTCTTATAGCATCAGACCTGATCCTTTGGCCCCCACTGGCCTCAAGTGTAACTTCTGGATTAGCTTAGGATTCAGAGGCAGAAACCTTGTCAAATCAGCCTCCTAACAACCGCAGTGCTTGTCACACCCATCATGACATGCCTGACTTCCTCCCTCTGCACTGGATGGTAAGCAGTGATGGGCCGAGGCTCAGCATGCTGTGTATGCCCCACCCCTGGGGCCTGGGCCCCTAGGAGGCCCTCAGGAGACTTTTGTTGAAAAGCAATAAATAAATGAATAAATGAACTTAGATTAATTCTTTGTCTTCCTCTAAACTGTAAAACAAAACAAAACAAAAACCAAACAACACCCAAGGTGGGAGAAATGGTGCAAATAGAGATCAAAAGATAAGGATTTTCACAAGAGCTAACGGTCTAACGGTTTTGTTAAAGAGAATCTTTAATGTAAAAATAACCAGAGGAGTTCTCGTCATGGCTCAGTGATTAACGAACCCGACTAGCATCCATGAGAACACAGGTTCAATTCCTGGCCTTGCTCAGTGGATTAAGGATCTGGCATTGCCATGAGCTGTGGTGTAGGTCCCAAATGCGGCTTGGATCCTGCATTGCTCTGGCTGTGGTGTAGGCTGGCAGCTACAGCTCCAATTCGATCCCTAGCCTGGGAACCACTATATGCCACGGGTGTGGCTCTAAACTGAAAAAAAAGAAAAGTAAAGAAAGAGAAACTCTAAAGGAAAGTTACAGTATAAAAGAATCTGGGCTCCTGGCTAGCAAAAAAAAAAAAAAAAAAAAAAAAAACAGGAAATAAGATGAGACAAAATAAGGACAAGATAATGAAGATGTTTCAGAATAGCTGCAAACACAGAATAGTATAAAGATCTGTCAGATTTAAGGGAAAATATGCAACTTTGGGCCAGACAGAAATTTCTTATCCAGATAGAACCCCAATAAATCACAAACCACAGAATAATAACCAAGTTGGGCTTTACCAAAATTTATCAAACAGTTGCTCTTTAAAAGGCACCCCTAACAGAATGAAAAGGCAAAGTACCTGATTAGAAAATATATTTGCCACATACAGTGACTGAGGACTTGTAGCTAGAATACATAAAGAGTTCTCACTATTCGATAATAATAAGACAGAAACCCAACTTTAAAAAATGGGCAAAAGATTTTAACAGATAACATCTCACAAAGGATGATGTATGGAGAGCCAATAAGCGCAAGAAAAGATGGCAAATATGATTTATTTTCAAGGAAATGCAAATTGAAACCTCAAGAAGATTCACTTATTTACCCATTAGAATGGCTAAGATTAATAAGGCTGACAACACAAGGAATGTGAGGGTGCAACAGAATTCTTACATATAATGGGTGAGAATATAACATAGTGAACCCGCTTTGGAAAACTGGCAGTTTCTTAAAAAGTTAAACATACAGCTCCAATGTAATTATTCCAAGAAAAATAAAATCCTATGTCCACACAAAGACTTACACCCAAATATTTAAACCGACTCTGTTTTGTTTTTTGACTGCACCCGCAACACGTGGAAGTTCCTGGGCCAGGGACTGAACCTGCACCGCAGCTGTAACCACAGCCACAGTGGCAACAACGCCGGATCCTTAACCTACTAAGATACCAGGTAACTCCTGAAACAACTTTATTTATATTGGCTAAAAGCTGGAAATGGCCCAATATTTATCAACAATTGAATGGGCAGACAAACTGTAGAATATCCACACAATGGAAAAATACTCATCAAATGAAAAGGAACAACCTACTGATACACAAAATAATGTGGATGACTCTCAAAATTATTATGCTGAATTAAAAAAAAGTCATATGCACAACATACATACTGCATGATTCCACTTATACGAAATTCTAGAAAATGCAAACAAATCTACAGTGACAAAAAATGTGATTGTCTGGGGCCAAGGATGGAGGAACGGATGGACTGCAAATGGCATAAGAAGTCTTAAAAGGAGATTGAAATGTTCTCTACCTTGTGTTTGTGGTATTATAGGAACACGTACAACTGTCAAAACTTTTTGAATTATACACTTGAAATGGACTCAGTTTACTGAATGTAAATTATACCTCAATAAAGCTGATAGCTTGTTTTCAAAGGAAAAAGATTTGTTAAGGTATTGATCAAAACCCTTGGAGTCATCAGTCTATCTGAGCTTAAAGGGTATGCTGTTTTGATTTTAAGCCTATGTTAAAAGAATCTACTGTCAGGTTTCGAAATAAAGAATTTTGGATAGTACCATCATTTCTTACTTTTAAATCCTAGAAACAATTTCAGAAAGCATAATGATTTTAAAGATGATTGAAAAAACAATCATACCCTCATGGAGATAACACATTCATGACACAAGAGAAGGGTGCAATTTCAAGAAAAAAGGAACATTCAGAGAACAAGACGGACCTTTTGGACTTTAAAGGTATCACAGGCAAAATAAAAAATACTAATACAATTTAAAACAGAATTTAAGGAAATATCCCATAAAGCAGAACAAAAATAAGTGAGGTGCAATAAGAGAGAAAAGGTAGGAAAATTAGACACCAACTTCTGTATGTCCAACATCTTACAAACTTATTCAGGTAAATTCAAAATACTTCCTCTCAAAAAATGAAGGTTGATAGCGGTCTCGCTGGTGGTACCAAGAAACTGATTTCTTTGCACTAAGGGCCCTTCATGCATTTCTAGCAAGATGACATTCCGGAAAGTATTTGTTACGTTCTGGCTTTTAAAAGATGAAATATAAACACATGGAAGTTCCTGGGCCAGGAATTGCATCTGCAGCTGTGCTTTCTTTTTGAGCAAGGGAAGGAAAAGCTGTATGCATTTCAGTGCTGATCTCAGGTTTCTTTCAGATTATACTCATCAGTCTGTGTGTATACAGTATAAAGAATGAGCTGAAGGAGTTCCCGTTGTGGCTCAGCAGTTTAAGAATCTGACTAGTATCTGGAGTTCCCATTGTGGCTCCAGGGTAACAAACCTGACTAGCATCCATGAAGATGCAGGTTAGATCCCAGGCATCGCTCAGTGGATTAAGGATCTGGCGTTGCTACAAAGTGAGGCGTAGGATGCCGATGTGGCTTGGATCCCACATTGCCGTGGTTACGGAGCAGGCCTGCAGCTGTAGTTCTGATTCGACCCCTAGCCTGGGAACTTCCATATGCTGTGGGTGTAGCCATACAAAAAAAAAAAAAACCTGAAAGAATGAGCTGAAGTAACTCTGCTGCATGTCTATCCACCAGTCTTTGATTAAGTAAAAAGGAAAAACATTTTTAAAAAAGGTAGAACAGGAGTTCCCGCTGTGGCGCAGTGGTTACCGAATACGACTAGGAAACATGAGGTTGCGGGTTCGATCCCTGGCCTTATTCAGTGCGTTAAGGATCCAGCGTTGCCATGAGTTGTGGTATAGGTCACAGACGTGGCTCAGATCTGGTGTTGCTGTGGCTGCGGCATAGGTCAGCGGCTGCAGCTCTGATTAGACCCCTAGCCTGGGAACCTCCACATGCCACGGGTGAGGCTCTAAAATGA
>PVHT020000165.1:14931480-15051286 GCA_004024745.2 Catagonus wagneri
GTGTGTGTGTGTGTGTGTGTGTATCTGGGCCATTTTGCTATACAGTAGAAAACTGACAGGAGTTCCCGTCGTGGATCAGTGGTTAATGAATCCGACTAGGAACCATGAGGTTGCGGGTTCGATCCCTGGCCTTGCTCAGTGGGTTAAGGATCTGGCGTTGCCATGAGCTGTGGTGCAGGTTGCAGACGTGGCTCGGGTCCCACGTTGCTAGGGCTGTGGCGAAGGCCGGCAGCTACAGCTCCTGTTAGACCCCTAGCCTGGGAACCTCCATATGCCACATGTGCAGCCCTAGAAAAGGCAAAAAGAGAAAAAAAATATATGAAAAAATTTTTTAAAAAGAAAACCAGTAAGGTACTTCCTCAAATTTTTAAACAGTTACCACATGATCCAGTAATTCTACTTCTAGGTATATATCCAAGAGAACAAAACATTTCCACACAAACACTTGTAGATAAATGTATGTATCAGCATTATCCATAACAGCCAAAAAGCTGAAACAACCTAAATGTTCATCAATCTGTAAACTCTATAAACAAATGTGATATAGCCATACAATGGAATCTTATTCAATCATAAAAGAATGAAGTACTGATGAACAGCAGAACATGGCGTGAACCCTGAAAACATCATGCTAAGTGAAAAAAGCCAGTCACAAAGGAACACATACTATATGTCTCCGTTTATATAAAATCTCCAGAACAGGCAAATCAAGGGAGACAGAGAACAGATTCGTGGTTGTCAGAGGCTGGTGGGTAAAGGGAGCAATGAGAAGTGATTGCTAATGGGTATCGGTATCCGTTTAGGATGACCAAAATGTGATAAAATCAGACATCGGTCATGGTTTCAGAGCTCTGAATATATCAGAAATGACTGGGCTGTGCACTTTAAAGGGTGAATTTTATTCCATATACTGTATCTCAGTAAACTTATTATTAAAAAATTATACAGAGGAAAAAAGAACAAAGAATCAGGGATTAGATTAGAATCCAACTTTTCAATAGCAACACTAAAACCTAGAAGACAGGGAAAAATAGCTTCAAACTTCTGGGAAAGATTATTTACAATTAAAAATTCTGTATCTACATGCACCCCTATGTTCACAGCAGCACTACTGACAATAGCCAAGACATGGAAACAATGCCCATCAACAGATGAATGGATTAAGAAGATGTGGTATATATATATAATGGAATGCTATTCGGCCACAAAAAGAATAAAATCATGGCATTTGTAGCAACACAGATGCAACTGGAGATTCTCATACTAAGTGAAGTAAGTCAGAAAGAGAAAGACAGATACCGTGTGATATCACTTATATGTGGAATCTAACATACGGCACAAGTGAACCTATCTATACAACAGAAACAGACTCACAGTCACAGAGAAGAGACTTGTTGCCAAGGGGGAGGAGGGAGGGAGGAGGGAGTGGGATGGACTAGGAGTCTCCAGTTAGTAGATGCAAACTATAACATTTAAAATGGATAAGCAATAAGGTCTTACTGCACAGCACAGGGAACTATATCCAGTCTCTTGGGATGGAACATGATGGAAGACAGTATGAGAAAAGAACGTATACATATGTATGACTGGGTCACTATACAGCAGAAATTGGCACAACACTGTAAATCAACTATACTTTAATAAAAAATAAACAAATAAAAAATTCTGTATCCAGCCACTCATTATGAGTGAAGTTAGAAGTAAATATTCTCAGACGTTCAAGATCTCAAAAACGTTAACTTCCATAATTGCTTCTTAGAAAGCTACTGGAAGATATATTATTCCAAAATAAAGGTGAGGTGGCCCTGGGCTCCAACAGGAGAGAGAGCAAGGCAATGAGAAGAAGACGTCTCTGATCGGTACTGGACAGCAGATCTAGAGACAAATCAGTTCAGACTGCAGAGAAGGAAAAAGGACTTCCACATGAATGGCTCCAAGGAAAAAAAGGGCAGTGACTTTCATAAAATGATGCCTATGATTGGCTATTTTATAAAGAGTTTTACATGTTAGTATGTTTGAGGGTTCCTTTTTGATGGGATCATAGAAAACTTATCAAACAATAAATCAGACATTGTTTACTCAAGCAGAAGCGAAAGTTGTACAAAAAAGAGACGTGTTCACATTAGACCATATGACTCAGAAATGAACAAAAGGTACTCAGTTACAGTGATATACGGCAACTTTTAATTTAACCAGAAAGTGTGAGATTACCACTTTGGGAAGACGTCGGAAGGGAAGTGGGTGTGCTGGGGGTGAAGGTGGGAGATAGAGATGAAAGAATTAAATCGTTTTCTCCCAAAGTCGGAAGTCAACAGAAAATGCCATAAATTGAAAAACCAAGGAACCAGCCACCTAAGCCCGTTAGTGGAAGTTCAGTGAAAAATACCAGAAGATACAGCTTGACGAGGTGAAAGATGTGTCCTATTTGGGGATTCAGGTGCAGGTTACTGTTTTTGCCTTGCTTTATTGCTGTTAAATGCCACACAGAATGATTTTTCTTAAATTTATTTTTACAATTTTTTGGACACGCCCGTGGCAAGCAGAAGTTCCCGGGCCGGGGAACGAACCCACACCACAGCGGTGACAGTGCTGAATCCTTAACAACTAAGCCACCAGGAAACTCCTCTTTTTTTAATATGTTTTACCAATACAATAAAAATAACAGGAGCTCCTGTTGTGGCTCAGCGGGTTAAGGACCCGACTAGTATCCATGAGGATGCGGGTTCAATCTCTGGCCTTGCTCGGTGGGTTAAGGAGCTGGCATCGCATAGCTTGGTGTAGGGCAGCAGCTGCAACTGCGATTCAGCCCCGAGCCTGGGAACTTCCATATGCCGCAGGTGCGGCCCTAAAAAAGGAAAAAAATTACCAAGGCTCTCAATGGATAGGAAAGTAAGGACTAGAAGAAAATACAGCAAAATGTCACTGGTGGATGATTTTCAGAGGCTGCAGGAAGGTGAGAGTAGGAGTCGGGCTGGGAGGAGTAATTTCTAAACTACCTGCAGGGCAAAGATAGTACTTTCTTTAAGGAAAGAAAGGTGTAAACCGGATTACAAAGTTGCATGTCCTCACTAACTTGTAAGCTTCGTCTTACAGGCCCGAGGAGGACCTCCTCCTCCAGGGGTGACGGGGAGACTGTCTTCCAGGCTGACTCTCAGGCCTGGAAGTACCAGAGGTCAAGACCACTCAGCACAGACCCATCCGTCGCCTGCCTGAAATGACCCCACTGAGCCTCAGTCCCTTAAAGTGCAGACCAGCGATCAGCTCAAGAGCAACTCCAACCCCTAATATGACTGTGATCCTTGGCAGCCTTCACGGCTCATCGACAGCATCACCTCTGACAATTACTCTTTGATTCTCCACAACAACCTGGGAGGGAAGCCGTTGGGAATTATCCGCTCCCTCCTGCAAGGAAGCCGAGGCGCAGAGAGATGAAGGGCCCAGAGCTAGCATCCTGGTCTCTGACTTCTAGGCTTCAGCCATCAAAGAGGTAGCTGTCACTCACAACCCCTCACCCCTACAGAAATACCTCTTGGTAACTAAACAAACAAAAACAAAGCAGAAATTTACAAGGCAGGAAGTAAGAATCCTCCATCTAGAAATGACTACTGCTAATGGTCGGGTACACGTAAATATATAAACTTATATCTTCCATTTTGAGCAAACATACAAAAGTATATTAATTTTAGTAGAAGTGGAATTATTTTATGTGCTACTCTTTAGCCTTCTTTTTTTTAACTTAACATACTGTGCATATCTTCACGTCAGTACATCCTTTTTAGTGGCTGCGTGATATTCAATGATATAGCTGCACCTTCACTGATTTTATCTGGTCCACAATGAAGAACATTTCACACACCTTGACATTTATAAACAATATGGTAATAAATGTCTATGTACACGTCTCAGCGCATTTGGCTTATTTCCCTGAGATATAATCTCAAAAAGATCCAAAGGATATGCATGTTAAATCAGACTGCCCCCACAGAAAGCCTGTAAAATGGAGAACGGCCACTCAAAGTATCTGAGAAGGTCTACGTCCCACTTTAACCAGCAGCAGACATCACCAGTCTTCTAAATCTTTACCGTCCAGACTGGCCAACACTCTATCTCAGTGTCCACCTGTAGTTCTCTGACCACTCATCAATCTGGGCGTTTTTCTTATCTTTTCTGGCCATGTGTTGTGTTATTTCTGTTGTTTGTATAGAATGACGTTTTCTTCGGGATTTTTAAGGACACAACGAGTTTCTCACCATTTCTGAATAACAGCTTGGGACAGAGATGAATTGGGGTGGGAGGAGGGGGGCAGGGAAGGAGACAGTGGCTGCCTGGCTCAGAGCCACTCCAGGAAGCCCTGTGCCTGGCCCCAGCAGCAGCCTAGGTTGGGGGCAAAGAGGCGCGTAGAGCAGCACTCACCTCCACGAAGGCAAACTTCTCCTCGCTGGTGTAGTTGTAGCGCGTGGCTCGCTCGTACTCCTCGGCCGTGCCTGGGCAGTCCTTGTTGCAGAACTTGTCTGTGGGGTGAACCAGCTTCCAGGAGTACTGGGGAGAGAGGAGAGACCCAAACGTCCATCATCAGGTGAACAGATCGATGTAAAGCTCAGTCTTAAAAGGGAATGAAGTGCTGACCTGTCCTGCAATGAAGGGACCCTGAAAACATGACGTACCAGAAGGCAGACACAAACACCCACTTATGCTGATTCTGCTTACAGGAAACATCCAAATAGGGACATCTACAAAGGCAGAAGGCGACTGCTTAGGGCTGCAGGGATGGCGAAAGGGGGTGGTGCTCCCGGGTTTCTTTTCAAGGTGAAAATGTTCTGCATTTGACTGCAGCTGCACAACACTGGGAATATACGAGAAACTAAGGGATCTACGTTTTAAATGAGTGAATGGTGTGATGTGTGAACTATATCTCAATAAAGCTGATAAAAAAAGAGTGCTGGGGAGAGGCGGGGCAGACAGATTCCAAGTGAAGAGGGGTCAGGACGGAGGGGGCCAGGAAAGGGCAGGCCCTCAGCCCTGGGACACCTACCACCTCCATGACGTGGGCACTCCACTTGGACAAGAGCTGCAGGCCCCGCAGGGCCAGGTCAAAGAGCTCGCGGTACTCCTCGTCCGACTTCTGGCTGTCCAGCCCGGAGCCCGTCACCACCTGTGGAACATCAGCCATCGCCGTCACCGCTGGACACATCTGGCACATTTACACCTTATTTCACTGATTCCCCTGAGAACACTGCCAGGGTGGGGCTATTATTATACCGCTAGACCGACAAACTGAGGCTCAGACAAGTGCCTTGCTGAGGCCACTGGCTTATAAATGACTGAGGGTTCAAATTCAGGTAGTGTGATGCCAGCACCCCGTTCACAGTAATCCCAGTCTAGTGCACAGAAGTGGCTTTCAGGCTTTTTGGTCTGCAATTTACATAAGAAGTGCATAGTCTATACATACTCAGGAACACATACCTGCATAAAGAGGTATTCAGTACAGACTTGAAACATTTTTCATGAAGCAACTTTATTCTTAATACTTGAGATTTCCTCCTATATTCTATTCCACTTTATACCGAAATGCTAATCAGAAACCACTTAAGTGATGTCACAACTCATTAATTAGAAATGACTCATTGACTGAAAAGCATTGGTGGGAGTTCCCGTCGTGGTGCAGTGGAAATGAATCCGACTAGGAACCATGTGAGGTTGCGGGTTTGATCCCTGGCCTCGCTTAGTGGGTTAAGGATCTGGCATTGCCATGAGCTGTGGTGTAGATCACAGATGCGGCTCAGATCCCACGTTGCAGTGGCTGTGGTGTAGGCTGGCAGCTGTAACTTCGATTCGACTCCTATCCTGGGTACCTTCCATATGCCTCGAGTGTGGCCCTAAAAAGCAGAAAAAAAAAAAGCACTGGTGAAGACAAACATCTATTCGAATGTGTAATATTCCACAATGTATGCATGTATGTTATGTGTGAACATGGATGTCCATATGTGTATATGTATATGCACACATATATATGTACACACAGATATATACACAAACATATACATATAAAGCTCGTGCTCATTATTTGTGCGTTCTGTATCTGTGATTTTGTCTATTCACTCAAATTTATTTGTAACCTCAAAATCAATCCTTGCAGTGCTTTCACGGTCATGTGCAGATGTGCACAAAGTGGCAAAAAAATTCGAGTCATGTTTCCAGCTGAGGTTGAACAGGGCAACTATGCCTTCACGTTTCAGCTCATACTGAAAACAAGTGTCCCCTTCGCTGTCTACTTAGTGCCCCATTTTCCACATTTCTATACTTTTTACTGGTGACTTCACCATTTAAAATAGCCCTCAAGGAGTTCCCGTTGTGGCTCAGTGGTAGTGAATCTGACTAGTAACCACGACGATGCAGGTTCAATCCCTGGCCTCACTCAGTGGGTTAAGGATATGGCATTGCCGTGAGCTGTGGTGTAGGTTACAGACGTAGCTCAGATCCTGAGTTGCAAGGCCAGGGATAGAACCTGCATCCTCATGGACACTAGTCAGGTTTGTTAACCACTGAGCCACGATGGGAACTCCCTATCACTGTAGTTTTAAAATATTTCAATGGTAAATATGATTGGAATCATATACATATAAAGCTCCAGTGATTCAGTGCCAAGGGATGTGCCTCGTAAAACGTGGCTGTTCAGGGAGAGCTTCCAGAAGGCAACAGAAGTCTAAAGTAATTTAAGAGCTATGTCATAGAATTAAAAACTTTCATATTAAATTTAGAGATACGTTTCAATGGTATTATGAGCATGATTTTTTAGAACTTTGCTTCTCTTTCTATCCAGGGTGGAGATGGTTTAGATCATGTACAGACTAACAATTACTGGGCTGTTATGATCTGCTAGACATAACGCTTTTTCCACACATCATTAACGCTCTCAATGAACCTTCCCAGATACTATTACCTCCATTTTGCAGATGAGGAAATCGAGGCTCAGAGATGCTGAATAACTTGTCAGCAACAGAACCAGACTCGAACCCAGTTCTGTTTGGCTCTAAAATCCACGCTCTTGGCCGCTGTGCCCCCCACCTGCTTCCAACGTGTATTCCTTCGCTCCTCCACTCTCCGTGATCGTCAGGTTCATCTCCTTCCTGGCTGGTCCCTGCCCCTTCTCACCCTGGGCTCCCACGGACCTCCATCCCAGCAGCCAGAGCAAGCGAGCGAGCTCACCTCACTGTTGCTGTAGCGAGCGAGTTCGGAGATGAAGCGGATGTGGTCATCCCGGATCTGAACCATCTGCTCACAGATATTGTACTGGGGGCTGATGCTGCTCTGGGTGCATGTCCACCTGGGCAGAAAATCACAGGGTCGGAGTGGGTCCTGGCCTTAGGCGTCTGGGAGGGGTAGGCTCCTTCCATCACTAGTTGCTCCTGGTGCTCAGCCAGTGGGGCCGGTTCCCCTGGGTGGTACCAAGAGTGCCCCAGCCACCAGCAAGAGAGCCTGCTAAATCCCGCCATGGGGACCGCAGGCAGACCGAAATAGCTTTTCCTCCTCCTGCTTGGGGCTGGTCTCTTCTAAGACGCAATCCCAGGCTTTTCCAGATACCCAGTGCCCACAGTACTTACCAGTCATACGATCAAGGAGTGCCTTGCAGCCTCTCTAGGGCTACAAAGGGCTGGAATCCAAGCAAAGGCCAAGCAGGGTGGGCAACCTTCCACACCTGCCTACCGGCCCTGAGAGTACTACGTCCTATGGCTGAACCTGGCGCTGGACGGGGCCTTGGCGCAGGGCCAGAGAAACCTGAAGGGACTGTCCCTCCTTTCCAACAGCAATCTGGCCACACGGAAACTGTCCACGGGGAGGGAAAACATGCCATCCTGAGAGGCGCTGCTCTCTCTCTCTTTCTAGCCCTCGTCTTCTCCTGCTTCCTCTCTTCTTTCTCTTCAACTCTTTCCTCAACTAAAAAAAAGATCTTTGGGAAAACATCCTCAACTGGGGAGGACACGAATGGATGAGAATCTTCACTCTCCTTCCCCGAGAGAAAAAAGACAACCGTGTCCACTCTCCTCTGCCATCCAGGGCTGGGCGACCCAGGGGGCAGACCAAGCACGGGCACCAAAGAAGGCCGAGCAACCTTTTAGAGGGAGTGTACCCTTCAAAAGGAGCTCCGAAAGGGCCCTTGAGAGCGTACTCGGAACTGGCATTCGTCCTCATGCCTGTTCTCCGGAAGGACTTTGGAGCTCCTTGTGTGAAGACGGGCACACTCAAAGCCCGGCCCCCACCTGGTCACATCGCCACTCCCAACCAACCTCAGGTGCTTGGAAATTCACACAGCGAAAAGCCAGGAAGTGAATTCAGCATTCTGGACTCCATGCTTTTCCCAGAAAACCCACGCACTGGCAGCCCACGGGTTAGGAAGACAGTGAACCGGCTTTCCCTGGCGGGACCCATCTGCTGTGGCTTAAAGCTGACGGAGGGAGTTCCCGTCGTGGCTCAGTGGTTAACAAATCTGACTGGGAACCATGAGGTTGCAGGTTTGATCCCTGGCACCGCTCAGTGGGTTAAGGATCTGGCGTTGCCATGAGCTGTGGTGTAGGTCGCAGATGCGGCTTGGATCCCGCATTGCTGTGGCTCTGGCATAGGCAGGCGGCCTGGGAACCTCCATATACCATGAATGCGGCCCTAGAAAAGGCAAAAAAAAACAAAAAACAAAAAACAAAGCTGATGGAGTGCAGGACACTCTATTAACATATTTTAAGACACTAACATGCTCAGCCCTGACTGAAGGATGGTCAGCCCCCCTCTGTTTGGAAATGCAGGCAGAAACTTCCTTAACAAGGCCAGAGATCAAAGGGACTCCAAGACTGTAGCCACATGCCCCCCAACTTCCATGAGGCACTGGCGCCCCAGATCTTAGCACAGGTCATCTAGAATGGTGGTTTATAAAAGAACCCAAGGGGAGGTGCAACCCGCTTCACAGCTGGGACCGTCAGGACCATACACTCCAGGGCATACTTACTGCACGGACACAAACCTGAGGACAGAACCAGGGTGATGGAGGCCAAGGCCATTCACTCCGCCAGACCACTGAGGGCTGGCCACTCCTCTCCCCTCTCAGGGGAAGGAGGACTCCTGCTGTCCCACTGCGCCACCAGGGTGGGGACAGGGAAGGGGCGTGGCCGTGCTTTGAGCCCTTTCGAACCCTGGCAGCCAAGGGTGGTGCGAAAGGGCTCAGAGCACCGCCCGCTGCTCCCCTCCGCAGGCGCCAGTGGTCCACGATTGGAATCCACCTGCCCAGGGCTCTGGGGAGGGGGGAGGGGCTGAAGTGGCCCCTCGACCCCTGCCCGGGCTGGGCGTCCTCGCGGGAGCCGAGAGACATTACGGCAGGCACTCACTTGGACTTGTTCTCTTCATAGTGAGCACTGGTCTTAATGTATCTGGCCAGCTCTATCTGCATGTCGCCGAAAAGGGGCACCACCTGCAGCTGCTGCAAAGGAAGCAGACACAGCGCATGAGACACAGAGGGAGGGGCCGGGCGGCTGCCTTCCAGAGGGAGACAGGCCTCCGTGCGGGCCTCTGGGCCGACCCCCAGTTTCGGCTTCTGCGGATGCCACCCTGTGACCCTGGAACCACACACAAAGGGCTCCAGCCAGCACCCTGGTCCTCTCCTGCCACCAGCGGTCCCAGTGTTCCAGCAGCTGGGCCCAGAGAGGTAAAGCAACTTGTCCAAGGTCAACCAGCAGGCAGAACAGATGAAGGTCGAGGACCGGATGGCCTGCCTCCCAAGGCACAGTGTTTTTCTGCTCTATTTTTCCTCGGATCAGAGGATCCTTGCTGCTTCGAACTCGAGTGCCTGGATGCCACTGGCTGGGTGTGGCCTCACTGAGTATCCGAAACCTTTAACGCCTGACCCCAGAGGGCAGACGAGGCCCATCCTAAGACCGGGGCTAATGCAGGGGAGGCTGGGATTCAGACATACTAGGCACCGTGCCAAGCCCTTCAAAACCAGAGGAGTTTTAGGGCGATGTAACTATTCCATGTGATACCATAATGGTGGACATGCGCCATTACACGTTTGTCAAACACTACGGAACGCACAGTGCTAAGCGTCCTCCCTACCGCAAACTCGGGACTTCAGGTGATAACGATGCACCAGTGCAGGTTCACGACGGTAACAAACACGTCCCCCTCTTGGGGAGTTTGGATAATGGGGGAGACTGTGTATGAGTGGGGGCAGGGGGCATATGGGAATTCTCTGTTCATTCGGCTCAAGTTTGCTGCAAACCTAAAACGGCTCTAAAAATACTCCACTAAACAAAACAGAAAACAGTATCTCAGTCCACATAAAAACTGGCTGAGGTCAGTACTGCCCTCATTCCCATGACACAGATAGAGAAACTGAAGCTTTGATGCTTAAGTGATTTTTCTTTTTTTTTTTTCTTCACAAAGATCAGCTAGAAGCTAAAGAGCCAGGACTATAACCCAGGGCTCTTGACTCACCTATGTCATCTCAGGAATTCTCAAGGGAACCCCACCAAGTAGATACCCTTAGCATTTCTATTTTAGGGGGGCTGGGGAACTCAGTTACAGAGAAGTTCTGTGACCTTCGCAAAGACATCCAGCCATGAAGTGGCAGAGCGAGACTAAAACCCAGGCCTTCGTGGGGGCGAGGTTGTGGTCACCCACTCCGCCCCCATCTCATCATTCCTGCGGACTTAAGGCGGATCCTGCCAGTTCTCCCAAGATAAGCCTTATTATCACTGGGGGTGGCTCCAGAGAAAAGTGAAAGTTTCAGCCCTGAAAAGGTGCCAAGCCAAGCCACGGGACGCCTTCTGGTGACTTATTTCCCACTTAACCTCCCAGAGTTGGCGGGGTCCAGGCCCAGCCACATTCTCGAGAGGTCCCACTTCTAAGGTAAGCCTGGTTTTCCCGTGTCTGACCTCAGAGGTTCCAATCCAGGCCTGAAGTGCCTGATGCTAAAATAAACTGACAGCATGGCAGTCAATTCCAAAGGAGGAAATCCCTTTGCGAAAACCTCAAAGGCAAACCACAAGGTTTCATGGTTAAAGATCTGGGGCCAGAAGAGCAAATCTCGGAGGCACAGGAATGGCCTGAGTGCAGGCAGGACACTGCTGAGGCATTCTGCCCAGAGGCAGGGGCCGGGGAGGTAGCCTCTGGCAAGTCAGGAGAGGCTGTGAGCTTGCAAATGTGAGTCAATTTAAAACCCAGTCTTCAGTCCTCCTGCTTCTGAGAGCTCGGATTTATACTGAAAACGAAAGCAGGCGCGGCCTTTTGGGAGGCACCCTCTTTTTGAGATGGCGAGGGATTTCAGGAAGGGGAAAACGCACGATGTGGAAAGAATCATAAGGCCTCCCAGCCGAATCCCAGCTGAATCTGAGACAGGCACATGCCTGCCTCTCACGGGGCCTTCGACAGCGTGGATTCCTCTACCCAGAGTAGCTGAGGCCCTGTCATTCTCTTCTCCTCCTCTTCGGGTCTTCGGAGCTACAGTTCACGCGTCAAGGCCCACTGCTTGCCGGCCAATTTAATTCCTTTTCCCAAGCGACCACCCCTTGGTCCCCTGCCCAGCCCCCACTCCAGCCCCAGGTGCTGACCTTAAAGAACTTATCAATTTTGCTGAGGTTGATTCTCTTCTTGGCATCCAGTTTGTAAATGTTACTGACGTTTCCATCCATCAGGTAGAGGCCAAAACCCATTACCTAGAGTGAGAGGAGGCAGGGCCAGAAGCCAGTCATTGCCACTGGAAACGTTTCAGAAAGCCAAAAAAAGGCAGATCTATGTATGTGTACACACACACACACACACACACACACACACACACACACACGCCCGCCCCCACCCCACCCCCCTGTAGTTGACACATTCTGTTATGCAAACCCAAGTGTCTTCACAAAAAAGGATACATAAGTCAACTTTTAACCAAAAATTTGATTTCTGTGAAGAAATGCTGAGGACTCTTCAATATATTATTATGGCGGCCACCTTTTGAGTCCTTCCCGTGGGCCAGAGTCTGTGCTTAGGGATTTAACACGCATGATTCTTGTTTCTCAACAATCTCATGAGTCAAGTTCTACAAGAACTTTATTCTACAGATGAGAAACCGGAGACTTAGAAAGATTACCCAGCTTGCCAAGGTCACGCAGCAAGTTGCAGAGACAGGATCTGAACGGGGATGTGCTAACAGCATTTAGGCACTTAGATCCTTCTGGAGAGGAAGGACTGAGGGGTGCTGTTGCTGCTTTCCTGGGCCCTGATGAACACTCACTAGATGATAAATGAACGTGAAACTATTCACCATTTCCCCCAGAGAAACTACAACAGAGATTCCCAAGGCGTCTCACTGGTGACTCCATTAACAAAAAGAACATGCTTTCATCCAACAATGCCCTATAACTAGGCTGACAGGCTGGTATTTAATATTCTAGTCTATATAACAGCTTCCCGAAAGCTGGCTTATTTTGCTCCTTTTGTCAAATGTACAGCATGCCTGAGGGGGTCTGAATAGCCAGGATGAAAGCAGCTTCTCTCTGCTCCCAGTTGCTGTGCGACTGGGGATAAGGCATGTGTGGAATGTACAGCATGCCTGAGGGGGTCTGAATAGCCAGGATGAAAGCAGCTTCTCTCTGCTCCCAGTTGCTGTGCGACCGGGGATAAGGCATGTGTGGCACCTAAGGGAGTGGACTAGAGGTACTTGCATTGCGTGGCTCTGCAGGGTGTGCCCCAGATTTTTCCATTTAAGGTGAAGGGCGCCCCCTGGTGGCAGCTGAGTTCACTAACAAACTGCAGAGAGACAAACGGCAAAACGGTGCCAGAGACCTGGTCGAGGAGGCAGAGAATTGAGAGGGAAGAAGGCTGGAAGGCAGAGACATGGGAGGATTAAAAGCATGCAGGGGAAAAGAAGGGCCTTAGGGTTTGATGGCAGCATCTAAGAATGCTTGGTGGGCTGGGCTGCAGTAAGCGAATTTGTGGAAGCAGCAATTCTAGGCAGAGCTATGGTAACTGCCCAGGCATAGCACTGGGGGTAACAGAGGCCTTTGGGTGACTTCTCTAGATTTCTGGTTGTGCAGAGGGAGCCAGAGTGAACAAGCGCCCGAGCCACCCTGTCCTAAAAGCTTCTTCAGGTATGATGGAAATGTAAAGAAAGGAACACCAACAGGGCCGGGATTCTCGGAATTGCAAGAAGCGACATAGAAAGGAAGAAAAAGTCAAATCACCAGGGGAACTTTGAAAGGTGAGGTTCCGGGGAAGAGAGAATCAAAAGGGGCTATGTGGTGTGTACAAAGAACATGCAGAAGGCTATTCACTTCAGTGCTACTGTTATTAGAGAGAAATTAGAAACAACCCAGGCAGCTAACGATAGAATAATGGCTAAAGAAATAAAAGCTCATCCAGAAGACATTATTCAAAGGCTGCATAATATTCCAAATGCACTTAATGAAATGGGATACAATTATAGTCATAGCATGCATATATATATGTATACACACACGCACACATATATATATGTATACACACACACACACACATATATACGTATACACACACACACATATATAGCATATGCTGAAAATATATCAGCACAGAAAAATAGAAAGGGATATATATCAAAATGCTAAAAATGTCACCTCTGGATGGAAAGACTATGAGAGATTCAGTTTTTTTGTGCTTTCCTATATAGTCCAGATTTTCTACAATAATAAATATTATTTGAAAAATCTGAAAATGAAACTTGTAAACTGACAAAACAAATGTGACCATTTTCACAAAATCTAGCAGCAGCCTGAAGACTCTGCCTTCCCTTTGAGTTGGCAATTTTTCCTGCAGGACGTCTGACTTAACAAGAGTATGGACACACACAAAGGTTGCTCTGTGAGAGCACTGATGCGGTTTAGCGCACACACATCCAATGACAGGGATTGGTTAACTAACAACGTCTCCACACAATGAAATACCCAGCAGTCATTAAAAATCACGTTGTAGGAATAGCCTTAATGATATCTGGAAAGGTGCACAGTCATAGGGAGGGAAAAAAACAGGTTACAAAGCACTATGTGCAGTAAGAGCTAGATCAATACTTAAGCAAGAAGAAATGCTTTCGTAAAGTGATTTTAGGGAATTCCCATTATGGCTCAGCAGGTTAAGAACCTGACATAGTGTCCCGTGAGGACGGGGTTCGATCCCTGGCCTCGCTCACTGGGTTAAGGATCCAGCATTGCCATGAGCTGAGGGGTAGGTCTCATATGTGACTTGGATCTGACATCGCTGTGGCTGTGGCATTAGGCCTGCAGCTACGGCTCCGGTTTGACCCCTAGCCTGGGAACTTCCATATGTCACGGGGTGGTGGTGGGGGTGTTAAAAGAAGACAAGAAAAAAATGATTTTAAATAAGAAGGAGGTGAGAGGGCAAGCCCAAGGCGCGGGGCGCGTGGCGGAGGGCGCTGTACCTTGAGGAGCATGTGCTTCTCACTGGGGGTCAGATACATCTTGTTCTCGTAGTAATCCACACAGATGTTGACAATGTCAGCCAGCAGCTCCTCATAGCCTGGGATCACTTCCAGTTGCTGATGGAGACACTAAACAGCAGCGCCCCCTCTGGTCAGCCCCTGTCCTGCATGTTCCTCACACATACCTCCCAGGAACACCCACCCCTGCCCTGTGGAGGGGACCTGGGACGCTCCTCAATGTCCCCATGATGGATGCTTGGTCAGAGCTCCTGCATGACAGGGAACTGCCCCCCACCCCACCCCCAGGGCCCTCCATTGTATTTCCTGGCATTCTGATGGTTAGAAAGTGCTTTCTTGGGCCGAGCTGAAAAGCAGTTCCGCTTTACCGCAACAGGCTTGCAGACATCTCGGCTGAGTTCTGAGGGTGTGGCCTGAGCCAGGACCTCTCCTTGGACACGGCAGGAAGACCCAGCCCAGTGGAGGAGAGCTGGCCCAGGAGATGTCTGCCTCCTGGCAGGACATAGCAGCACAAAAACAATTCCCATGAGAGGAGGCCTGAGGTCTCCACTCCAGGCCCCCTGCTCTCCACTGGGCCCCTGTGGGGTGTGTGGAGGCTCAGGCATGAGGCTGAGTCCCCGGGTAAGAAACCTGGTGTGTCAACACTGAGCAGCCACCTCCAGATACAGAGAGCGGGGGCGCCCAGTGAAGCCAGAGCAACCCTGAGAGAGATTTGAGCCTAGAAACCCTTCAAAGGCATAAGACCCCCTCAAGTTCTGGCCTGGGTCCTGCTGGCATTCTTCTTGGTGCTTGTTTAGGGTGAACTGACAGATGCGCAATACACGTGTCGTTAAGTCAGGCAGAGCCTGAGAGCCACAGCCGAGTGGAAACATCCTGGCAAAGCGGTGGCAGGAGCTATAACTACATCCTCTTATGTCCTTGACGCCTGTCAGGCTCTACACGCCAAGGGCTTTTTATAAGTACTCTTATACAGTACCTCGCTGATTCCTCACCACAGTCCTATGAGCGGATTCTTCTAAGAGCCGCAAAATAACAACCCCATTTTGCAGATGAAGAAACTGAGGCTTAGATCTTGCCCAAGCCTCACAGTGGGTCAGTGGAGGGCCCAAGGTGAGAAAATAAGGCAGTCAAACTTCAGAAACCAAGCTCTCAGTCTACACCGATGCAGGGGCAGAACGCTGGCTACAAGGTCTTTAGAGAATGAACTCAGGAGAGGGTGAAAGGGCCGTCTGTGGCTGGGAGGGGAGGGAAGCTTGAAGCATGAGCGGGGCAGTGGGGATGGAAGATCTGGATAGTACCCCTCGCGGGCCCCCCGATCTCCGGGCCCTGGCATGTGTTCTGGGAAGGCAGGGCCTGAACCAACGCGGCGGGGTGGGGTTGGGGGGGGTCTTGCCATCACCTGGGTGATCCTGTTGTGGTTGGCCAGGAACATGGACAGGTTCTGCGACTCCTGGATGGACTGGGGGTCTGCCATCTTCCTCAGGAACTGCGCTGCCCTGGGACATGGGGTTGCAGAGAGGACCGGTCAAGCACAGCAGCCTAAGCCAGGCCTCATGGGCTCCCTCTCCCACCTAACCCTGACCACACTGTCCCCAAAGTTAAGGAGTTCCAAATGTCACAAGTGACTCTACCCTCAAAGGAGAGCATGTTCGGGAGTTACTTCATTTGGAGCTGCTTACACCTTTGCAACAAGGGTACCTGAAATCAGGAGGCAAGAATGCACGGAGGCACCAATGAGAAGAGTTTAAGGGCAGCTCGCATCCCATCTGCCAGCCCAGAGCGGTGGGACAGAGTGAAATGGGCACCCCTGTGTCTTACGGGGACCTGCACAGTGAGTCACGGAGAAGAATCGTAGACAAGATGCTTTGCTTTTGTTGTGCATGTTATTTACAGGAAAACCTCAGAGTGTCTAGAGCAAGATATTGCATAGAAAGCGAAGGTCTATTTAACCTGATGGGCTGGCAGGTGGAGGGGTGATAGGTGCGAGGAACACAGTCAGACTTCAAGAGAGAAACACCCCAGCACTAGGTCTTTTCCAGCCTGACCTGGAGGTGGAGGTGGCGCAGCCTGTGTCATGAAGGACTGAGGAACAGAGAGGAGGCATTCGCCTTTCCCGTGACCCTGGCTGGCCCACAGAGTACATCAGCCGTGACCGTGATGGAAGGAACTGGTCAAAGCTAAGGCGATGTGGGGGTGAGATACTGCAAGATGAACTGTCTGTGAAATCCTAGTGAAATTTTCCATTCCCAAGTCAGACACGAATGGGGCTCTGTCTTCTGGGTCCTCCCAGGTTTCAGTTCACTCAGGAGGATAAAAGAGTGAGGGTCCATCTTTGTTTGGTTTCTCCAGCTATCTTGGAGCCCCAGAAGGATGTGGCTCAAAGCAAGGGGCCCTCTTTACCAACGAACAGAAAATCCTTCCCAAGAGATGTATTCAGACACCCTGGAGCTCATGCGAGCCTCCACCAGCACAGAGAATACTTGTTGCTTTTAACTGCCCTCCCCCACTACTGGGTGGCTATGTCCTAACTTCTGGAGAGGAACGGCCCCACCCCCACTCTCAGTCCTTTCTCTTCCCTGTGAGCTGAGAGTGATCCCCAAAATGACTCTGAGGTCGAGCACTTTTCCCATCAGAACACCCACCCCCCCAACACACACACACAGTGACCGGCAGAGGAATTAACACACTGCCCAGCTGGAGTGACAACCCGCCTTGGGACTTTTGCAAAAGTATTTGCATCGTTCCCTTCCTCAGTAGTGGGGTCGCTATGCTGGGTGGAGGGACACTTCCAGCTGCTGGTGTGAGGCTGCCTTGGAACGAAGCCAACACTGAGGAAAGTGGAGCTGAGGGGCAGACCAGGCCAACAACATCACCCGATCGCCTGGACCGGGTACACCAAGACGTCTGTGCTCCAGGAGCCAATCCAGTCTCTTCTTTTACACAAGCAGCTTGAATCAGCTTTCTGGTTCCCGCAGAGAACAACTACTCTGACCATTTTCGGTTATCTTAGTGGTCTCAGATTGCACGGGACACAGAAAGTGGAGCTGTTCCACCGCGGGGGCAAATGAGGATCTGACTCCACCTTGAGACAGAAAACCCTGCAAAGACCCAGCTCTCCAAAGCTCAGTTTTGCATCTTAATCCTTAAACCACCAAAACGGAGCCAGGCCCAACCCCGCTGCGTGTGCGCACTGCACGGCTAGTTTGGTTGTCAGGGGGAGCCTGTTACGAGGGCTCCGTCCTCTTCCAACGGCCGGCTGCCCAGGAAGACAGGCCGGGGGAGGGGGCCCTGACCTCTTATAGGCAGAGTGGTCGTTCTTGACGCTGCACTTCATGTTCTTCAGCTCGTCCAGGACCGCGAACATGTTGATGAACTTGCCCAGGGTCAGGAGGTAAGCCTCAGAGACGAAGTCCTTCCTCCGCTCGGCATGGCACAGCCGCTTCACCTCACTGCAGAACCGTTCGATGGCCTTGCGCTGCAGGAAGTGGGAGGCAGCTCAGGACGGGCCAAGCAGGCTCTCCACTGGGGAGCGGGTCAAGGCTCCCGGGGCCCCACTCCGAGCCCAGACATTTAGAGAATGGCAAATCTGCCCGTGGGTCTTTCTCACTCAGAGGAGCCCTACAATCGTAAACTGATTTCTAGAGGGGAGCCCAGAACCCGCGCCAAAGGGTGTCAAACCAATCAACTCATTCACCAGACCCTTGCTGAGAAACGTCTTACCCATTTTTGTATCCCAGCACCTAGGACAGTGCCGGCCCCAGACGTAAGGGGGCAGAGATGGAGGCTGAGGGAGATGCTCAGAGAAAGAGGTTCATTCATCCAATAAATGATGTTTATTGAGCATCTGCTATGTGCCAGGTACTACCCTCGGCCCTGGGACAAAGCAGGTAACAAAACAGAAAAAAAAAAAATCTCTTCCACAAGGACCTTATATGCTAGTGATGGATGACAGGAAACAGAATAAATTCTGTTAGAATGTGTCATGTGCTATGGAGAAAAATTAAGCAAGGAAAGGAGATAGGCCTTCCAAGACCAGATCAAACCACAATTTCTCCTTCCAGAGTCCAAGTCCAACAAAATGGGGATGATGGAAATGCTTTGTGCCTGCACTGCCCAAGGCAATGGCCACTCATCACAAGTGGGTACTGAGCACTTGAAATGGCAAGTACAACAGAGAATCTGCATTTTTAATTGAATTTTAATTCGTGTAGATAGTGGTGAATGGCTACTGCTTAGCAAAGTGCTAGGTTACTCCAGCTCCTCCCTTCTCTAAATGGCTCTTGTCTGGAGGCCCACAGTTTAGCACTTACTGAGCTTCAGGGTAGTTTTTCTCTCTTGGACTCGCCCTCCCAAGAGACTTGGGCTCCGTGAAGGCAAGTCCATGACGCTAATAATGGCAGCTGAGGTCCATCAAGCCTCCTCTGGAGTGAGGGCTCGACAAAAAGGGCTCTTTATGAACAGACCTATTTATAGCTTCACGGAAAACTTCCAAATAGGCATTCCTTCCAAGGTGAGAAAACTGAAGGGGTCAGAGGACTTAAAACACTTACAGGGAGCAGTCAGAATGGAGAGAACCTCTCTTCACCTTCCCCAGATGTTCCCAGCCCCCCCTACCCGGGGACCCGTGCAGAGCCGGGCGCAGGGCAGACGCTGGGCCATGGCCTGCAGGACTCTGCACAAGGCTCATAAACACACGTGGGACATGTGAAGGGCCCAGGGTGTGCGGCAGGGCCCCCACCTGGGTACAGAGTGGCCTTAAAGTGCTCAGCCTGCGTTCCTAAGCTGCTCCCAACAGAGCTGCTTCCGACAGAACCATAATAACTGGCTTGCTCTCTTACCTCCCATTCACAGGAGCCTCTGGCTGTCCTTTTCCTTTTCCTCCTTTAAATGAGAGCACTCTTCTGGGCCTCCCAGTGGGTCCCCCTGCTGGCACCCCGCCCCCCCCCCATGCCCGTCCATTATACACACAGCACACGTTGCTCCAACACTTCATTCAGTTCATGTCACTGGAAACTTCCAGTGGCTCCCCGCAGTGCTTGAATAAAACGCACGGATTCTTTTCATGGCCTACAGTGCCCGATGTGATAAGAACGGGTCCTTGCTACCTCTCCGACCTCACCTTTCCTCACTCCTTCTTCACACACTGCAGCCTCCCCAGCTTTGTTCCGTTTCTTAAACACATCATGTTCCTTGAGGCTTCCGGGCCTCTGCAGTTCCTTCTTTCTGAGACCCTCTGCCTCTGGCACATCACATGCCAGGCTTTTTCACATTATTCAGACCTCAGTTCAAATGTCACCTCCCAGGTCTCCTGGTCCAGATCAGCCACCCACTCCCCCTGACCTGTGCATGCAGGACGCAGACACACTCCCCATGTCTGAGTGGTTTTTTGCTTTTTGTCTTTTTAGGGCCGCACTTGCGGCACATGGAAGTTCTCAGGCTAGGGGTCGAATCGGAGCTGCAGCTGCCGGCCTCTGCCACAGTCACAGCAATGCCAGAGCCGAGCTGTGTCTGCGACCTACACGACAGCTCATAGCAACGCCGGATCTTAATCCACTGAGCCAGGCCAGGAATTGAACCCGCATCCTCATGGATACTAGTCAGGTTCATTACCACTGAGCCACAATGGGAACTCCACCAAAATGTTTTAAAATTTCATTTTATTCAAGGCACTTATTCTGCCGTGTGTTGCTTATTGTCAGTCCTTCCTCCCAACCCAGATACACTGGTTGGCTCACTAGGGTGTGAATTACATCAGGGGGAGGGCTTGACAGTCTTGGTTACCCAGAGGAAGATCAGGGGCACTCAGAAAATGTTTGACAAATAAATAACATGGCACGAAATTCCAGCCCCCGGGGTCTAGAAGTGTGGGGATCTTTTCAGGTCTCCTGGTCCAGATCAGCCACCCACTCCCCCTCACCTGAAAGTACATGAACTTCATGAGCTTGGTGACCTCTGGCTCCAGCACCTCCACCGTCTTCTCATAGATCTCCACTCGGTTGGGCTGCTCGTTGCATTTCACCTGTGGGGAGGGGGTTTCGCACACGCTGGTTTGCCCTGGCGGTTCTGCTCACGCCTGCTGCCTTATTAATAGGGCCCTTTTCACTCTTGAATGCACTTCATTTAGGATGATAAATGACACGGTGACCTAGTGAGAGGAGGCTGGGGTAGCTCTCTCTGACTGCTCCCCAGACACTGGCAGCGGGGAAGAAACCAGCTGGTCCCCAGAATGGAGCCCTCTGCCCTTCGGTCTGACCATGCGCTGTACACACATTTACGGCGACCTGCATGCACTCCCTCCTTCCACCTTTTCCCCACTCCCACCCGGGGGACCTCCGCCAGATGCTAAGCAGAGAAAAATGATCTGTCCACGGCTCTGGAGGCACTTGGGGCAAAGCCCCTTGGCTCTACTCAGGCCCATCAAGAAGCCCATCTTCTCTGCCCTGTGGTTTTTAGCACATCTGGACTGCATGTCAGATGTGTTCTCAGCATGAACACCCAAGGTCGTGGACACTGAAGAGTAACGAAACAGTCATCAGCCAAGGACATTCTTCACACTGTTGTTCAGAAATTCCCCTGATGGTAGCACTAAGGTCAACATCCGGCAGTCGCTGATGACATGGGGTTAAACTATGGCGCAATCATACACTATCAACGTGTAGCTGTTCGGGGGATGAGCCAGATCTGGGACCCGAAGTGGAGAGACTGCTACCATAAACTGACGGCTGAAAACAGCTGCAGGACAGGAAGGGTAATTTAATCCCATTTTTGCTTAACGAAACACAAAATTGTGTGTTTGTGTGTCCATATACAATAAAGGCAAAGAGAATCTGAAAGGGTGTGACCCAAACTATTTATAAGTAGTTTCCTCTGGGGTTAGGACTGGGAGCAAGGGAGAGGAATGGTTTCTGTTCACACATCTGAGGCTTGTTGATTTTGTTACAGTGGGACCCACAAATAATATGATATTGGCAAAAATAATATCAGCATATGTCAACATGAAAAAAATCTGCAGTGAAAAACGAGTAAAAAAGCAAGTGGCAGAGGCATAAAAATAATAAACAATACACTTCTGTAAGTGATAATAATTTACAAAATAATAATCATAGGACAATATTTGTAATGTCTGAGGAAAGAGATCCAGGTGAATATGCAGCCAGTTGTCTGTAGTGATTATGCTCTGGTGGGGGTGGGTCTGGCAGGGGGCGGGCAGGGGGGAAATGTCTCGCTTTTTACTTTATAACTTTCTGTTCTCAAAACAAAATACCTTTATACCTGCTTTCAAAGTAAAATACCTTTATACCTTTAAACCTGTCTGCTATCAAAATAAAATAATACTGAGCAAATTCTTTCTATGCTGACATCAGTTTTACGGGCAGCTCTCTGAATGTGTGCAGCGTGCCCCCGGGGATAAGGGGCCCTGCGTTGGTCCTTGACGCCTGGAGCTCAGCAATCTGGATGGGGGACGGGTGGAGGGTGGTGCCACCTCCTAGAGGGGCAGGAAAGCCATCCGGCCAGGACTGCCTCACCTGAGGGATGGCCCGGGAACAGCTGCGCCAGGTGTAAAGCATCACCGCATACTCGTGGCCTTCCTCCAGCATTTCATTCTGAAAAGCAGAATACGCTCAGCAGGGAGAAGCTACTCTGACACCACAAGACAGCCGTCCCTTGGCCCCCAAATCCTCACTCCTCAGAGTGTGGTGTGCGGCCCAGCAGTGTTGGCATCACCTGGGGTGGGGTGGGTTGGGGAAAGGGGTGGTGCTTAGTAGAAATGCAGTCTCAGGCCCTCCCTGGGCCTATGGAATCTGAATCTGCATTTCAATAAAACTCCAAGGTGACTCACACTCCAGGTGTACAATAAGTTTAAGAAGCACTGGCCTAAATCATCCTTCTCTGACATCCAAAGGCTCTACAAGCAGGGCGTATTTTTTAAAGATGGATGGCCACCTTTGAAAGGAGGAGGCGGATCCACTAGTTCCAAGAGAATAGTTGTCCTGATAAACAGTCAGTAAGAAAATAAGCAAGTGGCAAAACAGAATGAAAAGAAGATAGGTTTAAAAAAAAAAGCACTAATAATTACAAAAGTATATTATTGTGTATGGCAAATATTTTGGTGGAATACACACCAAAATTATGAATAGCAAGCTCTCTGTGGGGCTGGATAAACAGGCGCTTTCACTTTTCAAAACTATAATGTTCTGTATTCTAATGTTTGCACTTTTTTGTTTTTTTAATTTTTCATTATAGTTGATTCATCAAGTTCTGTCAATTTCTGCTGTACAGCAAAGTGACCCATTTATATATTTATGTATGCATTATATATTTCACATCATCCTCCATCAAGTTCCATCCCAAGTGAGTGAACATAGTTCCCTGTGCTGTACAGCAGGTCTCATTGCTTACCCACTCCAAATGCAACAGTTTGCATCTACTGACTCCAAACTTCCAGTCCATCCCACTCCCTCCCCCTCCCAGCTCCTCCCTCTCCCTCCCCCTCCTTCTTAAACAGTCAGCGTAAAAAAATAAGCAAGTGGCAAAACAGTATGAATAGAAGATAAGAGTAGGAGTTCCCATTGTAGCTCAGCGGAAACGAATCCGACTAGGAACCATGAGGTTGCCAGTTTGATCCCTGGCCTTGCTCAGTGGGTTAAGGATCTAGCATTGCAGACACAGCTCGGATCCCGCATTGCTGTGGCTGTGGCGTAGGCCGGCAGCTGTAGCTCCGATTCAACCCCTAGCCTGGAAACCTCCACATGCCGTGGGTGCAGCCCTAAAACAACAAATGACGAAAAAAAAAAAAAAGAGTAATAATTACAAAAGCATATTACTGTGCTGGCAAATATTTTGGTGGAATACACACCAAAAACACGAATAGCAAGCCCTCTGTGGGGCTGGATAAACAGGGGCTTTCACTTTTCATATCTATAATGTACTATACTGTAATGTTTGCACTTTTGTAAGAGTTCATGTTACTACTTCATAAGCAGGAAGATGAATTAAAGATCAGTTAAAAATATTACAGAGCAGACGGCAAGACTGAAATGAATGAACCTGATGACTCGCCTCATCGAGTAAATGCTTCAGTGGAAAGAGCCCGAAACTCAGGGTCCTAATATCTGTCCTGAAATCCCAGCTTCAACACTTTTTAGCTCTCTGGCCTTCAGGAAATCACTTAACCTAAAATTCTCCATTCAGACATCTGTTTAAGGATCACAACAATAGCAACCTCAGAGAAGTTTATGAGGATTAAATAGAACACACACACACACACACACACACAGGCTAGGTAATCCATAAAGGAAGTAAAGACAATTACTAGGTAAAACACAGACTGGCAGTTCCTCAAAAAGTTAGAGTTACCGTATGACCCAGCAGAAGTGAAAACACGTGTCCACAGAGAAACTTCCACACTTGTTCATAGCAGAATTAGACTAATTACTCAAAAAGTAGAAACGACCCAACTGTCCATCAACGGATGAATGGACAAAAAAATGTGGACTAGCCAGGCGACGGACTAGAACTCATCCGTAACAAGGAATGGAGTACTGGCCCCTGCTGCAACGTGGATGAACTCTGAAAACACTATGCTAAGTGAGAGAGGCCGAACACAAAGGCCACGTACTATATGATTTCATGGAGATGAAATGTTCAAAACAGACAAACCCACAGAAACAGAAGGGAGATTAGAGGTTGGGGGAGAGCAGAATTGGGAGGGAGTGCTAAGAGGTTTGGAAATTCTTTGGGTGGTGATGGAAATTAGATCGTGGTGATGGTTGTAAAACATTGTGAATATACTATACGAACACTAAATTATATACTTCAAATGTTAAGTTTTATGCTGAATGAAGCATGTCTCAAAAAACACAATAAAAAGAGTATTACCAGATCATTTCTTTTGTGACTGTTTGTATTACACAAAAATGAACCTTAACTGGTTTACTTTTTATTCCGCCTCTCATATCTATTTCATAATATGTTCCTAGCACAAAATGAGTTTTAATTAGGAGTTGGTTACTTTTTAATTTTTGTTTTCAACAGCCAGTGTCACTGATGAGTCACACTTTCAATTCTTAATTGAGACAACCTTCAGTAACATGTTCTCCTTGGGGCCAGAGAGAACCTGTGGGTGTCCTGCTGCTGTTGCTGCAGAACACGTGTCATAAAAGGGTGACAGCAGCTAGTGGAGAGGACACGTGTATACTTCTCAGCATCCGGCCACCCACTGGCAGGTGTGATTATTCCAATCGATTCACCTGAGCACTCATGTCCCAAGCTCCGTGCTCGGTGCTGGGCACAGGCACTGAACAAGAATGAGGTGGACTCTGCCCTGTGGACAGTTCAGCTGGCCATCAGTCAGATTTGTTATATAATTATGCCTGGAATATGGAGGTCAGGGTGGTGTGGTGAGGTGAGCCCTGGCTGGGGCCTCAGGAGACTTGAGTTCTGGTCCTGGCTCTGCGTGGAACTACCTTTTATCTTGAAAATGTCACGATTTTCTTGTTTGGAGGCCAAGAGTTGACCTAAATCACTGGTTCTCAGCCGTGGCTGCCCGTGAGTCATCTGGGGGACTTTGAAAATGCCTGATGCCCAGGCTGTGCTCCACTGGAATAAAATCGTTATCTCCAGGGTAGGGGACAGGCATTGATGATTTTTAATGCTTTCCAGGTGATTCCAGTCAGGTTGACAGCTGCAGGGCTAAGGACCTCTTAGGTCCTTTACATTTGAAGATTCTCTAAGTCCATGATATAAACCCAGTGTGAGCTCAGTTCACATTTCAGATTCTGACAAACTGACCTCTCACTGCTTACTCTGGACACTCGGCCCCCATCCCACCCCCAGCAAACAACCCTCGCTTTTCCTCAGAGCTGCTCAACGACGTGGTTTAGACATTCTCTCCTCCTCCTCCTCTTTTCTGTGGTTATCCTGAGAGAGGAATCACCTTGAGTGATTCACCTTTGGGAGATTCACCTTGTCCCAGTATGGGCGGGAGACATTCAAGAAGATGAGCAGCTAATGAAGCCACTTACTTGCTGTTGCTAAGCTACTTCAGAGAAAGATACAGGGTGGAAACTGCTGAGGAAATGAGCTTTTGGCATTGACCATGAACATCAACAGTACACCCTATTCTGACCCTCCCTAAAGCCACACCAACACTATCCCTCTGTTGGTAGAATAACGGCCCCACAAAGACGGCCACATCCTAATCCCTAGAACCTGTGAAAACACTGCCTTACACAGCAAAAGGGACTTGACAGGTGGAGTTAAGTTAGGAATCTCAAGACGGGGAGGTTTTCCGGGATGACCTGTTGTACCCAACGGAATGACAGCGTCCTGGTAAGTGAAAGAGGGAGGTGGGAGAGTCAGAGCGGGAGCCATGAGGACGGAAGCAGAGAATGGAGTGGTGGGATTGCTGGCTGGGAGGGGGCTGAGCCAAGGAACGTGGGCAGCTTCTAGAACAAGGCAACAGATGCTCCTGCAGAGCCTCCAAAAAACGAATTCAGCCTTAAGATCCCTGTCAGACTTCTGACCGAAAGAACTGTATCTCCACTGAGTGAAGCAAGTCAAAGAAAGACAAACATCATATGACATCACTTCTATGCGGACTCTGATAAAAATGATACAAAAGAACTTATTTAAAGAAACAGAAACAAACTCATGGATTTCAAAACCAATCTTATGGTTACCTTAGAGGAAACCCCTGTGGGGAGGGAAGAAGTGGGAAAGTGGGAATAACATCTACACCCTGCTGTGCAAAACAGATGATCAACGAGAGCCTACCGGAGAGCACAGGAAAGTCTACTCGAAGGTCTGTAATAACAACCTGTGTGGGCAAAAAGAATGGCTGTATTTATATGCACGACCGATCCACTCTGCTGTACACCTGAAACTAACACAACACGGTGAGTCAACTCCACCCCAATAAAATTAAATTTAAGCAAATAAACTTGTACAGTTTTAGGACACTGCTCTGTGGCCCTCTGCTACAGCAGCGACAGGAAATGAACACACTCCCCCTCCGCACGGGCGCTTCCTCTGACTTCCCCACTGGTGCCCCGACCTGGCATTTCCAGGAAACCTCTGTCGCAAGGTTCCTCCGCGCCCCAGGGCTCTGGGCCAGCCGACTGGGAGGCCAGCAGCCTGGGGCGGATTGACCTCCAGTGTCTCTCATACGCCTGCGCCTCTGGCATCCCTCCCAGCTTTGCCCTCATTCAGCCCCTGATGCCTCCAGCGGGGAGAAGTTTATCTCAGCCGATGTATTTGCCTCGCTCATGTCTCCTCACCAATGATTCTGCACAAAACAAATGAAGCGTATTCCCCAAGCGTAACTCTGTGCGCATTTCTCCCCTCAAGGGAAAATTTCCATCGCTACTGATTTTTGATTAAATGAATGAAAGCTCTCCGGGATGGGCTGACCTGTCTCCCTCCAAATTCATATGCTGAAATGCTAACCCTGGTACCTCAGAATGTGACTCTGTTGGGAGAAAGGGCCTTCGAAGAGGTGATTAACTTAAAATGAAGCCTTTTAGGTGAACTCTAATCCAATCTGACTGAATCTGGACACACAGAGACAACACATATGTGCGCGCACAGAGAAAAGAGCGTGTGAGGACACGGCCAGAAGGCGGCCACCTGTAAACCATGGAGAGGACTCAGGAGACAGCAACCCTGCTGACCTCTTGATATTGGACTTCTTGTCTCGAGAACTGAGAGAAAATAAGTTTGTTGTTTAAGCCACTCCATTTGCAGTATTTTATTATGGTGGCTCTATTGAAATAATACACCCTATAAGCGCTGACCTTATCTAATTTGTCATAAATTAACACAGAAAATTTCCCTCTATATACTTTACAGTCCAAACCCAGGCGGTCTCTGAAAACTTGCCTCTGTGCCTTTGTTTGTGCTGCTTCCCCCAGCTGGGCCCTCCCCATCTCATCTCTGACAGATAGAATTCTACTTGTGCGGGACAGCAGAGGTCAGTGGAAAGAGATCAGGGCTGGGAATCAAAAGTCCTGGATTCTAGGTTCAACCCTGTGACTTGCTAATTGTGGGATCATGAGCAACCTGCTTAACTTCTCTAGGTCTCAGTTTCTCATCCCTAAAATGGGTATAATGATCTCTTAGCAAGTCTCAGGGCTGTTACAAGGTTCCAATTATATCACGTATGAGAAATACCTTACAGTTTAAAACACTATCTATCTATCTATCTATACATATATAGTATATGTATAGTACTATAGATAGTATATATATATATATAGTTATAATTTAAAATTAAAGTTCAGTTGTAATTTATAAAGTTAAAGTTATAGTTTAGTATACTATATATATATATATTTATATATATATATAAAGTTATAGTTTAGTATACTATATATATATTAGTACACTATATATATATATATACTGTATATTTATAGTTATAATGTGTGTGTATAGTATAGAAGGTTCTAGTCAAAAACCACTTCCTTCATTAAGCTTTCTCTGACCCTCTCACAGCCCCTTGAAAAGTCTGAACTCTCACCATGTCTCCTACTTTTAACTTTGTATGTTTTTATTTGTCTGTAGAGTCGTCTAGAGCACAGGTTTTGTATTCAAACAGACTTGGATTTAGCTCTGTCATTTGTCAGTGGGAGGACCTTGAGTAAGTTACTTAACTTTTTTGGACTTCAGTTTTCCCCCTTCATAAAATGGGTACTGTAATAGAACCTATTTCATGGGGTTGAGGTGAGAATTAATTAAGACAATTCATTTAAAATATCTGCACAGAAAGTGCTCAGTAAACGGCCAGCTTGTCTATTTCCCACTTGATTCACTGAGAATCAAGATCGGCCCCATTTGTGCTTGCACATACCCCTTCTCTGGCATTTAGCAGGGTCTCTGCAGGTACCAGGTACATGGTATTTATTGAATGAATGGGCAGGGTGTGGTGAGGGGAGGCTAAGACTATCCCTGATACAGTGAGAAAGGTCAGAGAACCTGTGAATGAGAAATCTGGAATTCTTCAAATTTCAGTGCTGCTTGAGGATGAAATCAACAAAAGTCCAGGAGGGGAGGGGATCCTCCCAGATAAGTCAGACACAACCCCATCAGACAACTGGCCCCTACTTGTGAATGATTCAGGTCACCAGCTTCCTTTAGTCAATAAGGGGTTATTTCAAACCTCTTTTGAGAAAAATTTTGCTTTGGTCAAGAGCCAAAATTCCACACCACCAGTAATCTATAAAGTACAAAACAAGGCAGGATCTAATCACTTGTTAACCCAAAAAGCTAGAGGAGCTCAGGGAAATGAATAGAGGGACTAAAACTGGGCCCCACAGGGGAGCAGGATTTGCAGATTGAGAAGACGCAGGAACAGTGTGCCCCAGGCACTGAGAGAGAGAGTGGGTAAGGCTTGACAAAGGCTGGGGTTCTTAGAATAGCCAAGCACAGGCCCCTGCCAAGAGAAGCTGCCCACAGCCCCGCCCCTACTAGCAGGGGGCGTGTCTGCCCATGGAGACTTACCATGCTGGAGTGGACCGTAGCCTGCTCAATGTACCTTGCAATGCCTGTGACAAACGCATTCCTGTCCTCAAAATTTGTGTCAAAGTTAGCCTGCAGGAATTAGAGACAGGAACATTCGGTGTGGTTAGACAACAGGTTGAAGGTGGCTTGGTGTCCAGGGAATAAACTGCTTCCAACAAATGCCCAAGTACTCACAGAAACCAACTCCACAGCCCTTTCTCACCTTCCACCGAGATATCCCACCATGAATCCTACTGGGCAGGAGCTGGCTACAGACAGGACCTAGGTCTGCTTCCCATCAGTAATCAGGTTCACCCAGGGAGCCTCGGGAGTGAATACCTAAACCATGCAAGCCTAAGTAACTGTTAAAACTGAAGACGTGTTTTTTTAGAAAGAAGCACACTCCCAGATAAACAGAACAAATTAGCGGTTACCAGTGGGCGGTGGGGGAGAGGGAGGTACAAACTACTGAGTGTAAGATAGGCTCAATGCTGTATTATACAACACAGGGAATACAGCCAATATTTTGTAATAACTGTAAATGGAAAGTAGCCTTTTAAATGGTATGAAAAATTTTTTAAAAAGATGAATTTTTTTTTAAAGTGAAGATGTGTACTGCTTTCAATCAATAGTTGCAAAAATACTCACCTGAGGGTGCAGATACATTTGTACAAGGATAATAACTGCACCATTTCTTTTTGTAATAAAAAAACTGGAAGCCATCCAAACGTCCATTAACAGCAAAAGGCTAAATAATTAATAGTATATCCATACAACAGAGTTTATAAGTGCTATGCAGTGGTCATAATGTGGTGGCATTGTAGTATTGTTAGGAAATAATAAAATATAGGTTAAAAAAGCCAAACCATAGAGTAAGATAATAAATACGGTAAACAGGTGTGTCTGTATATATTGTACTATATATATATATATATATATACACACACACATACACACATAGTTACAGGGAAATTTTTGTTACTTACTGTATTATAATAAAAAAAGATATTTACACAATTAAAATTTAATTTTCGTTAGAAAATGCAAATAAGTCAAGTTTATGAGTTCAACCTTCAGGCCTAGGCTTAATAAATCTAGCTACTGAATGAATTTAAACATACAGTATGCATTTATATTTGGTCTCATTTAGCAGATCAAGAACTTTCAAAAGGTCAAATACAACTAAAAAGCCAAACATTTTAAGTTCGCTTATTCTTTCTTAACACGGTATGCTTGCCCAGCACACCCAGACAAGGGCCTGTTTGCAGGCTCACCCTGGCTGCGCTGAGGCCCTTCCCACCATGCTCAGGGTGGGGATGACGGGTTCGAACAACCTGATCATGGTTTATCACAAACTTGACTCTCCAAGGCAAAAGCAAGCAGCTGTAACTGACTTTCTCAAGCCGTTACTGGCTGTGGGGAGCCGAAGATCTCTTCTCACAGCCATGGAGGAAAAGTAATTACCCAGGCAGGCTCTAGGGGTTTCTAAATTGCAATATTTAATTCATGAGGTCAGAGCTGCCAAAACCTTGGTGCTGCAGCAAGAACAGCCGGGAAGGTATTTGGGGTCAGAACAGATCAACAAGCCTTCCCCGGGGAAGAGAAATAGCCCCGGTGCACATTTACTAGCTAATCTATTTCTCACACTCGGCTCTGCCAGTGCACCAGAGACTCCATCAGCTCAGGACCTTTCACCTTCTAGACGCAGGCATCCCCCTTCCCTCTGCCTTCAGGGCAAACCCTCTGAGGAGATCCCCGGGGTTCCCGACTGCCCATTCCGGCCCCAGTGCCCACCTGGTACATGATGGACGAAGGCGGGGGCTCGATGCACGGCTGCTGGTCCGGGAGGGGCAGCTCCTCCAGCAGGTCCACATTGGACAAGGCATCTTCCAGGGTGACGTGGGTGGTCATGGCTGCGGTTTCCGTCGTCCAAACTGAGGGAAAGGAAGAGAGGGAAATGCAGAATTTCAGGGACCTCCACACATTTCTCCCAATCGCACCCTGTCCAGGCTCCTTGCGGAGAAGCCAAGGAGTTAACCTGCCCTGAGACCGCTTCCACTTACTCCTTCTTCACATGGTGCCCTCATTCTGCACTTGATATTTGAGGACCTCTTTACAGTTTACAAGGCAGTTTTCTTTTTTGCCCACATATGGAGTCCCCAGGTCAGGGATCAGATCCGAGCCGCGGTTGCAACCTTTAACCCACTGTGCAGGGCCAGGGACCGAACCAGCATCCTTGGCACTGCAGAGACACCACCGATCCTGTTGTGCCACATCAGGAATTCCTACAAAGTACTTTTTTTATGTCTGCTGTCTTGATAAGCCTCACCACAACCCTCTGATGGCAGGTGGTACCATATCCACATAACTGACGGAAAAAACAAGGCTCAGAGAACTTCTGTGACATCCATGCAACCACAGAGACCACAAGCAAAGGCGCTCAAATAATGCCTGATGCTAGGACATGGGAGGAAGTCAGCCACCAGTTGTTGTTATTCAAGATGTTTGTGAGTTCCACTCTTCAATTATTGCATAACACAAATATCCGTGATCAAGAGAGCCAGAGAGCCTCAACCTGAAACCAGAGAATGAAACTGAGCTGGGAGCAAAAGAATTCAGACTCCAGCGAATTTAACCTTATTGGCAAAAATGTCAGAGCCACTGTCTTCCTTGACCTGGAAGTATGGTATGTTCTATAAGCCACACCAAACGGTCAGCCTGAAATGGATATTTTTTTGTGTCTTGGACCCTGGCAGAGCGCAGTGGCTTTGATGAGAACTTTGCCAAGCAGTGAAGCTGAAGAGGTTCCAGAAGGCAGTTATTTAATTGGAGCTAACTGCTATTTTAAACTCAGCACCCAGCAAAAGGAATACTCATTTTTTAAAGTATACATGAAACATTTATTTTAAAAAAGGCCATGATTTAGGACATAAAACAGGTTCTCACAATCCCCCAATTAGGACCTTCTAGAAGTCACATTACAGAGTGATTACATTACAGAGTCACTGATTACAGAGCAATAAAATTAGAAATCAATAATGCAAATTATAGCACAGGAAAAAACCCTACACTTATGAAAATTTGTAAAAACCTTCCTCCAGGTTATTCATAGCTAAAGAGGAATTCGAATAGAAATGATAAAATATTTAGAACTAAAAGCTAAAGAGCATGTATAAATGTCTTAGTGCATTTAGTAGAAAATCAGAAAGCAGAATTAAATGAACAGATTTTTCCACTCAAAAGCCTAAAAAGAGATAAAAATCAATCCAAAGAAATGAGTCAGGGATTCCTAATTGCAAAAGCAAAAAGAAATGAAGCAAGAAACAAAGTAAAACAAAGCCAACAGCAGGCAAGGTGAATAAAAAAATAAAAACTGAGGTTTTTGTTTTATTTTGTTTTGTTTTTTTAGGGCTGCACTCGCGGCATATGGAGTTCCCAGGCTATGGGTTGAGTCGGAGCTACAGCTGCTGGCCTATGCCAAAGCAACAGCCACAGCAATGCAGGATCTGAGCCGCATCTGCAACCTACACCACAGCTCACAACAGTGCTGGATCCTTAACCCACTGAGCGAGGCCAGGGACTGAACCCACAACCTCATGGTTCCTAGTCGGATTCGTTTCTGCTGTGCCACAACGGAAACTTCTAAAAACTGAGTTTTATGGTGTTCCCCTCTTGGCTCAGCAGTAATGAAGCCAATATCCATGGGAACGTAGGTTCTATCCCTGGTGGGCTGAGGATCCAGCGTTGCCGTGAGCTGTGGTGTAGGTCACAGACGAGGCTCAGACATGAGTTGCTGTGGCTGTGGTGTAGGCCGGCAGCTGCAGCTCTGATTGGACCCCCAGCCTGGGAATTTCCATATGCCCCAGATGTGGCCCTAAGAAGCCAAAAATAAAAAATAAAAATTAATAAAAACTGAGTTTTATAAGACAATAATAAGAAAAACTGCTAAGCTTTCAACACACTTGAATAAGGAAACACAGAGAAGGCTGCCTGCGTCCCCTCCCCTTCCCCCGTCCCCGGGGAGTGAGAGACCTGCTTCAGGGCTGGAACTGCAGAGTGTCAGAGTGTGCCTGGCTCACGAGGAAATGTGGTGTCAGAGACCAGGGCAGAGAAGGGCCAGTGACAGGAGCTGGGCTCAGGCTGGAAAGGGCTGACACAGCGGCAAGGTGCTCCCCTGGCAGGCCGCCCCACTTGTCTGGGGAGGCAGAGGGGCTGAGCCGCTGACCTCTGCTTCACGCTTCACCAAGTTCTCAACACACCCCCGTCACGGGCTGTGGAGGCAGGGAAGGCCACACCCAGTGAGGGCACAGGAAACTCAGAAGTGACTTCTTCCCCTGCCCTCTGCCGGTGCCGGGCCTCACAGGGGTGGTTTCAGGGCCTCTCCACACCTGGGCTTCTTTCTTAGCTCTTGTCCCTGCCCTGAATTCTACGTTCGGTTCTACACCAAAACCAATCACCGATCCACAGAAAAGACTGTCTTCTTTCTTACACGAAAGTTAAGTCCATTTTGCAGGAGGGGTTCATGATTTTACAGGGCATAATGCTCTATAAGCTCCAAAGCCCTAATTCTCTTAATTCAAGTAATAATAAAACAAAGATTTTTAAGCCCTGACTCCGTGTCACTCTGCCAAGCACTCAACTATTTTAATCTTGCATCAACCCTATAAAGGTAGGTACTAGGATTATTCCCATTTTACAGCTGAGCAAACAGAAGTTCAGAATTTAGGTAATTTTTACAAGGTCAAGTGCTGGCAAGTGCTGGAGCTGGGCTTGGAACCCTAGATTTATTTCATAAGAAAGGCCTAGAAGCCTCTATCCATGACAAAGGGACCTAGGAGCCAACCTGAGGCAGCTTCCACTGGCCAAAGATGGGGCAATCTGAGCATCCATTTGCATAACTCAATGGACTTGAAACAATATCAGATATACCATGAGATCATAAAGACAAAAGGCTGGCTTTTATTCCTTCACAACTGCTGGAGGATACTTGTGAACCAATTTTTGTGTTGAAAATCAATAAATAAAAGGAAAGAAGCAAATACTGAACCCATCTTTCCTAAACAAACTACACCACTGGAAAACTGATTTGCAGAAGAGCAAGACATTTCTCATTTACAAAGGTTTCCCCCAGAAATATTCATCCAATTAAAAGATCTCTGTTTTCTTGGAATTCCCGCTGTGGCTCAGCGGAAACAAATCTGACTAGTATCCATGAGGACACAGGTTCGATCCCCAGCCTTGCTCAGTGGGTTAAGGATCTGGCATTGCTTTGAGCTGCGGTGTAGGTCACAGATGTGGCTTGGATCTAGCATTGCTGTGGCTGGAGTGTAGGTCAGCGGCTACAGTTCCGATATGACCCCTAGCCTGGAACTTCCATATGCTATGGGTACAGCCCTTAAAAAAAAAAATACTCTATTTTCTAACTCTCTAATGAACACATGGATATAGGAACTGATGACTAACCGCTGCTAACCATCACTACATGAGGGACAATCAGACACTATGTGACTCCCAATGGAAAAACACGCCATCACCTTATGAAGAGTGCTGGACTCAAAAGAAAACCCTCGAATCTAATCAAGCCTTTGATACCAACTGACAGGAAGTACAGAGGACATAACATGTCAAAATATACCACAGTGAGGTAATCAGTCAAATACCACTTACAGCAAAGTCTGCTGGACAAGTAAATCAGCATCAAACAAGTGAAGTTCAAGATGGGAAAAAAAGTTGGAGGGGTAAATTATAAATGAGAAGAAACTTAAACCATCACCTTGTTTGCATTTTATTTCAAACCAACTGCCACAGAAAAGAAACTGTAACATACATGAGAACACAGGAAAATTTCTCTGGCTAATTACTGATTCCATATTTGACAATACGAAGAAAATGGTGTCATTATTTTTTAGAACGGACAATAACATTGAGATTATGTTTTAAAGAGTCCTTAAGTTCTATAAATTCCTAGTAAAATACAGATTAAAAGATACGGGGGGTTGCTTCCAAATAAAAGTAGTGGGGGAAGAGTGGGAAATAGATGAAACAAAATCAGCTATGAGTTTATACTTGTCAGTGCTGTGCAAGGCTAACGCATAGGGATTTAGGCTCGTTTTTTTCTATCTCATTTTAAATACGTTGGAAATTCTCTATCAAAATTCCCAGCTCAAGTGTATACACCCCCAGTTACAATCTGTCTTCTCCTCCTTCATCTTCCTGACTCCTACTGGCTATGATCTTTGCCTTCTCTTTCCTCCTATAACCTGGGTTTCTTCTAGGCTTCACAGGTTCCAAAAGTACTAATTTACCAGAATAGCCCTTAAGATTTTCCCCTTTAACACAATAATACCCCCTCACTTCCCTTAAAAAGAATCAATTAGTGAACAGTCTACAGAGCCGGTAAATTAGGACTCTTTATTTCTCTTATAAATACAGCTTCTCTAATGGATTTCTCTGTTTGTAGATCACTCACCACCGAATGGAGAAGGAAATCAAGACATTTTTAACCCAAGTGCTGGACGGCACTGCCAACTCCACGTCAATCAGAAAGAAAGAACATTTTGGAAATTTTAATAGTGGTATACATGCAAATAAGTACCTCTTTTCTAACCCCAGGGTCCTGTTATGCAATCTTCCCAAGGAGAAGAATTGTTTATCTTCAGTCTATGACCACGTGGCTATTTTGTCTCTTGGGAAGAGAAATTAATAAAATATTAAAAAATTAACAGTGTTTTGAGAGGACCACCTACCAGACACAGCTTCAGCCTCTCAGGGTGGGCATTCGTGGCAGATTTATATTCAGCATCTTCATAACAATCGTAAACCAGCGGCCTGATTTCACCGAGAAGTAATAACACTGGGCTTCCAGGCACTGTGCTTCTGAGAGGGGCTCGAGGACTGAGAGAGTCTGACGAAGAAGGGGCAGGCCCCATAGGTGCAGGACCGGTGCTGGGAAAGAGTCTGGCTTTGGGAATGCAAAGGACCGCAGCCTACACCCTGACATTCTCTAAGCAAAGATGTGCAGTGTCATTTTTGTCTGACTTTCTGGAAGGAAAATTTAAAAAGTCAGAATTTTTATTGACATGGACAAGTCAGGCTAAGTATGGTGGGTCTGCTCCAGCTCTGCGTTCAAGTCATCTGTCACCTCCTGGCAAAGCAGACTCATGCTACCTAACCTCTCTGAGCCGTTTCCTTATCTGTAAAAGGGTGATGAGTAATAACAAGCCCTGCCCTCAGTGATTTATTCTGAGGGTTATATAACATTACAGCACGTGGAAGGCTTAGCCCAACTGCAAGCACACAGCAAGCACTCGGAGAAATGTTAGTTACTTGTGTGGCCTCTTTTTAAGAGGGCACATGGGTGAATTAAACATTGCAACAGCTCACCTACAAAGAAAAATGAAGACATTATAATTATCACATCAATAGATCTTAAATACTGATTCCCTCCATCAGCTCCCCTGCAGGTTCTAGGGGACAGGTGTTATTTTTGCTGCTTCTTTTTTCTCTTTCCTGTTTTGTCTTTTTAGGGCCACACCCTCGGCATATGGAGGTTCCCAGGCCAGTGGCTGAATTGGAACTACAGCTGCCGGCCTATACCATAGCTCACAGCAACACCAGATCCTTAACCCACTGAGCAAGGCCAGGGATCGAAACTGTGTCCTCATAGATGCTAGTCATATTTGTTTCTGCTGAGCCACAATGGGAATTCCTATTTCTGCTATTTCTAAGGAGGCACGGTGTTGCCAAGAAGTAAAAGCATTCATCCAGGGTCACATGGTCAGCTGGCAGCTGAGTGAGGATAGAAATGGGATATCCTGACTCTCAGTTCTATGTTCTTTCTTCTAGACAACACCCACAATTGTACCTTTTTAAAAAGTACCAACCACTTCACTTTTTTTCCCCAATCTGGTTGCTTTTTACTTCCTCAAGAACAAGACTCTGCCAGGCTAGAAAGATTAGGTAACGGTCACCTTCGGGTTTCATGAGAGGCCAGGAAAGATTTTCCTTATCCACAAATCTCTCCAGCAAGAAAGCAGTTAAAATAAAGAAATAAAATAAAAACGTAAAATTATAAATTCATGTGCATACTTATAGCTGCAAGTAAAATATATGGAAGTAAATACGTATATAGATATGCAAATGTAAAAATAAATAAAAAAAGAGGCTTAGACTGTCCCACTTCAAAAATCTCGTGGAGCAGCATTTCACTGAGCAAGGAAAAAAAAAATCCAGACAAGCACTTCAGAGGGTAGCCTGCTCTTCCATCATGGGTGTAAAAGCTGGGTGTGTTTGGAGACTGTGTGGGGACCCAAGTCTGCTGTGACAGGACATGGCTCCACGGGTCATATTTCCCCTGCATCTGAGATCCTGTCACACGTCAAGGTCAGCTTCTTCACGGGTGTGGGGATCAGGCAAGGACACGGTGACTTGTGTGCATCTTCCGGGACCTCCATAAGGTCCACCAAAACGGACTAGGTAGCTGGTTCTGAGCTGGCTGGGAGTGATAAGTTTTACAGCAACACTCCACTTAAGTGGTCAGACCTCGTGGCTCCAAACCCCACAGTGGTGACTCGGTCCTACCTTCAGAGCCTTACCTGTACCGATCTGTAAAATAAAGTCAAGGTGAGGGCCAGCCTCACAGAGGCGGGTGGAAGGCTATACGAGGTGGTGGCGTAGGGGGTCTGGGCCACGGAATGTAGGAGTAAGAACTTGTAAGAACTCGACACATTTCTGAAGCCTGTAGAAGTTATCAGCAATATCACGGTACCCAACAGAATTCGACGAATACCTCACGCACTGCCAGAATGAGCTCAGAGCCGGAAGAGATCAAAGGAAACGGTAACCCCCTTAAGAAGACTTTCTGACTCCCCTACCTGTTATCTGAATCTACTTTACCTCTTGGTCCTCACTGAACCCAGTGTGCTCCCTCTTTATTGCTCTATTAACCGTGAAATAATAACTTTACCATGTTTTCTCTCCTGCCCTAAATAACAAACTCCTTGAGCACAGGAGCTATGTCTAACACCCAAGTCCTTGCACAGTGCCACGCACACATTTGTAACTAAAATAAAGATCTGTCCCCTGAACAGATAACCAATGATCCTGACATCAAGAGGCATTGCTATGTCCAAAATACCAGGTTCTTAAAAGTGGAGAAAGAGGACAAGGAATAAAAAAAGAAGAAAGCTCTTTATATTTTATATGAATTCCATCAAAACAGTTCACATATTTAATACCTGAGCATTTAGAATAAAGCTTCAATACTTGTGAACAGTTATCTATAAATAAAAATCTTTTTCCTCTATCACCGTATATCTTGGTTTTACTTATCTTTCAAGGTGTCTCCCCTCTATGATGTGATTGCCCCTTCCTTGGACCTCCCAAAGCTCACTAGCACAGCGTTGGTGAGTACGTAAAATTGGAGCCCTCACACACAGCTGGTAGGATACATAGCTGGTAGGAATGTAAAACTGTGCAGCAACTTTGCGAAACAGTCTGTCAGTTCCTGGAATTTTAAAATACAGAGTTATCATATGACCCAGCAACTCCACACCTAGACATATTAGCAGTACCTACCTCTTCTGACACTGTCTCAAAATGGTCCTGAGAATGGCTACTTCCTCTTCTCATGCCAGGGCAAATATTGCTCCCTAATAACTTCTCTATTTCTTAATGAGTGCACAGGTAGCCTCAGAATCCTGCTCATGAAACACGAGACTTCAAGTGGCCACTAGCACTCAACCTGAGATTGCCTATCAACTAAAACGTATGTGCTGTCCCTAGAGCAGAATGATGCATTCATGTGCAAGCTCCGCGAGGTCAGGGACCATCTCTTACCCATCGCTGAAAACCCTGGAGACCTTAGCAGGATGCTAAGGAAAGATCAGGCACAGAGGAAGTACCTGAAGAACGCATGAACACACCTGACCCCCCAACCACAGGAGGAATGAGATGACCTGTACTGGGCATGTCTTCATTTCTAGTTTCCCTTTCCTTCTCCTTAATTATGAGTAACACAGATAATTTAAATCAACATGGAACACGCAGTCATCTCCATAAACTGCCTGTGCAATTATTTGCTTAATATTTTTTCTAAATGGACTTTTAATTTCCACTTTATAAATTTCTTTCTTTCTTTCTTTCTTTCTTTATTCATTCATTCATTCATTTAGTCTTTTGTCATTTTAGGGTCCCACCATGGCATGTGGAGGTTCCCAGGCTAGGGGTCTAATCGGAGCTACATCTGCCGACCTACGCCACAGCCACAGCGACACAGGATCTGAGCTGTGTCTGCAACCTACACCACAGCTCGCGAAAACGACGGACCCTTAACCTACTGTGCGAGGCCAGGGATCGAACCCACAACCTCACGGTTCCTAGTCAGATTCGTTTCTGCTGAGCCACGATGGAACTCCTCTAAATATATTTTAGAAGGAAGCTTTCTATCATAATCACTAGTAGAGAACTGGTATCAGTTGCCATAAAGAGAGCGAAACTACAGAAAGTAAAAGACATGGAAAAGAAACACAGGTCTGAGTGTTATCAGTAAATCATCTCATGTCCACCAATATGCCCACTAGAGGTGGGTGAGTGTGGCGGTGAACCAGTGTTAGAGTCCTGACTCTGCCACTATTTGGCTGTCTGACCTTGGGAAAGTTGACCTCGGGAACGAAATGTTTCTGAACCTCACTTGCTTCTTCCGTTTTTTTTTTTTTTTTTTTGTCTTTTTGCCTTATCTAGGGCCGTACCTGTGGCACATGGAGGTTCCCAGGCTAGGGGTCTAACGGGAGCTGTAGCCGCCAGCCTTCTCCACAGCCACAGCAACGTGGGATCCGAGCTGCGTCGGCAACCTGAACCACAGCTCACGGCAACACCGGATCCTTAACCCACTGAGCAAGGCCAGGGATCGAACCCGCAACCTCATGGTTCCTAGTTGGATTCGTTAACCACTGAGCCACGACAGGAACTCCTCGCTTGCTTCATTTTTGATATGAGGAATAATAACGGTTCCTACCTCATCCGCTCTGAAAACCAAACCAGTTAATCCATGTAAATAGCTTGGTACGAGTAGAAAGTGCTCTGTAAAAGTTATTCCCACAACAAAACCAAACCCAGCAACACATAAAAAGAATTATACATCAGGAGCAAGTTAATTCACCCTGGAATGTAAGCCTGGTTTAACATTAACACAGGAAAATCAGTTAATGTGATAAGCCATATCAATGCCATAAAGGACAAGTCCCACAGGATCATCTCAGCTCATGCAGAAAAAGCATTTCAGAAAACTCACATTTGTTCACGATAAAAACACTCAACCAACTACGAACAGATGAGAACTTTCTCAAACCGATGAAGAGCAGCCCCAAAACACCCGTAGCCAACATCAGACTTGATGACAGTCTAAATGCGTTCCCCCTAAGAGTAGGAAGACAAATAGGTCCGCTCTCTCCACTTCTATTCAACACTGCACTGGAGGTTCTAGCCAGGGTTTTAGAACAATTAGGAAAGACAATGAAATAAATGATATCTAAGTTAGAAAGGAAGAATTATAACTATCTCTGTTTGAAGATGACATGCTCTTATATGTAGAAAATTCAATAAAAAATCCACTAGAAAACTATCAGAATGAATACACATGTCCAGCAAGGTCGAAAATATCAACATACAAAAACCCATTGCATTTTTATACATTAGCAATGCTCACTATAAAAGGAAAATCGGGGCATTCCCCTTGTGGCTCGGCAGTAACAAATTCAACTAGTATCCATGAAGGTGGGGGTTCAACCACTGGTCTCGCTCAGTGGGTTAAGGACCTAGTGTTGCCATGAGCTGTGGTGTAGGTTGAAGACACGGCTCAGATCCTGCACTGCTGTGGCTGTGTGTAGGCTGGCAGCTGTAGCTTCAATGGGACCCCTAGCCTGGGAACTTCCATATGCAGCAGGTACGATCCTAAAAAGCCAAAAAAAAAAATTTTTTTTTTTGCTTTTCAACAGTATTTTATAGTTTGTTGAGTAAACATTTTACAATGCTTTTGCTAAGTTTATTCCTAAGGTTGGTATTATTTTCAATGCTATTATATATAGAATTGTTTTCCCAATTTCATTTTATTTTACTTTTTAAATTTAAAAAAAAAATTGGGGGGTGTTCCCGTCATGCCGCAGCAAGAACGAACCCGACTAGTATTAAAGACAACCCAAATAAATGAAAAGATACCCCACTTTCATAGATTGGAATACACTGTTAAGATGGCAATATTTCCCAAACTGATACAAACCCAACTCAACCCCTATCCACACCCTAGCTAGCTTCTATGCAGAAACTGACAAGTTGATCCTCAAATTTACAGAAATTCAAGGGACCCACCTAGAATGGCCAAAACAATCTTCAAAAAGAACAAAATTGGAGAACATCCCTTTTTTTTTTAATCTAAAAACTTACTACAATGCCACCATAATCACTGTGGTGCTGACATAAGGACAGACGTACAGATCAATGAAACAGAATTGAGAATCCAAAGACAAACCATCACATTTATGGTCAACTGATTTTTGACAAGGGCACCAGGGAAATTCAATTGGGAAAAAAAAATACTTTTTTCAACAAATGGTGCTGGGACAACTGGACATCCACATGTAAAAGAATGAGGTTAAACCTCTCCCTCAAATCATATCATGAACTAACTCAAAGTGGAACAAAGACCCAAATGTGACAGATAAAACTATAAAGCTCTTAGGAAATAAAAGGTGTAAATCTTTGTGACTTTGCAATATGTATGATACCAAAAGCACAAGCAATGAAACCAATAATATATAAAACTATATATCATCAAAATTAAACTTAAAACTTTTGTAATTCAAAGGACATCAGAAGACAATGAAAAGGCAATCCACAGAATGGGAGGAAATATTTGGAAATCATAAATCTGTTAAGTATGCTGAATATGTGAAGAACTCTTAAAATTCAATAATAAAAAGACAGCCCAATTTAAATAATGGGCAAAGGATCTGAACAGACTTTTCTCCAGAGAAGATAGACAAATGGCCAAGAATCACATAAAAAGATGATTACTACCTGTAGTCATCAGGGAAATAAAATCAAAATTACAATGTGCTATCACTTCATGTGCACTAGAATGGTTATAATCAAAAAGGCAGATAACTACAAGTGTTGTTGAGGAAAATTTGAACACCTATCATTGCTGCTAGGAATGTAAAAATAGTGCAGTCACTTTGAAAAAATTTGGTAGTCCCCCCAAATTTTAAATACAGAGTTACCATAAGACCCACCTAGGTAACCATACCTAGGTATATTCCCCAGAGAAATGAAAACATATATTAAAAAAAAAAAACTCTGCACATGAATATTTAGAGTAGCATTATTTGCAATAATTAAAAAAGGGGAACATCTCATATGTCTATCAACTGAAGAATGGCTGAATAACATATAGTATATCCATACCCTGGAATATTATTCAGCCACAAAAAGGAATGAATTATGGATACGTGGTACAACATGAATGCACTTTTAAAATATAATACTAAGTGAAATAAGCACAATATGCTTTTTTAAGGAAACGTCCAGAATAGGCAAATCTATAGAGATATAAGGTAGATTAGTAATTGTGTAGACTTGGAGTCGAGATCGGGGGGAAATTGGTGGTGTTGCTAAAAGGCATGAGGTCTTTTTTTTTCCCCCCAGGGTGATGAAGAAGTTATAAAAATTAATTTTTGTTTTTGTCTTTTGTCATTTTAGGGCCACACCCACGGCATGTGGATGTTCCCAGGCTAGGGGTCTAATCAGAGCTACAGCCGCCGGCCTATGCCACAGTCAGAGCAACGTAGGATCCAAGCCGCATCTGCAACCTACACCACAGCTCACGGCAACGCCGGATCCTTAACCCACTGAGCAAGGCCAGGGATTGAACCTGCAACCTCATGGTTCCTAGTTGGATTCATTTCCGCTGCGCCACAAGAGGAACTCCATAAAAATTAATCTTGGTGATGGGTATCAAAACTTTGGCATATCAAAAAATCAATGAACTGGGAATTCTTCTGTGGTGGAGCAGTTTAAGGATCTATTGTTGCCACTGCAGTGGCTTGGGTTGCTGCTGTGGCATGGGTTCAATCCCTGGTCCAGGGACTTCCACAAGCTGCAGCCACCCCCCCCAAAAAAAATTACTGAACTATATGCTTTAAATGAGTGAACTGTATAGTATGTGAGCCATATATCAATAAAGCTGTTACCAAAAAGGTCAGTATTTGTATGACTCCTCTGGGGGAACTTTGGATAGATAACCTAAGCAGGAGTGACACGAAAAGAGATGGTGCTGGAAAGGGAGCTTGGAGAGTTTGGGGGAATGCAGCCACTGTGCTGAGTGAAAATGAACAGGGGAGAAAAAGCGAGCAAGAGATGCAGCCACACTACCCCAGGGAGCAGCCCTCCAGTCAGAGGCAGGGTGAGCGGGCCACCATGAGGCAGGACCCAAACCGGGCCCCTCCCCTGCCTGTTCTTGTGGCACTGCCACCTGTCAGGGCCTAGTACTGCTCCACCCAGAAGAGACTCCTCAGACAGAAAAGTCTCTGGTGGGGGTGGGAGTGAGCTCTGAGCTTCAGAATGAGGACAAGATGGGCCTCTAGCCTCCTGCCTGAGCTCTCTGTCCACTAGGAGGCCACTGAGGTCAAGAGACAAGGTCCCTTGTCTAGTTAGGGGCATTAACTAGGCCAACACTGCAACTTCCTGCAGAGACAAGAAGACCCGACCCAATACCTGATCCCTCATAGGACAGTGCTGCAAAAGAAAAAGAGGAGTATCAGACAGAAGGGACGGAGGGCAGGAGGGAGGATTCCAATTCTGCAATAAAACAAAAATGCATGTAAGAAAGGAAATACAGTCAAAGGACAATACTTGGCGCTCTAGTGGTCATCAATTATCTGTCTGAATAACACTGACACTTTCAACATGGTTTAGGTTAAAACAGCTCTTACTATCTTGGGAGATGAGGACAGGGGAGGAAGGGGGCTGGTGTCAGAAAGCACAATCTTGGTCCATCACAGCAGGAAGTAAACAGACAATGCACCGAACAGATAAATCAAGAAGCAGCAGCATAAGCATATCATTGAGAGATCTGGAGGCAACTGCTGGAAGAAACGGTGAGTTAAAACCAGCAGCCTCTAAAGGAGGTGGACAATGGATGGTTGGGTTGCTTTTCGTTACACATCTTTCAACACTATGTGATTTTTTTCAAGCATATGCGTGTATTGCTTTGATCAAAATTTTAAACTTTACTTTATAAGACAAGAACCCAGGTTTCCTTGCTGGCAGTTGGACCTCTGGCACTGTCTCTGCGCCAGTCCACAGCACTGCCTCACGCTAAGTCCCTCCCTCTGGGTCTTCTGGGCCCAGAGGCCCCGTCACCTGCAGCTTCTCTCCATACAGGAGACCCGAGTTCAGAGCAGAGAAGTCCAAGTCAGCCTCAACCTGGGTCTCTGGAAAAGGCCTGCCCTTCCCTTTGTTTACAGCAAAGAAAAAGATCCTGGTGGGGCTCAAGGGCTTGCCACCGCTTCCGTCGTTTCACTCAGTTGCTTCCTGTGTTGCCAGGGTCGAGGGGGCTATCCCATTGAGAACCCAATCAGGCAGATCCTATGCTCTCGGGAGGGGAGGTCGTGCCACCGAAGGCAGCCTGCTGATTCGCTCCCGCGGGGCCTGTGACAGGACACCGCAGGTGGGGTGCCAACGTGACCTGTGTCTGGGGAGAGGAGCTGCCTCTCTGAAGCACCTGCTAAAACCCAGAAAGGGAAGCCACCGCATCTGCTGTGGAAACCAAGAGTGAGACTTCAGCGCAGCCAACCGCTCGGAGCATGCAAACCTCCCCTTCGTGGGTGTGAAGCTACAGCTTGAACGTGGCTCAGTCTACAGGCTGACATGGGCCTCCCAACTGTGTTTTCACTCACTTTACAAGGGCTATTTCCCTATCCGTAAAACATGGAGGTTGGCCTGGCAGTGGTTCTCAACCGTGATGGCAAAGCCTTGGTTGGGAAGGTTATTGCAGTAACTTGACCTAATTAACAGTTTAAGTAGTGAGGTTTACAAACAAGCTGCTTTTAATTACTTGTGAGTGAGGGTTCTCCCACAATATCATTGCTTGAATATTCATCTCTTTCCTTGATGGGGAGGAAATGGGGTAAAGTTGGGGAGGGGATTGGCAGTCGGGTGTGAGGCTGAAACAATAGGCTTAGACTACCCACTAAAATGTACTTAGAGAAAAAAACAAAGCAAAACCCAAAACAGCTAGTTAGGAATCACTGAACTTGAGCCTCCCCCAGGGCCCTTCCGACTCAAAAGCAAATGACTGTGACCTCAGACTAGACACTCCCTCCAAAGGGCTCCCTTGCAGATTATGCTTCCCAACACAGCCTATCCACTCTGGCCAGGGTATTTGGGGTGCCATAAACCTGTCCATGGACATTCTTCCCTGTGCCTTTGCTCAAATTCTCTCCATTCCCTCGTGCACTGTCCCCTCCCCTTCTCATATCCTACTCTTGACCATGGTCGCGGCCCAATTCAAGACAGGTCTCCTCCACGAAGGTCTGAACAGCCGGATTCCACCACAACCTCCATTTCTCAGATTCCTATAGCTCTCACAGCCTGCAGTCCATAACTTCCTACTGCAATATAAACGGCTTTATATTTTACTAATTCTTTGGCTCACCAAAAAGGACAAGGATAGTTATCTTTTGAGGGGTTTGACCCATAGCAAGTAACACCGAGCTGGGCACATACTAGGCATGACTTGCTTAATTAACACTTCAGAATCCTGCTGTATAGCACTGGGAACTATATCCAGTCTCACTTATGTTGGAGCATGATGGAGGATAATGTGAGAAAAAGAATGTATATATGTATGTGTGACTGGGTCATCTTGCTGTACAGTAGAAAATTGACAGAACACTGTAAACCAGGTATTATGGAAAAAATAAAAATCGTAAAAAAAAAGCACTTCATGAATGATTTGTTGAATGCAAGAGCCAATGGCCAAAATGTATGTCTCCTGGTTGAAAAAAAAATTTTTAAAACAGCATGGTCCCCCAAGGGACCACGTCTAAGTCAGCCTTATTACTATAGGAATCTGAGGAGATTATCTTTAGAAAATTCTTCGGTCATAAGGTTTCCACCTCAAACCATACAAAGCAGAACCTCATTTCTCTTTCCCCTATGAAGGTACCACGTGGAGGTTGACGGCTGACCCCTAGTTTTGAATTCTTGTCTCGCCATTCATACCTCTCCAGAATCAGTCTTAAGACATCACTTTTAAAAGCAGGAAAAGAGAAATCATTCTCAGGTATTCCTTCAGTTAATACCGAGTTCCTGAGTGTCTTTGCTGAGGGTCAGCCCTGCAGATTCTCTCTGACCTCAGCTGGGCCTTCAGTAGACAAACCTCTCATTCATCTGCGGCTGATTTCTCATTCCACCCTCAGAGGCAGCTGCCCCTAACCCCCGGACGTCCCCTGCACTTTCCTAGCCGGCCTGCCGCCTTTACTTTCTGCACAGGACCCGGTCTTCTGCCTTACTTAGAAGACAAGAGACCACACAACACGGACACACTGCACACACCTCCTCCGTTCCTCGAAGAGACTGACGTCTGAGAACCACGGCTCTCCGATGGCCTAACGATGATGCGAACACAGTATCAAAGGGCCTATGGATGGACTCATCGCTGGGTCTTTCTCGCGCGTCTCTCCAGAAGGTCATGTTTCCTATCCTCTCTCCTTGTACTGCTTCTGAGTTGCCCCAAGTCTTTCAAAAGGCCACTCAGCCAGAAGCATCCATATGAGAAATTCTCCCTGAACCCAAGCTCTGCCTTCTCAAGATGATTTCTTTCAAGAATCCCGCACCCAGTTAGCTTTTGCTTCTGTCGCCAGGCTCCCAGAAGTACGGCGCAATGGTGGCCCCTGAGGCGCATCCCAACATAGTCCCCTGCATGGCGACCAAAGCTACGGAGCCAGTACCCCACCTCTTTGCATCCTGGGAGGGATCCCACACCCACTGACTGAATTCTGAAACGTCTTTGTACAGACGAGGCCATCCAGGGGCCTTGACCGAAATTGCGAATCACAAAGTGCCTTTCAGTTTCCGTTTCCGCTGGCTCAGTGGTACAGAGAGGCCACAGATCTGTCTTCTTAAATTGACACACAATATATAATTAATAAATTGTTCCTTCAGGACTGGAGGGCAGCCATCCAAAGGAGCCAGGCATTCAGGAACCTCCTCCCCTCCGCTGTGTCCAGCGCCTTTCCTTCTCAGACTGGGATTTACAGACACTATCTCATCCGTGGGCTCCTGTGGCAACAGGTAGGTGACAATCTGGGCAGGCTGCTTTCGGCTCCCCCATTTTCAAACTCAGAGAGGTGGTGACTGGTGTAAAGGCACACAGCAACTCAGGGATAAACCTTGTATCCGAAGATCACCGGACCGCTCTGTCCACTCGGGAAGCGAAGCGTGCCCTTGACATTTTTGGTGGGGTTGCAAAATGCTGAACGGACACAGAGGAAGAGGTGCTTCCTGATCCGTGTTGAAATGTGAGAACTACCTCTGCGCTGCTGCTCAGCATGTCCCCTCCCCCTTCTCTCTGTGCTCAGCTGTGCCACCTTCCTGTGTTCCTCCAAAGCATTTACCCGCTGAAGCCCTTCCTGACACCACGTCCCATCATGCTTTCCTTTGGCTACCTTTGGCAGGTAAACCTGGGGCCAGGTTTCTTGGTCACAGAGACCAACTGTGCCGGGAAAAGCGAATCCAGGAAAGCGCTGGAGGCAGAGGGTTGGTAAGAACTCTGGGCTGGTTAAACCTTCTCACCCCCAAACTGGAGCTCCTGTGCCTCCTCATCCTCAGCAATGAAGACTTACACCAGCCAACTCACAGGCACGCTGTTCTTGGGTGGGGCCGCCAGCAGTGAGCCATCCGCTGGGGACCAGGGTGGAGCCTTCGCTGTGGGAGGCCCACTAAGGCCACGAAATCCTTTAGCAGAGTCAACAACAAACACACAAAATGAATCTGTTTTCTTAAATTGACACACAATATACAATGTGGCATGAGCCACATTCTTAATGATTATGTAATTAATGCATTAGAACAATAAACGCATAAATATGATAGTGTACACCATGTGCCAGACACTCTGCGTGGCACTCTGCGTCATCCCTTATTTAAGAAGAGCATCCTTCCCCACCACTGATGGCACGCGTGTCTCTGCCCAAAGTAACAGCATGCTCCACCCCCGCCCCTTGCCCCACCTCCACAACTACTGCAGGACCCATCCTCTGGACCCTAGACTTGGCTTTGCTCCTCAGAACAATAAGACCAAAGGCCTTTTACAAAGGCTCCAGTGAGGTGGCTGCTGTCTGGTTTCGTCAACTACAAGTGAATAATTAATACTTGCCAGTAAAGAAATGGACTCATTGTTATGGTGGCCACATGGAGGCTATAAAAGGCCATTTTGTGCAGCTCTTGGTGGACCCCTGGGACCAACAGCAGCCAAAAGAAACCTCTTTGAGAGGGTAGGCTGATCCTCAAATGTGGAGACTGGAGCTCTCGGCACTGTTTTCCACGAGTGCTGCTCCCAATGCTAATTAGCTTGTTGCCTATTCATCACCTAATTCGCCTTGCTGCTCAATGACAGCAGCAGAGGCCCACTGAATGCCTGAGAGGGCACGATATTTCAGAGGGGACATGTACTGTTCCCCCAAGACCCCTTTCCAGTCTTTAAATTCTTGTCTACTTTCTTCTCTGGGACAGACTCTGATTGGATTTGAGTAAAACTCTCCTATCCTGGTGGATTTCATACCCCACTCTCGGTCTAATGCCTACAACAAGTTTTTCCTTTTCCATTTCCAGCAGGGACTGAACAAGGCAGGCCTGGGTGACTACAGAACCAGTCCGAACTGGCCGGGAAATATAATAAAGAAGCTTAGTGAACAGAGCACTAATGCCCCCGGCCAGAGGCTCAGCCTGCAGGGGAACTGGCTTTGTGAGCAACAACACGCTCTTCTGGTGGCCTAGTACTGTCCTGGCAGATGGCAGCCAGTGCCAACAAGTAACTCTCTATAGGTGTCACCTCCTCCAAGTGGACACTGAGTGCTCAGCAATGCCTTCTGGTGACAGTAACCCCTGACCAGTTACACACACACACCACACACACACAACAGTCCTATGGTATTTTGCCCTTAAGGCCAAAGATGCCCTTGCAGCAAGCAAACAGCACTGACAGCTGCTAGACGCTGTCATTTCAGTGAGCTGTTCCCCAAAATTGCTACCCAGTTCCCCACTCCCACTTTCAGCTCACTGCCTGAAATTCCACCATGAGAGATATGAAGTATTATTTACTAAAAGCGTTGTTTCCCATTAAAATGCCTCTAAGCCTCTGTTTCCTTTCTGGTCAAATGACTTCTAAAGCACCTGCTCTGTGTCTAATGGGAAATCCTTTTGTATTTGGCTCTTGAGGATAAATGCGTTCCCTGGCTCCTTTCTTGAAAATGATTTGTGACACAGGAGAATGGGAGGGGGTGTGGAGCACAGGGCACTGTGTGGAAGTAGAGGTGGGAGGTCTCAGGAGGAATCACAGATAAGGTCTGATGGAGAAAAGAGCTTCAAAGGCCTTCACCACCCTGTCCAGGGATACGGACCTAGATTTCTGCCCTCCAACAGCTGTGATCTTCACAGATGCCAGCATGGCTTACAACAGGGCCTGTGCCCAAGAGTACGGTAAGATCGCCCCCTCCCCCACAAAGTGACAGAGTCAGGAGGTGGGAAGGGGAAGGCGGGCACCAGCACTCTCCCGATGGCCTCTCACGCCCGTGGGGCTGCCCCCAGCCTTTCTGACCATGCCATGAAGACACAAGCGCCCAGGAGCCCACAGGAAAATAGCCTTGTCCCTTTCGCGGCCCCGCTGTAAGGGGAGCTGAAGGCCCATCAGTCCTTGGTGAGTCCTACTGCTGTGCTGGGGAAACCAGGCAGGCAGAGGTCAAAGTCAGATTCCGTGGACTGGGCAGGGTACCTGGGCAGTCCCAGTGTCCTTCTCCGTCAGGGTCTCCAGTCCGACCGCGCTTCTCATCCCCACCCCCACTGCCCTTCTATTCCTTTTCAGATGGTGTACACCCCTCGAGGGGGGCGGCTGTCCTGGAACGCAGAAGCCACTACATACAGGTAGGCATCTTCCTGATTCTTCAGAGCTAAAGAAAGCCCAACCTTTTCCCCAGGAATCAGCCCACTCTTTCCCTTCCCCCCACCTCCTCCCCCGCCCCCAGACAGCCGAGAGGGAGAAAGATGCTAGGCCAGAAGGCTTCAAAGCGAGTCAGGCCTGCCTCCTCGCTAATTAAAGCCCCCTCCCCCAAACAACGCCGCTTGGACCCTTGCCCCACCCATTTCACGTTCACTACAGGGCGCGGTGTGTCCAAGGCGGCTGCCAGGCGGGCCCAGGCGGCTGTAGTTGGCTCTGGGGGAGGTGATGGCAGCTACAGCTGTAGAAGCGGCGGCAGAGGCGGCTGCCGGCGCTCTGCAGTACCTGGGCGCGCCGAGGTCGCCACCGCCGGCCTCGCGGCCGCTGCAGGTGCTTCAAGTGCTCGGCAGGAGCGCCGCTTCCTCCCAGGCGGGTGGCTTCGGCCCAGGCCGCGCACCTGCTGCTGCTGCTGCCACAGCCACCGCGCCTCAGCTTCTCGGTGCGTCGGTGCCTCCCCGAAGGGGGTCCGCGCCGCAGGCACTGTGTGTGGGAGGTGGGGGGTGGGGGCAGCGGGCCGTGCTGGGCCTGAGGCCCGACCCCTGGAAGCTTCTTGGGGCCCCCAGGCCGGGCTAGCCCGGCCGCCGAGCCGAGCACCCCCTCCCCCGGGGCTGGGAGAAGAGGTACCGGCCCCTCGCGCATCTCTACGGCTGCGTCGCCATCCCCAGCAGCATCCCGGTCCCCGCGCCGGCCCCAAGGCCTGCGAGCGCCGCTTACCTGCGTCTGCAGCAGGTCTAGAGGAGCTGCCAGGGGACTCGGCGGGGGCCCCGCGCCGGGGCGCAGGATGCTCTGCCTGGCCCCGCTCGGCGGCCGCCGCGCTTGGCCCCGCCCTCGGCCCCGCCCCTCCACCCGCCGCGGCTCCTCCTCCGTTCCCCGCACCCCGCCCCTTCGCCGCCGCGCCTGTCACACAAAGAGCAGGAAATGGCTGCGGCCAGGGGCTCTGGGTGCGTCTCCCAGCGCGGCTGGCGCATCCCGGACCTGCACCCGGAGCTCTTGCCCCAGGAGAACGAGCTACGCCGCTTAGGGAGGATTTCCCCGGGCTCCTCAGACCTGGGGACCACACCTGCCGCTGTGGGAGCACTGAAGCTTTGGGCTCCGTGGGGATGTCATCGATCTCACATTATTTCCAAATGCATATTTCTCGAGCACCTACTTTGTTCCAAGCACCGTGCCAGGAGCTGAGTATGCACTGGGGTATGCAAAAGACAGAGGCTCTGCCCTTCTGGAGCTTATCATCTATGAGCAGAGACAGGGCATAGATTTACCTCACAAAAGTCCACTTTCAGCTGAAAGACAGTTCTGTGAAGAAAAAAGAACAGGGTGAAATGGCAGAAAATAAACCTGAGAGTGGGGGAGAGGGCTTCCCGCAATGGAGTCTGATCCCCAATGCCTCGCCTCTGTTCAAGAATACTTTCTCTCTTTCGCTTCCTTAGCGTGGAATCCCTGAAGCTGCCATCTCTTAAGCAGGGGCCTGCCTCAACCTCATTCAGGAAGAATTAATTGCCTAATGGACAAAAAGGCAAAAACATGGTGACAGAAATTATTTCTTGGCAAAGCCGGGGAAGGAACTGAGAGGACAGGCGCCTTTTCTCTTCAAGACTTATTTGCCATTTAGGGCCCTCCAAAGAAATGGTTCATGTTGAGATGCACCCTGGTGGGCCGTCAAGCCAGGTGGAAGTCAGACAGCACCTAATTCCCAACCTTGGGACCCCTGAGCAAGTCACTTCACCGCTCTGTTCTTGAGATGCCAGCGTATCTAAAATGTAGGGAATAATGGTTGTCTTTCCTGCTTCACAAGGTAAATGATTTGAAATCATTTGAGATGTTTTAAAGTTAGGGGGTAAAGTCTTGCTACAAGGGAACTTTCCTGAAATGTTTCTGAGGGGCTCACAAATTTATAATCACTCAACTCTTCCTATCAAGGGTTATTTATAGAGGAGCCACATTACTCAACACTCAGCAGAGAACTTGTGGATTGTTGCCCTCGCTGATCTCACGTCGTTTCCCAAGCACTCAGGATTCATAATCCTTTGCGGTTTGATGTTACATCACTCATTCTAATTTAAATCTCTATTTCAGAAAGGATGAAATAGATATATATGTACATTTCTGTCCCTGATGCCATGTGAGAAAGCTGTGGGGGTGTTTGTGGAGGACAGCTTTAAAAACAGAACTGAGGTTTTTTGTGTGTGTGTGTGTCTTTTTAGGGCCGCACCCATGGCAAATGAAAGTTCCCAGGCTAGGGGTCAGCTATGCTACAGCCACAGCAACTCCATATCCAAGCCGCATCTGTGACCTACACCACAGCTCATGGAAATGCTGGATCCTTAACCCACTGAGTGAGGCCAGGGATCAAACCCACATCCTCATGGGTACTAGTCAGGTTTGTTACGGCTGAACCACAACGGGATCCTGTTCTTGATTTTCTTCTTCTTTTTTTTTTTTAATTTTTCATTTTCATCTGTAATCCTTGGGATTTGTGGTGTCAGTGATTATAAGTATGCAACAATGAGAGATTGGATTTTCATTCTAAATGGCATATTTTTTTTCGGATGTTGTAGATTTCTGGAAGATACATATCTCTCTGTGGCTCCTTCCCTGTCTCTTCACTTTGCATGAACATGTTGCTTAAAAACCACAATGAAAAGAGCCAATTACATACATACTGGGTTAGATCTTAGGCAAAAATAATTCCCTGCCCCCTTGAATTGTTTGGTTGTCAGAGGAAGCAATATGGTCTTGTTGAAACCACTGTGTTAGAAATCCAGAGGCTTGCCTTTTGGTCCTGGTTTTGCAACCAGGTGATGTTAGACAAGTCATTTCACCTCTCTTCCCCCATCTATACAGGGAAGTAGGTTGGATATACTCCAAGGTCCCTCTGTGTGTAGAAAATTGCATGAGTTAAAACAAAAGACTTGTCCCCGCCATGCTTAAAGCACTTCACTAACTCCCCACTGCTCTCAGGATGGAGCCAGAACTCCTTACCATGGCTTACAAGGGTCTCCATGACCTGATGTCTACCTCTTCAGTCTCTTCGGCTGTGAACAAGCTTACTGTGCTTCAGCTAAGAATCTTTCATTCCCCAAACTTGCTGGGTTCTTTCTTGCATGTGGCCTTTGCACAAACTGGGCTTTTTTGCTTGGAATGATCTCTCCTCCTTTCTCCGTCCTTTCCAGACCTTCCCCCCACAATACTGCCTGACTTGTCTTCATCCTTCTGGGATCTGCATCGCTGTCCCTTCCTCCATGACCTCTCCATGTTGGGGTTGGGTTAGGGTAGGCTGTCCTTGCGTCCATAGCTCCCTGGGTTTCCTCCACCATACCACTTGTTATGCTGTGTTGTAATTGTTGGCACACTTAACCTGCATACCACCATTCAAGCATAAAAAATAAGAGAGCAGAGATGTGCCTTGCTCCCCATTACATTCTCAGAGCCTAACACACGAGGGGTGTTTTATTATGTGAAATAATAGAATTAATTGTAAAAGCAGGTTGAATAAATAATCAAAAGCAAAAGCTTAGTTTACACGTGCCACTGAAATTTGAAGCCATCTGTCTGCTGCTTTCAGATATCCTTCCTGTCCAGCCCCATCCTGTCCTGCACCTTCACCAATGAGAGGATCACAGCTATCAGGAGAGAATTGCTTTGCCTCCTACAAAGCTGTGGGCCACGTGTTGTGGTTCTGTATGTGGCAACATTACCTTGTTTTTAGAAAAGCCCCGAGTCAATTACCAAATCTAGGTCTCCATTTAAAAATCCATCGGCAGACCCTGCTTCATAGAAACCAAGAGTAGAGCATCTGGAATGGGCATAAGAATTGGTTCTGGAGAGAGAAAACATTAAGTATTCATATTAATAATGATGGCTAACATTTACCTACTGCACACTTAGTTAATTTTCAAAATTATTCTCTGAGTAAACTATCATTGTTAGCTCCATTTTATAACTGAGGAAACTAAGGCAAGTGAAATAACTTGCCCAAGATAGTGAAACCAAAATTCATGCTTTAAACCTTTAACCAAAATTATATACAGCCTCATTTCCCCCCTCCCAAACCAAATCCATGTTTTCATGAATAGCCATCCTATTCCAAGAACACATTTAATGCAAGTTATGTAGATACATTATATTTAAATGTTTTTTAGGGAGTTCCCATGTGGTTCAGCAGAACCGAATCCAACTAGTATTCATGAGGATGAAGATCAACCCCTGGCCTCACTCGGTGGATTGGAGATCTGGCATTGCCATGAGCTGTGGTGTAGGTCGCAGACGTGGCTTGGATTCCAAGTTGCTGGGGCTATGGTGTAGGCCAACGGCTACAGCTCTAATTTGACCCTTAGCCTGGGAACTTCCATAGCCTCGGGTGTGGCCCTAAAAAGCAAAAAATCAAATCAAGTCAAACAAAATAAATGTTTTGTAACTGGCAGTAAATTTTTTTAAAAAAGAGAGGAATGGCTGTGAGATGAAGAGAAAATGTGAATACTACAAACAATACCTTCCTGTGCTAGAGGCTTGCTTCTTGTGCTAGTAGGCTCACGTATTTGATTCATGTAGTTAAACGTTTGTGTAGTTAGCAAGGAAAAGAGAAACTTGGTGGCCAGTTACACAATTTACATTGTCCATTAGATATGACAATCTTGCTCAAAATTGCCTCATTTTGTAGATGAAAGAACTGGGGCCCGAGGAGCATATTGGTTGCCCAAGACCAGCTGGACTCAGACCCAGGTCTTTCCGTAGGAAACTGTGTTGCTCGTTTCCATCTTTGAATCTGAAATAATTTGCTTGAAGCATATATTTTAAACTAACATTTATTGGCTGTTTTGGGGGTCAGTTTCTATACCAAGCAGTGTGTATGGATGGGCTAATTTTATCCTCACAAAATCCTCAGCTCTGTTGTTCTGAACAAGACTGTTTTCGTATTGAAACATTGCAGCTCCTTCCTGGACCATTTGGAAACGCATTCCCTCCCTTCTCTGCTGTCTTTCAATTTGTTTCCTTTTCTTTTCTTTTTTTTTCTTTTTTTGTCTTTTTAGGGCCACACCTGTGGTATACGTAGGTTCCCAGGCTAAGGATCTAATTGGAGCTATAGCTGCCGGCCTACACCAGAGCCACAGCAACACCAGATCCGAGCCGCATCTGCAACCTACACCACAGCTCACAGCAACACTGGATCCTTAACCCGCTGAGCGATGCCAGGGATCGAATCCACATCCTCCTGGATACTAGTTGGGTTTGTGACCACTGAGCCATGACAGGAACTTCCACTTTACTTTATTCCCATAACTTCTACAGAACTGGCCTCCCTTGAAGGTCAGATATCTTACATATAACTTGACAGCAAAGAACCTTTCATCTTTACTTAAATAAGTACTACGTATGGTAATTTTGAATGAGAACTGGTAAAGACAGTTTGAGCATATTCCAAGCCAGATTTGGAATACAACAATGCCAAGGAATAGTGACATTGGCTCTGCCGTATTCTCAGGGGCTGGCCTTGTGGCCCTATAGTCAACCCCACAGAACCATTGGGAGTATCATATTTGGGAACAGACAGGTCTGGCTGCAAGCCACCATTCTGCCACTTCCTAATTGTGGGGCCATGAATGGTTTTTCTAATTTACCAAGCCCTGTACCGCTCATCTATAAAATTGAGAGGGTCATAATTGTTCCTATCCTTTGGGTTCTTGGAAGATTAAATGAAACAGTCAATGTTACACACTAAGTAGAGACACAATATATGCTCAAAAATAAGCTTTTATTATTATTGCCTTGGTTTGAACTTCGGTGTGACCTCTAGGAAGAACGCAGGACTTGGAGTAAGATCTGAGTTCTAATCTCGCTGGTGTTGAGTAGCTCTTCCACCTTAGGCATGCTGTGTCTCGCTTCCCATTTCTGTCAGCCGAGACCCCTTCACCCACCCTTCTGTCTTGAAGCTGCTGCAGAGATCAACCATCATCTTAGATGGGAAAGTGCTTTGAGATATACACGAGAGGAAAGAAAATATTTCTATAGCTTGTCTCAGCTTATAGACATTTGTGCTCAAAATGAGTCTGATCAGGAACTCTTAGTAGCTCTGGATGGGTAGAGAGAGGCGTGGGTAGACGGGAACCTGGAGGATGAAGAATCAGAATCCACTCAGTTCCTCTTAACTGATTCTCCAGCACCTGCTGGCTTTGGGTACCAAGATTCCCAGTCGTAACATAAAAATAATGCAAGGGAAGTAGGTAGAATAAGATGTGTTTTTGCATGCTGGGTTTGCTGCCTAAGGTGTTCTTCCAGATCCCCCTCCCTTAGGAACTGAACTCACATTTACCCTTTAAGAATCCCTTCTGGATTCTTTCACTCTTCTTTGTGTTCTCGCTGAATTGTGACCACCACTCCATCCGATGACCCTACAGCAGCTCTCTGCAGTCACACCTGATTCTCATTCAGTGGTTATGTTTTATAAAGTCAGATCTGCACTAACTTGGCTTTATGCCCGTTTCTGTTCAAAAACATCTTGTTTATATGGACTGTAGATTCGTTCACATTAAACTCATAATCTATAGCCCTACACCTCAAGCTGAAGACACTCATCTAACACACATTTTCCTTGTAAGATGCATCACAGTCTTCTTGCACTTACAGAGCACCTCAGTTCTGTGCTTGAGGGCCATTTTAGACAACAAAATGACCAATAAAAAGGACCCAAGGGCAAAAAACATGGCACAAAATAGACCTCAAAAAAGACACTTGTTGATAGTATGAGCTGAAACAAGAAGGCAGGGCCTCGCCTTGTTCGACCTCAGCTGGGAATGTGCATGTAGGCTGACTCAAATCTTTCACTGCTCTAGGCATAGGCATGAATGACTGTGAAATGGCTGCGAGAATTGATTTGAGGATTACAAATAAATTTTAGTGAGTAGGGGAATTTATAAGTATAGAGCCCACAAATATGGAGGATCAACTGTATTTAATTATGTGTTAGACTTTTTTGTTTTTTTTTACTAGCCCGAGGCTTCTTCCAGGAAGGTTGGTATCTGTACTAGATATCTTCTCTTGCTCCTCCAGACACGCTTCATTCTTCTCACTATCTCCTCTCCCCTGGAGAACGACCTCTGTGGACTACTAGGATTTCCTTGTCCTCTGGCTACCAGCTGGGTTTGGCCAACAAGAAGCCCTAGCAGTTGAGGGAGGGAAGGGAGGAGAGTGGGGTCAGCGTATTTATCCCACAGCTTCCTCCTTGTGATGCTGCCATGGGCTTCCTCTGTCCTTCCCTAAATGTCCTCTCCTCTCCTTTCCCAGGGGACTCCACTTCCACAATCAAGGGGCCACTCCCATGCCTCATCTCTCTGGGCCTAGGGGTTGTAACTGCTCCTTGGCTGTTCTTCGCCTCTGTGCTACTTCCTGTAGTTCTTCTAAACCCACACTGTGTTAAATAGTCCTTTTTAAAATAGGCTCTTCTTGAATTATCTTAATTTGGATGTGATGTGTTTGGTCCTCAAGTGACAAGCTGTCATATTCATCACATGCACCTGACACAGTGCCAAGTAGTAGCAGGTGAATGGTAACAAATGATCTCTAAAACTCCTTCAAAACATATCTTTATGGTTCTGTTATCCCAGGAGTCAACTACTCATCATGACTTGTGAAGAATTGCAGAGTCATTGGAAACACACACACACACACACACACACACACACACACACACACACTCAGTACTGCCACCAAGGGGTGGAATGGGCTTATGCACCAAATTTCTGGCACCTCCCTCAAAGCCACTGCCAATAAATTTCTACTCTAAATGAAAACATGCTCTCTGCTCAAATGGAGCTTCAGCTCCACCCCCTCTTCCAGATCAGATCGCCCCCCTCTAACTGGGGGATTGGAGGATCTTTCATATCCTTTCTCTCTCTCCCTCTCTCTCCCTCTCTCTCTCTCTCTCTCTCTCTCTCTCTCTCTCTCTCTCTCTCTCTCTCTGTCACACACACACACACACACTGCCTGTCATGCTGAAATGGGGTATGCTCTGCCTTTTTCTGAGTACGGTGGTCTTGTGTGTTGGGAGATGGCAGACACAATGGGGTCTGCAGGATAAATGTTTGGAGAATATTTCTGTTCACCCAACCTACTTGAAAAGTTTCATCTCTGGATCATTTGCCAGTGGAAGTCAAGCCCAGGAGTGGGTCCTACAAAGGACTGTGTAGGACCTGACTACACAGCCATGGGCTTTCTCACCAATAGTCCTCTGGTGCCTGTGCTGCTTCCTGCGGTGGATGTGGGCATCTGGTGAACTCAAAAGTAGAGGGAGCACTCATTACACCAAAACTATAATAATCCCGCTTTTATTTCACTGGGACTTTAAGAAGGAGGAGAATATCTGTGCATTGCTGTCCAACTGTGGCTTAAGAACTCCAAATTACAGTTTCCACATGTCACCCACACAGCAGATGACAGTGAATGAGTATGAACAATAATCTGGTGCCAGGAGCAAGGCAAAAATCATATCCAAATTGGTTTCTCTTCCACCAGCTTTGCCTCTCTGAAATCCACTCACCACAGTGCTACCGAAATACATTTTTTAACTCAGATTTGGCCTTGTCTCCTTGTTCAATGACATTTTTCTTTCTGCAACTAGAATTGCACCTTTTTTGGTATTTTAAAATCTAGGTGTTTGTCTAGACGTATAGCCTCAGTAGCAATTTGTCTACCGCTTCTGTTATCCTCACTTTCGCTGAGACCACCCTCCATACATGCATGCACGCGCACACGCACACACACACACACACACACCCCTCATGCTCCAGCAATAGTCATCTGATAAAATCTTCCCAGTACATTTTGTTTCTTCTATCCCTCTACCTGGAAAGTATTTCTCTTATTCCTCCCCATTGGCTTGCCTTAGAAAAAAGCCCTGGTTCTTCTTCAAAACTGAGTCATAGTGTCTTCTATGACAGTGCTTTGCAAACTTTATTGTGCCAAGGACCAGCTACAGATCTTGTTAAAAGGCAGATTCTCATTCAGTGGGTCTCGGTGGAGGCAGAGAATTTGCATTTCTCACAAGATAGTTACGCTGCCGTTGCTGGTCTGGGGACCGTATACCGAGTAGTAAGATTCTAGGAAGTTTCCACTGACATTGCCCTTTGCCTGACAGAGTCCATCACTTTTTCTGAGCTCTTCTCTACTTTGACCTTATTTCTGTTGTTGCTGTAATTGCTGTATAATAATTTTACTTGTTTTTATGTCCACCTTCCCAACCGTACCTGAAGTTTCTTGAAAGACTGTCTTTTTCATCTTTGTTTCTGCAGAACTTAGCACAGTGCATTAGAGGAACATAGGGAGCATTTGATATTTACTTGTTGAACAAATGTTGAATGACACTTAGTCTTTACTTGTCTGTAGAACATGAGATCATGTTGACTATCATAATTTAAGGAAAACTTTCGGTTGTTTGACATTTGGATAAATATGGACCCAGGCTACACATACTATACTTGCTCAAATGCACAGCTTTATTTGCTAGACCCACCTTTTACTTGGTGTACTTTACAAAGCATAAGAGATATTTATAATATTTTTATTGTGAACATTACCAATGACTGTACACTAATAAATATTCAATCTATCCAAATATAAATACATAGTCTCAAAAGGTACATAATGCAAAACCTATAAAATGCATCCAGAACCAAAACTTTATATAGGGTAATTTCCTGTGAACACGTGGCACCATTTTCAAAATGAGAGGGAAAAACAAACCAAAACCAAACAGGCAGAAAGCCCTTATTTTTCTCATGGTAAAATACTAAGAGGTAACTCTTGTCATGTGTTCAGTTAAAACCTCCATGAATCTGAGCTCGAACATGATAATACCATGCAGGGGAGAACTTTCAGTCTACACCACAGAAATCAGTCAATTCTGATGTTTTCTTTCTAGGCTGGATGTTCCAGAAATCATCTCTAATTAAAGGTTCCAAAAGAGAATGTACAAAATGCCAAAAAGTAAACAGGGATGATTTGGGATAAGCTGAGTAATATCATCTTCTGAATGATAGAGTTTTATCTTGAGGCTCCCAGTCTCACAATAATTATAGTTAAAAGTTATGTATCTGCATCTCCAGCTGGTCAAAATATCACATGATTTAGAAAGAGCTGACTTCAACACCATCCGATACTCTCCCTAAGAGTTTTATCTGAACACTGTAGAAAAATTAAATCTCTTATATCAGGGAATACCCTTCCCACAAAGTGTCCGAGAAGAGAGGCAGCCTGCTCAAAATTGGAATGATAATTAAAGGAAGCATTTGTATTTCTGCAGGAGAATCTTTTAAAGCTGCTTTGAAGCCCATCTATAACTCTAGTAGGCTGAGTGAATCAAAGGGTTAATTACTCCTTCAGTAACTTCAAAGTCATTAACTCTGATGAAGGTGAGGATACAGATGAGGAAAAATAGATCCTATTCCAAGTTGGAGGGCTTTACCACCAACGGGTCTATGCAGGAGTGGCATGCCTCATTAACGGTGCTGTGTTGGCTTCTTTTTTAGCTTTCTGTGGGTGTCTTTCCCCTCTGCTGTACTTACCTCCTTGCAACCCCTTTTGCCCTCAGTAGGAGGCGATGTTGGATAAAAATAGAGAAACTGCACTGGCGTCAGACAGAGGTGGGCTGGAATCCTTGCTCTATACTTCCTAGCTCTGTCACTTCAGGTGGGTGTCCAGGCTTTTCAAGGTCTAAGTTCCATTATCTGTAAAATGTGGATAATAATAGTATCTCAAGGGTTTGGTGTGAACTCAGGGTGAACTGAGATTCTGCAGATAAGGCTTGTTGCTCAGTACATATTCACTTTGCACAGTCAAGTGCTCAGTCGACAGTAGGCATCCTTGTGCATCTTGGAAGCATCCCACTCAGTGCCTGACTCAGCTTCCATCCAGATGGTTTGACCAAGAACAGACCCTTGTTCCTCTCCTAGAATGTGGGAAGGCTTGAAGTCTCAAGCCTGAAGCTGCAAATCTCTTGGGCCTAAACAAGCTTTGATTACTCTGCCAGGCCACATGGCCTGGCTCAAGGCTGCCCTCTGTTGATGAGGGAGGAACAGTACAGAGACGGGACTAATTCCTGGAGGCCTCAGGTGATCTGTTCAGAAGCCGCCATTTCCTCCTAGGAACCCTGTGCAGAAGGAGACGCAGAGTTACCCTCGAGGCTTGGCAGGAAAGGTAAGCATCCAAGTGGTAACAACCCGAGGGCTTTCTCTGTACCGGGTGGTTCCACCATCTGATGCCCTCTTTCTGCCAAGACACCAGATACCCAACAGTCCAACAGTGGGATCAGAATTGTTCACCCAGTTCACTGTGCTCCCTTCAAGGAGAGAGGTGGCCGTGTGTTCTATGAGCAGCTCATAAAGCTGCTTCTCAGAATATCAAGCATCTGATGGAAGAAGCCGTTCCATCATCCTCTAAGATAGGAAGCTGTGGCTGCCACAAATGTCAAGAGGCAGAGCTTATTCTTTCTGACTTGAATTAACTCATTTGTTTTCCTTGAAAAAGAGTTATGCTCCTTGTTCATCTTGCCCTGTATCCTGGGATTCCGTATTGTTGGGTCCAATAAAAAAAAATCTCTTGACCATGAACTTTAGGTCTATGTTTATGATAAGAGTAAAATAATCCAGGGTTCTACCCTCTCTCACCCTTTCTCTGAGAAGTGCAAGAAATGTTGCCTGAAGGCTGTCGATTGAGGTTTGTGCGCCACATGAGATAAGAGGATGGGGGGCAGGCAGAGACATGGCCCCTGCTCTGGTCCCACTCCTAGTCCAGTGGCTGAGCCTCCAGCCTGTGGCCCAGCGCCAGCCTTGGCCAGGCCGTGACTTCGACAGCAGCTTAGGGACTAGCGCCCTAGGCCAGCTCCCTCTGGGGAGTCCTGGGCTGGTGGCAGCTTTTAATGCTCTATTGAGGGAAGAAGACTTTCTTCAACTCAGGATCTACAGCCTGTGGCCTGCCTCTGAGTCTCTTTTAAAGTCCCAATTCTGCGATTTCAGCCAGCTGATTCAAGAGTCTGGAGAAAGGTGGCCGGTCTTCTGGTTTCTAGACAGGGAAGAAAAAAACATCTATGAGTTCCTTGCACTGGTGTGTCACAGCTAATTCCAAAGAAAACCAAAATTCAGTAGCAATACTCTCTGCTGATTTTTAAATAGGCTTCCCTATGTATTACACTGGAGGCCGTTATGCAGTAGTTGTTAACAGCAGGTATTTTGAAATCATAGGGCCTGCTTTTGAATCTCAGCTTTTCCACTCATTAGCTATGTGACCTTAGAGCAGGTTGCTTAATCTCTTTGAATCTCAGTTTTGTCATCTGTGAAATGGGGATAATAATATTTATTTCATAGGACTGTTGTCAGAATCAAATGAAGTCATGTATAAAATGAACATAAAATCAGCACTAAATAACATGAAAAAAAGAAAATATTTAGGTATAAATCTCATAAAATATGTATATGACCTATATGAGGAAATATATAAAATTCTTAAGAAAGAAATCAAAGAAGATCTAATAAACTGAGAAATATTATGTATTCGTGGATTGGAAGACTTCATATTGTTAAGATGTCATTGCTTTCCATAGATAGATTCAACACAGTCACAAGAATCACATAGATTCAACATCCATAGATTCCACACAGTCATAAGAATCGCAGCAAACAATTTTCTAGATACTGACAAACCGATTCTAAGCCTCATGTGGAAAAGCAAAGACTCAGAATAGCCAGCACACGACTGAAGAAGAGCAAATTTGGAAGACTGGCACTCCTCGACTTCAAGACTTACTATAAAGCTACAGTAATCAAAAGAGCGTGATACTGGTGAAAAGCTAGACAAGTAGATCAATGGAATAGAGTTGGGAATCCCAGAAAGAAACCTACAGAAATGCTGTCAGATCTTTGACAGAGAAGCAAAGGCAACTCAATGGAGAAAGGGTAGTCTTTTCCACAAACAGTGCCAGAACCACTGGACATCCAGAGTGACGCTAGACACACGTCTTAGACTCTTCACAAAAACTAACTCAAAATGGGTCATAGATCTAAATGTGAAGTACAAAACTTAGAAAACAGCTAGAAGATAATACAGGAGAAAAATCTGGGTAACCTTAGGTTTGGCAATGAGCTGTTAGATATGACACCAAAAGCATGTTTCATGAAAGAAAAAAATTGATGTTGAACTTGGTAAATATTAAAAATTCTGCTCCACAAAAGACTTGCTCTGTAAAAGACATTGTTAAGTGAATGAAAAGACAAACCACAGGCTGGGAGAAAATAATTTCAAAACACCTATCTGATAAAGGACATATCTAAACTATACAAAAACCTCCTAAAACTCAAAACTAAGGAAATAAATAATCCTATTTTAAAAATGGGCAAAGATCTAAACAGATACCTCATCAGAGAAGATATACAAATAGAAAATATACATATAAAAGATGCTCAACATATGCTAGGGAGATGCAAATTAAAATAACAACGAAATACCTCTATACACCTATTGGAATGGCTAAACTCCAAAACACTGACAACACCAAATGTTGGTGAAGATGAAAACCAACAAGAACTGTCATTGCTGGTGGGAATGCAAAAGCGGTAGCCATTCTGCAAGGCACTTTTTTACAAAGCTAAACATAGTATTATCATATGATCCAGCAGTGCAGCCCCTAGCGAGTTACTCAATTGAGCTACAAATTTATGTCCATATAAAAACTTGCACACAAATGTTGATAGCATCTTTATTCTTATCTGCCAAAAACTGGAAGCAACCAAGATATCCTTCAGTATGTGAATGGATAAACAAACTGTGGCATAGCCATACAATAGGATGCTATACAATGATAAAAAGAAATGAGCTATCAAGCCATGAAAAGACATGGGGGAATCTTAAATGCACCCAGCCTGAAAAGTCTGCATACTTTATGATTCCAGCCATGTGACTTTCTGGAAAAGTCAAAACTTGAACAATAAAAAAGTCAATAGTTACTAGGGGTTTGGGAAGAAGGAAGAAAGGGATAAAGAGGTGAAGCACAGGACATTTTAGAGCAGTGACACTATTCTGTATAATACTATGATGGTAGACATATGATTATGCATTCCTTGAAACTCATAGAACTGTACAACAAAAAGAGTGAGCCCTAATGTAAATTATGGACTTTAGTTAACAACAAGGTATCGGTGGTGGATTAACTGTAAAAAGTGTACCACGCTAATGCAAAGTATTATCAATAGGGGAGGAAGGAATATAAAAACTGTCTTCACTGTTTTCTCAATTTTTCTATAAATCTAAAACTCCTAAACAAGGAAGACTACTAAACTTTAAAAAACTAATAGAAGTTTTAAAAAGTCTTTAGTAAGTGCCAGCTGTCATAAATTGTTATAGTATTTAATCCTTGTGAAGTGGACTAGATTTGTTTTGTGCCCTTCTTTATGTCTTCATTGTCTATTTCTTTGTTTCTGATGACAAAAGCTCTATGACCTTACAGTTCAAGCATCATTTAATTCTCTTACATAAGGAAAGGAGGTTCAGAGAATGGTCCATGATTAAGGATAAAGAAATTGTAAAGCTGAGATGAAACCCATGTATAGTAGACTTTTTCGATCCCCCCTGGTTATCCATCAATGATCTGAATTTCTGTTAACTCTCTGTTCAGCAACTTTCAACTCTGGTTGAAATTTAGAATTTTCCAAGTCATCGAAGGACAATCTAAAACTCATGCTGATGTGGCTTAAGGCCTAGCCTGCCACCAAAGGGTAACTGAGATGTTTGGGAGGGTGCAGAGTCATTGGCTCCCATCCTGAACAATTGTATGAATAAAATGAATTTTAATTCAGTCACTTTCACATTTATACAGCACCAGGCAACTTCTGTTCACCAGTATATAGAGCTAACTTCATGTATATTTAATGGTCTTATGACATTACTGATGTTTTCTTCTCAAAAAGTTGACATAGGCCTTATCCTCTCTTTCTCTCTGATGTTATGTTTATGGCCTGTGACATTATTATTATTGCAAATCAAATAATATTTAAGGTCCCTGCCAGCCCTCTTCGGGATGGGGAACTCCTCAGTTAATAGATGCTCAGAGTTACTTTCTTGCTAATCTACGTTATCCCCCCTACTATCTCATCCTCTAATCCTTTCTTTAGGGGTGGGGGCATGTCCTGAAGTTGCACATGATAATGTGGGTAGAAATCACTTCCTTTACTGACCTCTTTCCAGCAATTATTCATAATCTGGTAGATGTGCGGGGAGGCTAGTCGGGGCTTGTATAACCGAAATCCAGTGGTGATGTCTTCCACTACCTCTGAGTTGCTTCGGTTTTCATATGGGATTTTGCCCTCACTGAAGACCTCCCACATCAGCACACCTAGGAGAAAGGGCAAGCGTAGCACAGCTAATGATAAAGTTCATAAATCGCAAACAAACAAATGTACATCTAGGAGTCACAGACTCCCTGACATTAAGATTCAAGTCCCTACCTCCAGAAAGTACCACATCAAGCCACTTGAGGCTTATTAGGCCTGTACTATTTCTTTTTCTTTTTCTTAGAGTATAGCTGATTTGTAGCGTTGTGTCCATTTCTGCTGTACAACATAGTGACCCAGTCATACATATGTATGCACTCTTTTTCTCATACTATCTTCCACTGTATTCCACCCCAAAAGACTGGATAGAGTTCCCTATGCTGTACAGTAGGACCTCATTGTCTATTCATTCTAAATGTGATGACAGTTTGCATCTACCAACCCCAGACTCCCTGTCTATCCAACTCCCTCCCCCTACCCCTCAGCAAACACAAGGCTGTTCTCCATGTCCAGTGGGTACTATTTCTAAAGAACAGAGCTTTTCCCGTCTTCCTAGTGGTAAAGACCATTCAAGCTCAGCCCTTCGCTGTGTCTAACTCAAATGCTGCTACGACTCAAAGTTCGAGAGGATGTAACACTCAGATGCCTACACATGATGTAGATGAATGGGGCGGATAAGGTCTCCTAATGGGGATTAGTGAAGACTGTGGAAAACTGGAGGTTAAAAGTTCAATCCTTTAAGGGACAGCTGTGATTTAGTCTCAGCCGACACAGAACACACGAGAATGAGGACTCAAGATCGCCATCTTTTCTCGTTTTTAAAGAGAAGTCATGAACTTGGAGTTTTAAAATATGAACTATGAAGTACTATGAAGACCAAGAAAACACCTTCAGGTGGTCCATTCCCGACCTCTAATCTCTTTCTCTTTTCTGCCCTCAGTGGGAATGTCACACCCAGCTTGATTATGTATTCATCTCTTCATAGGATGACAGAGTGGGAACAGAGCTTGCAGATCACCTACTCCAGTGGTTTTCAAAGTATAGTCCAGAGAACCTGGGGACAGAATTTTCCTAAGTACGATTCCTCAAACATCTGAAGTTTTGAAAAAATCATCTCAGAAGTTTGTTCAAATAGTAGATCCTGGGCCCCAGCCCACCTAATTGGATCAGAATTTTTAAAGGATCCTCAAAGGTGCCTCAAGAGTTTTGAAAATTCAGTAAATAAGACTATTTAGTGCCCCCATGATACCAGGATTTCTAGTAAGATTTATTTGGAAAAATGGGGGTTTGCAGCTCAAAGCTGGCTGGAAAACATTCATGCAGATCTTGTAATTCATTGTTATGGAACTAAGTAAAGCCCCAAGTGGTTAGGTGACTTGTTTAAAATAGTGCAGTGAATTAGGGCAAAAAACCTGAAAATGCATGGCCTCAGGCAGGCACAGAGCTCTCCTTCATCCAGGTTTCTGTTTCTCAGGCTTCCCACCCCTGTTTTGTCACCCTTTCTATTCTGCTTCCATCAGTCAATCTCATCTTTGGACACTTTAGATGGCACATTCTAAGAAGGAATGCATGTTAGCTCAACCCTCTAATTATAAGATGCAACAGAAAAGTCCTAGGCTGAAATTCTGTGGCAGAATAAACCCCAATCAGAGTCAGCAGGTGAATGTGACAAACTGGCCATGGCTGCAAACATCTCTTCATGGGACACCTGGCTTGGTGCAGCGTGACCAGCTTTACCACCCACAGAGAGTGGCCGCACAGCAGCCAGACGCTTCCTAGTTATAGGCACTGGGGAAAGGAGAGTCTGAGATTGCTCTCGTGCAGTTTTATTTCTTCTAAGTTCATTCTGTAACTCAAATTTGACTAACAAAGCCATAGCTATGCCTGTTGAACAGGGGAACTATTTTAAGGAACAATTTAGAAGGATTCAAAATTAACAACCACTTGGTTGTAGGAAATGGATATTCTAAAACGCTGGAGAAGGTGAGTTAATTTCCTATAGACTGAATTAGTCATCTCAGGCCTTCCCAGATCCTGCTATTTAAAATAGACCCAGTAGATAAGCAATGAGGTCCTGCTGTATAGCACAGGGAACTATATCCAGTCACTCATGATGCAATATGATGGAGGATAATATGAGAAAAAGAATGTATATATATGTATAACTGGTCACTTTGCTGTACAGCAGAAATTGATAGAACATTATAAATCAACTATAATAAAAAAATTTAAAAAAACAGACCCTCCCTGCATTCCAGTCCCTCTTTATCTCATTACTGTCTTGTTTATTCATTTCATAGCACTTACTTATCACTACTTGACTATCTTATATACGTATTTGTTAGTTTGTTTACAAGATTGCTATCTGTGTCCTCTTAAAATTTAGCTCCAAGAGAAAATAAGCGTTTTTTCTATCCTATGTACTCCTGCTTTGTGAGCCCCTAAATTAGCTCCTGACATATAGTAGATGCTCAATAAATCACTGCTGAATGAATGGGTAAAATACTTACTGAGGGTTAAGAGTAGAAGTAAATAAAATGCTGGAAAAAAACATGGTCCCTGCCCTCAATGAGCTCATATTCTAATCTCCTGACTCCTCTAGCTTTTGTTCTCACAGCATCTATCACCAGAATCCTGTTTTCACTTTTATTTTTACCCCCCCCCATTTCAAATACGTCCAAGAACAAACACAGTAATGAGGACCTCTTCATTATTTTCAGAGCTGTTTTTACAGACTCTCGATAGAAGTCCTCACCGTCCAGCATTCAGGGCAAGCAGGGCTGCCTAAATCGGACACATAAGACATCTGACCCCCAGTCCCAGGTCACAGGGGTGTGGGGCCAGGATGGCACTTACCAAATGACCACACATCTGACTTGCTGCTATAGCGATTGAAAGAGAAGACTTCTGGGGATGCCCACTTCACCGGGAATTTGGTGCCTGTGGAACTGGTGTACTGGTCGTCAAGGACAAACCTGGGAGGAAAGTAGAGAGAGATTATCCGAGTGTCCTGGGGGCCTGCGTCCCATTACCGGTACTCTGCCGACACCACATCCCCATGGTTACCTTGTCATCCCAAAGTCAGACACCTTGATGACTTGGTTTTCTCCAACTAAGCAATTCCGGGCTGCCTGGAGAGGAGACGGGCAAACAAAAGAGAAAGGAAAACTTGGTGGGTAATCGGTAATTAAGGAGTCTCTTATAATCACACTTCTTTGCTTTCCTCTGTACCGTAGTATAGGGACAATGAGGGGCTTCACAAATGTTAATTAAGCTTCGCTAATGCCTGATGGAAAGTTGAAAGTATAAGATCCCTTATCAGAATGAGTAAACCTGGTCTTTTATCTTTATTCTTGGGATCATCGTAAGAGAAATCCAGGGTGTTGTATACCCAATAATAAGCTCCAGTATAAACTGATGCTAACCTTAGGGGTGGTATGAAGAAGCTGTCACCCATCTGAATAAACTAAGAATTTGTTGAGGTTGATAATTCTCTTAAAACTATTTATCAATAGAGAGCATACCTGGTCCCTAATTCATTTCCTGGAATGTTGCTTTGGAAGAAGCCTTACTGATAAAAGATCTAGTGAGTCTCAGATTTTAATGTGCCTGCAAATCCCAAGGCGGGGGGCATATTAAAATGAATATTCTTGAGCCCCAACCCTCAGAAATTCTGAGATGGTTCTAGGATTACCCTAGTATGATCCTGGTGGATCCTTAGATAACACTTTGAGAAGACATGTGCTTGTCAATTTCCCTCATTTCACCAAGAGGAAATTGAAGCACAGAGAAGTTAAGAGGGAGAGGCTAATAGCTTCATTTTGGAAGAATGTCAACTCTACCTCAGGGGGTGAAAGTTAGTAGTGGGGCTGGGAATAGAGACCAGACCTGAATCTCAAGAAGCATTTACCCGTGAGGACATCCCAGAGTGGGTAGAGGAAGGAAGACATTGAGAGGAGAAGGGAGAGAGCTTGTGCCTTGGTATTGATTCATGCATCCCCATCTTGATAACTCTCCATTTCAGTGGGACAGGCCCCTTCACCCCGGCCTATAGATGTTTGCCCTGCATCCTCTTACCAGGTCTCTGTGGATGACACCTGCCTCTTCCAGGTAGGCCATGCCTTCACATACGTCTAGACACATACCCAGCAGGGTCTCTGCAGCAAAGAGCCCCCGCTGGTTGCGCAGGTAATCTGACAGACAGCCATGTTCCATGAACTCAAACACCAGGCAGATGGGGGCCTGCTCCAGGCACACTCCGTAGAGCTGGACCAGTTTGGGGTGAGAGAGTTTCCTGGAGAAATATGGTGAGAGTTGAAATGATCTAAATTCAGAGTTGAAATGATCTAAATTCAGTCTTCCCAAAATACACTCCCTCCTCCAAACAAAAATGTGTCATTGAGCTGACATCTGAAGGATGGACTCAGCTGGTATATGCAAGGATGAAGGAAGGCCAATGTGACTGGCACATTGTGGAAGCAGGGCAGAGATGGGCAGCAGGTGAGATTGAAGAGGGCCAGACCATGGTGGGCCTTGTAGGCCATAGCGAGGCATCTGGTTTTATTCTCTGTGCCATAGGAAGCCATCCCTGGATTTGAGCAGGGAAGTGCACAAGATGACATCAGAATGGTATTTATTTGTTTGTTTGTTTATTTATTTGTTTATTTATTTAGTTTTGCCTTTTCTAGGGCCGCACCCGCGGCATATGGAGGTTCCCAGGCTAGGGGTCTAACAGGAGCTGTAGCTGCCGGCCTTCACCACAGCCACAGCAATGCAGGATCCGCAGCCACATCTGCAACCTACACCACAGCTCACGGCAATGCTGGATCCTTAACCCACTGAGCAAGGCTAGGGATTGAACCCACAACATCACGGTTCCTAGTCGGATTCGTTAACCATTGAGCCACGACGGGAACTCCCAGAGTGGTGTTTAAAGAGCACAGCATACAAGATCTTTGCCAAAGCATCTCTGCCTACTCTTTCCTTGCCACTCACATCATGACTTCAGCTTCCTCTATGAAGTCCTCTTCTGACATGGCCCCTTCCCGAATGGTTTTGATGGCCACCTTGTCCTTGTTGAGCCAGTAGCCAAGATGCACCAAACCAAACTGCCCGCTGCCAATCTCCTGCACAAATGTGAGCTCCGAGGGGTCAATCACCCATTTCCCTGAAGGAGAAAGAGAGGGTTTTCCAGAGTTGGCAAGCAGTAGATACGAGGTATAGGATGACCAGGAGGCTATATAGCCCTATGTAGAATGTTAGCTATTGTTAATATAACTCAACAATGTCAAATGGCATAAGTGTTTATACTTAGAACTATAGATAGATAAAAGTGTCTTTTCCCCTAAATAATAACATAGAATATGCGCTGAGAACCATGAAAAATGTGTGTGGGGAAGACATGGAAAGAGAAAGGAGGATGGCATTAGTTGATATATTAAAGAAAGTAGTCAGAAAACTAAATATAAGACTATGATATGATCCAGCAATCCCACTCCTGGGCATACAAGCAGACAAAACTACAATTCAAAAAGGTACATGCATCCGTATGTTCATAGAAGTATTATCCACAATAGCCAAGACATGGAAGCAAACTAAATGTTCATCAGAAAATGAATGGATTATGAGGATGTGGTACATATATGTAATGGAAAAGAAAAAGAACAAAATGCTGCTATTTGCAGCAACATGGATGCATCTAGAGATTCTCATACTAGTGAAGTCAGAGAGATAGATACCATATCACTTATATGTGGAATCTAAAATATGGCACCAATGAACCTATCTACAAAACAGGAACAGAGTCACTGACATAGAGAACAGACCTGTGGTTGCCAGGGGTGGGAGAGGAAGTGGGATGGAGGGGAATTTGGGGTTAGTAGATGTAAACTATCACATTTAGAATGGATAAGCAATGAGGTCCTACTGTATAGCAGAGGGAACTATATCCAGGCTCTTGGAATAGACCATAATGGAAGATAATATAAGAAAGGGCATGTATATATATGTATGACTGGGTCACTTTGCTGTATAGCAGAAATTGGCACAACATTGTAAATCAACTATAATTTTTAAAAGTTAATAAAAGGGTCCTAACCATCTCCTATACCCAGTTGAAAAAATTTTATTGTCACTTTTCACACAGAACAAATTTTATTTGAACTGATCATTCATTCATTCATTCTCCATCTAGAGCATCCATTATATACACAGCATGCACTATGCCTTTGCAGGGGTAAGTGCATTTCAAGAAGACGGGTACAGAGGTACAAACTAGCACCGGGCCTGACACATGTAGGCTCTCAGAAAATGTTCACTAAATGAATACAAGGGACCTGAGTATCAATTTTCACACTGAACCAGTAAGTATGTTCATAAGATACTCTCTGGGCTTCTATCTAGCATGGACAATTTAGGTAAAAGGTATGAGAATTACTTTATTTGTATAAGGAGGCTAAAGAGCATTATCCTTTCCTAATGCTTGATCTAATACCATAAACAGTTCTATTTCTACTTCTTTAGGGCAGAGACTCAACAGAAACCAATACCAAACTCCTGCCTGTCTGGATGTAGTGCTGGTTAGGGATGGATAGCCCATGGGAGTGGTTCTCAAAGTATTACCCTCTAACCCCCTGTGTCAAAATCACCTTGAACATTTGATGAAAATGCAGCCCTAGGGCCCCAGGGTCTGTTTTGGGAAGCACTGGATTGGGGCCAGGAGTCAACACTTTTAATAAGCATCCTAAGTTACTTTGATGCACATTGACATTTGAAAACCACCATTCTTGAAGATATAAAATGAAAGTTACACCAGCCTTCTTCTTGGCCGGTACAGTTTGGACCAGGGGGTCAAACTCAAATACCTTCAGGCTTCAGGCAGAAAATCACAAGTGGGTGAAGTAATTGCATGTGCAATGGATTCATACCCAAGAAACTAGATGTTACAGAAGTTCTAAAAGACAGTCAGGAACACAGTACTATAGCTTTGGTTTCTAATATTTTTTTTTCTAATAGCATTTAGCATAATGCTCTGTACAAAGTAGGTGCTCGGTAAATACTTTATTGATGAACTGTTAGCGAAAACCAACAGCCATTTATTTGAACTAGAAGGCTGGTGTAACTTCATTTTATATAAATGTGTACATATATACGTGTGTGTGTGTGTGTGTGTGTACAAATATATAATATAATAATATAATATAAAAACATAATAATATGTTACTCACACACATTATAAATGTTCATTTGTGCATACCATGTCTAAATATGCAGTGTACCTGTTTAATGATCATTCTGAGTCTGGGAAAGCCCATTCAGAATTTGCCCCAGCCCTTTAGGGATGTGAGTTAGTACAAATGCATAACATTCCCCAATGCACTGCTTACCATATCTCAGCCCTGCTGTGACTGGGGCTCTCTGTCTCCAGGAACAAACTGGATACCGGAGTCTGGTAACCAGACCTAGGATGATTACAAAGCGAAAGGTGGTCATTAGAGCTTTACTGGAGCAACCATCCAAGTCAAATAACCAGAACAAAAATAATCCAATACCAATGCGATTTTTATTTTGGAAAACAAATTTCAAAGCCCAATCACTGATATTACATCCTCCCGGAGAAGAGGCGTAATATCACAGGTGGTGAAATCCCATGATTCCAGCAGCAGAATGTGCTCGTGGAAAATATGTAATATCATCAAAACTTTGGCATCCTTTTCTATTTGAGTATTATTTATTATTAGTTATTATTGATGGTCAGTTTGTCTGAGGTGAAGAAACCCGACTAGGCATTTGCATTTTTGTCCAAGTTCCCCTGCGAGGGTCCCCCTCTGGCCTTGCCCCCTAGAACTCACCTCCTCCATTGTGCTGGTGATAATTGATGAGGAGAGGGATGGAGTCAAACACATACTTTTCAGCCACGTAATATCGCTTGGGGTTGTCATTTGTTTCTTTGATGTGATAGTGCTTTATACAGGGGTTGTTCTCACTTAAATGAAACACAAATGCAGTGGTTATTAAGAAGCAATGTTTAGTCACAGAAACGTCTACTGGTAGCAGACTGCTCTGAGCTTTGTTGTTTACCCTCTCACAAGGATGGTAGAAACATTTCAACTTATGTGTCCATCTTGACAGCTTGGCCCTGGGTGCTGTCTTAAGAAGGACTCTGAGGCTGCATTTGGACCTGGTTAGAATCACTACCATGATGGATTGGTAAGGTTTCTTTCAAAACCACAACATGCAGAATGGTCTCATATGTGCTGTGTTTGCCCTCCCCGCTGTGTGGACTTAACTAATCATTAGTGTATGTTAAGGAAGCCCCTTTTGTACTTATTTGACTGTGTATCAAAGTTAACATAGCAGCCCTGACTGCTGTCCTTAGAAAGTCCTGCTCGCAAGAATGGTCCTTGGCTGGCTTCGGAGAACCTGAATTTCAGGAGGGCTCTCAGCATTGTTTAACCAATAAGGATGCCTCCGGTGCCTCTACTGTTTGTGTAACAATGTGATTTACACTCAGTGCTTGCTTTTCTTCTGCGAGTCTAGAATTTTGCTGTGTGCTGGGCAGAGGGTTCCTACATGACCAGCCTCCAGTGAAAACCTTGGGTGCTGAGTCTCTCGTGTGCTTCCCTGATGGACACATTTCACCCCTGTTATTGCACTTGAGGAATGAAGCATGTCCTGTGCGACTCCCCTAGCAGAAGACTCTTGAAAGCTTGCATTTGGCTTCTGGATTTTGCCTCAAGTGCCTTTTCCTTCTACTGCTTTTGCTTTTTATCCTTTCACTGTAATAACTCTTAGCCTCTACAACTACACGCTGAGTCCTCTGAGTCTTCCCAGTGAATCACTGAACCTGAAGCAGTATTGGGGACCCTTCAACACAGACTTTATTTCTCATTCCTTCTCCACTGTTCCTCATGGAGTTCTACATCTCCTGGCTCTGGCAGAGGCACGGCCCTCTGTGATGGGCACTGCCTTCTTTCCCAGCCCTGGACAGCACCTTTCTCTTCACCACCTGTCTAAACCCTGCTCCTACTCCAAGCTTACAGATTCCCTCCACTCTCCAGCAGATATTCCCAAGGATACTTTAAAGATGATTTCTCTCTCTTCTCTTAATTCTTATTGGACTCTGGTCATTGCCAAACTGCTGAGTTCTTACTAATTTTCTAGTTAGAAGACAATTTGAGACCTGGCTAGGCTCTTAGACATCATTTTACTGAGAAGGAAACCGTAGTCTAGAGGGGCAGATAGGTAGTGAGGGTCTTGTTGCTGGCCAGCTGGAACTTAAGGGTGGCTTGACCACTGAGGTTCCACTGTCTCAGAAGAAACCATCAGCTCTGTGTGTGAAGGTGCATAGTATCACCTGCCTTCAGAGCTATAGGGCTGGAAATGATCTGTAAGGTTCTGGCACATAGTAAGGATGCAATTAATGCTAGGTAGCTTTATTAGCGGAGCCAGAACTAGAATTCCTATTTTCTCTCTTTCAGAACAACTCTCTTTTCTATAATTCTTTGGATTAAGTTATAAACTCATCAAATACAGGGCTAGGTATTTTATTTCTTTAGAGCTCTGCTCTCAGGGATGATAACTGGGAAGAGAGTCTGGTGTCTGGCCCCAACTCTGTCACTTTCCAGCCGAGAGACTTCAGTTCTGTTCTTAGTTATCCTGGCTTTGTTTTTCTCAGAGGGTCAGGGAAAACACCATTTCCACTGGTTGCACTGTCTTATGTTGCTCTGCGGCCTGTCACTCACCCACTCAGGACTGTTCCTTCCCACTTTATTGAGTTGAGTTAGCACCATACCTCACAATGGCCTTGGTGAACACGGACACTGTGTATGTTCCTGGAGTCCTGGAATCTCGTACCATGAAAGCTCCCTCTTTGCCCTGGAATGGTTACAAAGAATGGAAAATCAGTGATACCAGGAAAATAGGCTCGTGCATTCAGCTCCGCTTTCTTGCCTATGAAAGGAGGAAATAGTGTAGGTGGCTTGTCTCAGAGCAGACTTTCAGTAATAATGGCTACCATTTCATTTATTCACCCAAGAGACATTTCTTGAGCTCCTGCCATGTGTCCAAAACTGTTCTAGTGATGACATAAACAGTAAACAAAGGCAAACGGACACAAGCTCCTCCCTCTTGGAGCACTTTACAGATACTGTCCAACCCTCACCACAACACTGCAACGTAGATGTTGTTATCCAGTTTCCCCATGAGGATGCCAAGTGCCACAGAGCTGAAGTGACTTTCTTTCTTTCTTTTCCTTTTTTTCAGTCTTTTTGTCTTTTTAGGGCTGCAACCATGGCATATGGGATCTGTAGTGTATTCAATTTCTGAAGTAAAGGTGATCAAAGTGATACAGAACTGACCAGACTAGTACATTAGATTTTAAAAGACCGTTTGAGCCATAATTTACATAACTGTGAAATTCCCCTCAAAATCACGAAGCTGTGCAACAATCTAACTTTAGAATATTTTTTTCATCAGTTCCCAAAGACACCTCAGTATCATTTGCACTCCTGCCACACTACTTATGCCTTCTCTATAGATCTGCCTATTCTGGAAATTTCATATAAATGAAATGATATAATACGTGGTCTCCTGTGACTGGAATCTTAGACGTGGCATATTGCTTTCAAGGTTCATCAAGTTGTACCATGTAACAGGACCTCATTCCTTCTTACGGCTGAGTAATATTCCACTGCATGCGTTACACCATGGTGTGTTTATTTTTCAGTCGCTAGGCATTTGGGTTCTTTCAGCCCTTGGCTGCTGTGACTAGTGGATCTGTCATCTGGTTTCTTCTACTCGACATCGTGTTTGTGATATTCACCCACGTATTTACATGCAGCATTGCTTGTCTTCACAAATTTCTCCCCTTTTGCCAAATATGGAAGCTATTGCTCTTGCCTCATTGAAATGTCATGGGTTAAATTCAAGGCAGGAAGAAACAAAACTTTAGCCGAGTCAGGCATTTTCTGTATATGTAACTTATTCTAAAGGGGAAGAAACAGACCCCCAAGAGCAGAAGTTTATCAACTGTCTGTGAAGAAGGGAGTGGGAATGTCTCTTCTATTTAATTTAAAATGTTCTTCCATTGTTGTGCTTTCAAAGAAGCCATTATTTTTTTCAAGAGAAAATTGTGATTAGGGAGAGGCTCAGCTGTGAACAGGCATAAACTAATCCACAGACAGCGACAAAGGAGAGGTAAGCTGTGCAGTCAGCTGTGCCAAGCGCGGGGGCTGTCAGAGCTCTTCCTCCATTGCAGTTGCTCAAGGTGGCATTCAGTGGTGGTGACAGGAAACTCTGGTTTGGGGCTGAAGCAGCCCAGAGTTCTGAGAAAAAGGTGCTTTACCACTTATTTCCTGCAAAGGGCTTGGAGGCTGTCACAGCCCCCAAGAACAGTGGAGTCTAAATGGTCTTTGCTCCCATCGCTACCGTGCAAAGAGGCACTGATTTGTGCAACGCCGCCAGGGTGGGGTGGGGAGGGGGCCTGTTCCCATGGGATACATTCAAAGTCTTAGTTTTCCTTTTACTACTTTCTCTAGAAAAATAAAGGTGCAACAGTAGAAAAAAAAAAGCATGTTAGGAATGTAAAATATGTGGATGGGAGGTATAGGGATAGAATAGAACCAAACTCATATATTCCCTGATAAACTGCACACGTGTGTGTGTGTGTGTGTGCATGCGTGTGCACGCACACATGTATGTGTGTATGCGTGTGTATATAGAAGTGTCCCTGCTCTAGCTCCAGCCATGCTGCTGATTTACATTTGGCCCAGTAACACAAAGGGAACACACCAGATGTTCTTTAAAGAGAATCCTGCCTATAAATTCCATGAACTGGAGTTCCCATTGTGGCTCAACGGTAATGAATTCAACTAGTAACCGTGAGAATGCGGGTTTGATCCCTGGCTCCGCTCAGTGGATTAAGGATCCAGTGTGTTACTGTGAGCTATGGTATAGGTCACAGACGCAGCTCGGATCTGGCGTTGCTGTGGCTGTGGCATAGGCCAGCAGCTGCAGCTCCAGTTCAACCCCTAGCCTGGGAACCTCCATACGCTGTGGGCGCGACCCTAAAAGCAAAAGCACATTCTGTGAATTACAGATGTTTCTTGATTAAATGTCTGAGCTTCAGTCTCCTCAACTATAAAATGATCTTTGCAAGATGGTTGGGAGAATTCAAGTGCACGGTGCAGTTCTTGGAATATAATACCAGAACAAGGGCTATCAGGACTATGAATAGCAGCTCTCGTCACATGCTATATATAGTATATCATCTGTTGGAAGCATTACTGCCATCGTCTTCTCTTATTTGAGACATGTTAGATTGTGTCAAGAATAGTTTTCTTTCTTTCTGCTCACATGATTTGGGAAGGGACCTTACAGAAGATAAGGCACAAGGTAGATTATTGTGAAAATAAGGACTGATAACTTATAGCCTGGTCATGCTGCCTTATATTTGAAGAGTGCCTCTGGCTCACAAACAGTCTTCATTCTGGGGGTGGTTCATTTCTTCCCTTGACATGGGGGCCAAGCTATGGTATCGCCCCTGCCCAGCTGTGTCCCAGATCTCAAACTTGACTGTTGTGTCATCTAGACAAGCAGACTGGATGAGGAAGGCTGCTCCAATGGTGCTCTCCTGGAACTTGTGGAACTGCCCTTTGACAAAATGTAATATCAGGCTAGACTTCCCTACCACACATTCACCCATAAGGACCAGTTTGAAGTGGCATATTTTGCTGGCCTGGGGCTGCCCATTGGGCCTGGCTGTGCTTCTGCTAGTCATGGCTAGAGTATCAGAGTGGAAAAGGGTAGAGAGAAGACGGGTCCACAAAGAGGCAAAGAAGGGAGAGGGAAAGGGAGTGGACCTTCAGGCTTCAACTGTCCTCCTTCCCCAAATGCCTCTCGGTCTGACCCAACTTTCTCATAGCTCAGAAACCCGGGCTCCTGGGGCTCCACCTCCCCGGCGGGCCCAAGCCTGTGTCCCATTTCTTCTCTTGAAACAACCCCATCATAGGAGTTCCTGTCGTGGCTCAGCAGAAACGAATCTGACTAGTAGGTCAGATGAAGATGCAGGTTTGATCCCTGGTCTTGCTCAGTGGCTGAAGGATTTGGCCTTGCCGAGAGCTGTGGTGTAGGTCACAGACGCACCTTGGATTCTGTGTTGCTGTGGCTGTGGTGCAGGCCGGCAGCTACAGCTCCAGTTCAACCCCTAGCCTGGGAACCTCCATATGCTGTGGGTACGGCTCTAAAAAAAGAAAAAAGAAAGAAAGAAACAACCCTATTATAGAGTAAATATTGCAGCTTTAACTAACATCTTGGAACCATGGAAATATGGTAAACCAATGTCTCGGATTAGGCTCCTGCCCGAAATTCAAGTCACCCAACATGTGCGATGCAATAATGTATCTAGTACCTGCTTGCAAGGAATTTACCCTTTACTTATACGGATTAAGACAGAAGACAGAGTGCTTAGGTCCAAGGCTGAGTGAGAACAGAACCACTGGAGATGTCACGACATTGCACCGTAAGGGTTCAAAGGTGGGAAAAACCACATTCCATGGCTTGGGGGAGGGAAAGCAAGAGAGGCTTAGACCAGGTGCTATCTGAAGAACCGGTAGGGCACAGTAGGAAATGTTCTTCTGTGCTTCCCAAACTTGAGTAAGTCCCAGGATCACCTGGGTACCAACTCCCAAGGTTCTGATTGGTGAGGGTTGGAGTCCTGGATTTTGTATTTTTAAAAAGCTCCCTCAGAGGGGTGGACGGGGGCCTTGGGATTGGCACATGCACACTGAGGTATATGGAATGATTAGCCACTGGGACCTACTATATAGCACAGAGAACTCTACCCAATATCCTATGATGGTCTATGTGGGAAAAGAATTTGAAAAAGCATGGATGTGTGCACATGTATAAACTGAATCACTTTGTTGCATAGCAGAAATTATCACATTGTAAATCAAATATATTTCAGTACACCTTTTTTAAAAAAGCTCCCCTAATGATACGTAGGATTAGCTGGCTTCTCCTAAAGCATATTTGTTAATTTAAAAACACTTATTAAGCATCTGATATATTCACTCATTCAACAAATATTCATTGAGCAGCTACTCTTCATAGGTAGAGTTTTGGGTTCCTAGGTAGAGCAAAAACAAGATACAGGGTTTATGTTCTAGTGGAGAAATACATATGGGGATTACATCAAGAGATTTAGTTCATAAATATAAAACAATAAATTTTCTTGAAAATGAAAATTTCAGTGTAGTAGAATTTTGGATAATAAAAATAAATTCGTCTCTAGAGGGTCTTGTAATTTTTTAGATAAGGAGACACTAAAGACACCCCAGAAACAATTCGGCGGTTGTTCCGCACATCATACAATACAGGGACCCACAGAAGTTTGCATTCATGTTACCTAAGGAGGCAAAGAAGACTTGGTGAAGTAGGCCAGAAATTAGTAAGGAGGAATATTTCAACTGTTCTAACAAGTGGGACATTCTTCAGTGCCTCCAAAAACCTACTGTAAAATAGAAATCTTCTTTTGCTAGTCATTAATGTGGGCTGTTTTAAGGGCACCATGGGCAATACTTCATTAACCAATGTGTGACTGAAGATAATACAATTGCACTTGTTTAAACTCAGTATAATTCAGGTTTTTAATTAATTAAGCTCTTATGGATTAATTTAATAATTATGTTATCCAGTAATATAGGTTGGCAGAAGAAGGTGCAGAGCGGGGTATATGTGCATCACAAGTTTGATTTGAAAAAAAAAAAAAAAAGTACAGATTCCCAGGAACCAACCCAGGAGATTCTGATCCTGTGGTTCTGGGGCAAGGCCTGAGAGATCTATATTTTTAAGTTTTCCAGTGATTCTCCTGTGTGATCTATTGGGAACCACAGGAAATAATTCAGTGCTGAGTCTAGGTGAAACCAAGGAGAAAGCAGAGTCCAGTAATGACTCAGCTTAATTCCTCTTCCTCCATGAAACCTTTCTAATTTCTCTAGAACCTTCTCAAAACTCCAAGACCACTGAAAGCCTGCTGTGTATGCCCAGTTTATCTTAGGTTATCCTCTCTCTGTTCAGAGTTTGTCTTGGCTCCCAGCAGAGTCAAAAGCTCACTGAGGTCAAAGCTCCTGTCTCATGTATCTCTAAGTGCTTAGTTCTGTGTTCAGCAAAATGGTAAAGTACGTGAATTTATACTGACAAATCCTCATAAAGGAAATGGTGCAGACATGTCATAATCACGACGGGTACTAACTGAGACGGCTGGCATAATACAGGCTGCCTGTTATGCATCCGTACTGGTAACCACACAGGTCTCCCGGAGAGTCCACCAACAACCGAACTTGCTCTCTTTAATATGAACAAGCTGCCCAAGGGCAGAACCTCTTGCCTTGTTCTCTTCGCCAGCTGCCTGCTCACCAGCAACTTAACCAAAGGAGAAAAAGTTCACTGCTCTGAAACCTGACTGTGGGCTCTCCGTCTCCCCTCCACTTTTCCTCTTATAGCAATTATATTTTTGCCTTTTATAGAACGAATCAATGTATTACCAATTTCCCTTGTGCAAAAGGAAATAGTACATTAATAACCAATGCCACACCTTTGGATTATTCTTGGACAACATTCATCATCCCTTCTCCTTCCTTTCATTCCCTCCCTGATATCGTCCCAGGTCCCGTTCTCTACGCTCACCCCTAACCACGGTGCAGACTGGTCATGGTTCCTGGTTTCACTGACCAACTGTCCCAGGGCTGAGGTGAGGGAGCTGCTGGGACAGGGGAGTCTCAGTCTTAAACAGTTCCTGGCAGAGTTCCCATTGTGGTGCAGCGGAAACAAATCCCACTAGTATCCAAGAGGAAGTGGGTTTGATCCCTGGCCTTGCCCAGTGGGTTGGGGATCTGGCGTTGCCGTGAGCTGTGGTGTAGGTCACAGACGTGGCTCAGATCCCACCTTGCTGTGCCTATGGTGTAAGCCAGTAGCTGTAGCCTGGGAACTTCCACGTGCGATAGGTATGGCCCTAAAAAGCAAAAAAAAAAAAAAAAAAAAAAAGTCCCTGGCAAACCACAATGAGCTGGTCACTCCAGCTTCCTTCCATCTGGAAGAGATCTGCAGTCTAAAATTCTTAAAGGTAGGAGATACCGTCAAACTAATTGGAAAATGGTATATGGTGAAATGGCAGAGATAGGGTTGACATTTTAGAGACTAATGCCTCCATCAGCTCACATTTATGGTTTACTGGTCTCATCGGTGAGGCACGGATCATTAACATCATCTGAATATTAGACTCACCCAGAGAGATGTCTCCCCAAGTCACTAATGGCTGGATCCTAACCACTAGAGATTCCGATTTAATGACTCTGGGGTGGGGCCTGGCCATTGGTATTTTAAAAATATTTCCAGGTGGTTTTAACATGCAGACAGGCCTGCTCTAAACAAGTAAGTTAATAAATTGTTTTCTCTGTGGAAAGCTTTCCCTCAGGACCTCCATGCATTTGGTTTCTCTGCAAGAGCCATAAATGTGCAATTTTCAGGGCTACTCTGAGTGTGGTCTGTGGACTGGTGCCAGCTGGCAAATTGTGACTCGTCTACCACCAGACAAAAAAAGAAATTGAGAGTAAGCATTTAGAATTTTTTTATAGCCATCAGAATAATTTTATGTCTGATGAGTCTAATACTAATAAGAAGTTGGACTTGCCTTTTTTATGTCTTTGCTTATTTTTCTAGGAATTCATTTTTATTATATCTCTCAAAATATAAGTCTGACAAATTGGAAATTAAAAATGAACTACAGGAGTTCCCATTGTGGCATAGTGGTAATGAACCCAACTAGTATCCATGAGTATATGGGTTCTATCCCTGGCCTCGCTCATTGGGTTGGGGGTCTGGCATTGCCGTATGAGCTGTGGTGTAGGTCACAGACATGGCTCAGATCCTGCTTTGCTGTGGCTGTAGCTCCAATTAGACCCTTAGTCTGGGAACCTCCATATGCTGCAGGTGTGGCCCAAAAAAGTAAAAAAAAAAAAAATGAACCACAGAAAGTACTCCTTCACCCCAGGTACTTTGAGAGGCACTGCCTTAGAACAAATGACTTTCTGATGCAGGAAGAGAGGTTTACCTCACAAGCCAGTCAATGGATGGCAGCTGCCTGGAGTGGTGTTTTGAGAAGGATCCTAAAGCCTTGAACTATGATCACCTGTCTTGGTCAAAGGACCAGGAGCAGAGGGTGGCAGCCAGTCTCATTCTGGGTAATTTTCAGCCTGATTTCATCCAGTGCTTCTCTTGTGCTTGTGAAACTGAGTCCCAGAAGCAAGAGGGGGTGTCCCCTAATTCACCCACAGAGTTGGAGCCACACCATGCCTTCTCTTTTCTCATCCCTCTCTCCTTAATCCTGACATCCCTGTGTAAAGTCAGGCCTGCTCCTCATACCATATGATTCTCGAGAAGAACGGTTGCATGAAAAATGAGTCAAAACAAATGACATACATGGAGTTCCTATTATGGCTCAGTGGTTAACAAACCCAACTAGTATCCATGAGGACATGAGTTCGATATCTGGCCTTGCTTAGTGGGTTAAGGATCCCTCGTTGCCGTGGCTGTGGTGTAGGCCACCAGCTACAGCTCCAACTGGACCCTAGCCTGAGAACCTCCAAATGCCAAGGGTGCGGCCCTGAAAAGACAAAAAACGAAGCAAAAACAAATTAAACAAATGATATGTTTCCTCTGGATCCACAGCCCAACCAGGTAGAATCTGAGTCATAGACACTCCTGACCTAGCTGGAGAAGTAGGCAAGAAAGACCAGCCCCACAGCTCCCTGGGGCCAGCCCTCCATTCGGAAAGACCACCGACGCTGTGGCAATGGTCACATGTTAATACCAAGGCCTTTGACCCTCTCTGGGTTTTTTATCCTGGTGTACGCTAGTCCTGTAAACCCCCAGGATATTTTTTACCAGACATAAACACCATCATTAATCCAATATATCAACTCACTGCATGAGCATGAACAACAGCATGGCTGAAAAAAGTATCACAAGTCATTTTACTTGGTGTCTAAAAACAGATTAAGGAGACTTACTGTGTCCAAAAGAAGTTTTTCAGCTTTGTCTCGGCTGATGCTTTTATTGTACCACCTGAAAGCAGGAAAAATTCATTACTTATAAAAAATAATTCCAGAAATTGTTTTGTTCCTTTTGTGCTTTCACATGCAAAAGCAAAGGCATGAACCATTTCCAAGTAATAAAATGTTTAAACTGGAAGGGAACAAATGAATCAGAATTGGTAAAATATTGATAATTGTTGAAGCCGGGTATTGGGTCCATGGAGGTTCATTATATTTTTCTCTCTATTTTTGTGCATGTTGGAAATTTTCCATAATAAAATTTTAGAAAACATTTGTCTTCTGCTTTGTTTCATAAGTCAGTGGGTGGTTATAAGTAGGATGATGCGAGGGCAGCTATAAAAACTTCATATAAATTTGAAAGTGTAGCAGATATCCTTTTAAAACAACAGCACTGTTTCCTCTGTAAGGCTGGTTTATAAGATCTTCTGAAAGTAATTACATTTTCCCTCAACTGCCTAAAAGTGTCTGCACAAATGACACTGACAGGGTCTCAAAAGGCTAGTTTTTCTAAGAAATGTAAATGTATAAAACCTTAGGCATTACCGCCATTCCTTGTCAAAGGAACGCTACATTTATTTGCTAAATACACTAAAAAAGTTTAATCTGCTAAAAATAAGGTAAACATTCACATATTTTCTACTTTTTACAGAGTGAACTGACCTGAGATTGAACTTCAAAGTTAGTTTAAAAGGAAAAGTGTCACGTTTTCATGTAATGACACAGTATTGTTTGGTTTTGTGTTTCTGATTGTATCAAACAACTGTTTTAATTTTTCAAGATTTGGGGATAATTTTCTCAGGATAACTGCCTCATTTCTTTTCTGGAGAGGTTTTAAAATCAAATTTTCTATAAGTAATTTGAATAAGAGATTAAAATATAAATAAAAAAAGAAAGTAAAGATATTTCTAGATTTTTTTCTACCAATAAATCTTAACCTGAAGTAATTCATGCCAGACACCTTTAGGAACCAAAGCAGTGTGAAGGAGTGATTTGGACAATGGGGAAAAGTTAGTCTAAGTACACCGTGGATTCCAATGTCATATTTATAGTTTGATTTCATTAACATACATACTGCCAAATTTAAGTTCTTCTTCATACATCTCAGGGCATTTGAAACTAGCAGTCTAGCTCTGTGCTGGGCTGGCTGATAGTTTGGAGGCATGGAATATCACACTCAAGCCAGCAACAACAGGTGACACATAACCTAAATGCAGCGTGGTATCGTTCTTGGAATTTTAATGGGTGATGACTCTGAGCTAGAATTATATAGGTTTATATAAGGGCGCTAAATGACTTTTCATAAAGTTTCCATTAAAACAGCCTCTCGGAGTTCCCTGGTGTCCTAGCAGTTAAGAATTTGACATTATTACTGCCGTGACTCTAGTTCGATCCCTGGCCTGGGAAATTTTGCCTGCCGTGGTCACAGCCAAAACAAGCAAGCAAACAAACAAACAAACCCCACCAGTTTATCTAAGAGCTTTGGCATCTGCGTCCATACTAATTAAACTTTTTTTTTTCATTGGCCGTACTTTGGCTGAAATTACATCTCTAGCCAGTGGATTGCATCAAACTTGGCTGGGAAGAAAGCTCCAGCTATACTCTGGTGAGAACTTCAAGACTGCAAAGAATAGTAGACTAATGTGTAGCTCACCCATCGTGTGTCAGGAAGTGTTATAAGCAGGTTATGAAACTTGCCCAAGGTCACTGAGCTAGAAAGTGGTAGCCAGAATGTGAACCTAGGCAGCCTGGCTCCAGAGCACATGCTCTCATCACCCCAGTACAGAGCCAATAATTATCATATACCAGGGACTCAAGGAAAAACATTACCAGGCTCCCTCTCTGCCCTCAGAAAACCTGAGTTTGCTATGCTGTAGCCCCCAGCTCCACCTCTTTCAGGGGTTACACTTGCCAGATACAGTTCTTGCAATTTGCAGATTCTTAAGGAACATAATCTTGGCAGCATTTGTCACATGCACATTCTTACTTGGGTCCTTCTTTCCTTGTCTTCACTTTAATACAAAAATGAATAGAGTAACATATAAGTTTGAACAAGAAATGAAATGGTGTGGAATCATTTATATTCCTTTTCTATCCCCACTCCCTGTATATTCTAAGGTAGAACTCTTCAAACTGGAACATTATTTTTATAATTTTGGTGTCTGGGCAAAAAAAAAAAAAAAACAACTAAAAAGTGGTTTTAAAAAAAGGGACATGAGTGATTTTTTAGGATTGACATTTTGGGTGTTGTTAACACTTGAGCCACATCCTGGCCTCCCTGGCCACTGATTAGGTTAGAGGAGACAGAACAATCTTCAATTATCAATCGGTGATGGAAATTCATAAACCCGGGAGCAGAGAAGATCTGGGTGGAAAAGAAACACTGCTTATCAGACTGGTCTGGCTTTTTGAGATAGCCATGAATAAAGGAATTAGTGGATTCTTCCAAGCTTTTGAACATCATGCAACCGAACGGTACTTTCCACCTCAGTGGGCTCTTAGAATGTATCTTGTTGAAGCCTGGCGAGTGTACTTCATCTCACGTGTAAGCTCTGATCAGTCAGTTCTGGCTGCCTGGAGCTTCCTGTTGAAAAGATGAAGGCCAGTCTGGGCTCTGTAGGTGGAAGGATCACTGTCTAAGAATGACATCTGCCCTGAGAGCAGGGACAGGAGGAAATGGCAGCAAGGGCGCCACAATTTGCCTTCCTTCATCTTATCTGACCCTTCACTTTAAGGAAAAGGGATCTGAGATCCATCCCGCTGAGGAAACTCACCGGCGGTCCCCAAATCACGGCAGGATACCTGAATCCAATCAATCTACCAGTCCATGATTATGTTCCCCATGGTACGATTTTGAATTCTTAAACAGATATCATCAGAAACTAGATAATGTTAAGTTCAAGGAGAGTCATATTGGGCCTTTTTTCAGTATACCCAGGTACATACTCTCTGTATGTGAGTTATTTCATTCCCTAGGGGTGATTCCATATCTGAAAATGCAAACTGACAGAGTACAGAATAAACAGGGCTCACAGACTATCTTGTTTTATGCTGTACTGTTTCATTTTTTCAATGACTTAAAATACCTTCAGGAGGGGCGATGTGCCCCCTTTTTTTTTTTTTTTTTTTGCCCCAGGCTCCATCATTCCCTGTTGCCTTATACTCCGTTGGAATTTGGACCCCTTTGATCATGAATGAAGAGATTCTGATTAAAAGCAACAAAACAAAATACCTCCCAGCCTAGCGATCATTTGAAATAAATGCCTAATTTTTTCTCGGGGTGGTGACTAAAATGTTAAATATTTTCTTTAAGCAGATCTCATATATTTCATTGCAGTTCATGTATTCTTGGAACCGATGACTCATTAGCTGAGGGAGCGGCTTCTCATACATACTTGATCAAAATGAATCTCAGGTTGAGAGACTCTTTAGAAAATGATAGCTCTTTGCTATAGAATCTATTAGAATTTTAGCAACAAATAACTTGGCCGCATTTGAACTAATACAAACCCAAATTAATTAACAGAAGTTCTCATTAACTAGTGTTCCTCAATCTTGGTATCTTATACTTGGTGACAATTCAAAAATTTTTAATCTTTGAATGATTTTAAACTTACAGAAAAGTTATAAAATACTGTGAAAGGGACTCCCATATATGAATGAACCAATTGCTGACATTTTATATATTTTTTCTATCATTCTGTCCAGATAAATAGATAGATTGATTCTCTTGAGCCATGTAAGAATAGAATTTTACTCCTAAATACTTCAGTATGTATTTCTAAGAAATAGAATATACCCTTAAATAACCAGAGGACAATTTACCAAAATCACGAAATTTCACTTTGATACAATACTGTTATCTAATTTTAGACCTCATTCAAATTTCACCAGTTGTCCCAATAATAGACTTTGTAACTATTTTGTTGTTTGCTTTTTTATGGTTCAAGATTGATTCAGGATTACTGGTGCATTTAGTTACCCATCTTTTCAGTTTCCTTTAATGTGGACCCATTTCTCCGCCTTTCCAGGCTTTCACGATATTAATGTTTTTGAAGAGCACGGGGCCGTTATTTTGTGGAATATTTCTTGGTTGGGATGTGTCTATTATTTCCTCATGACTAATTCAGGTTATGCATGTTTGGGCAGGAATATCACAGAACTGATGCTGTACCCTTCTTGGTGTCTGATATCGGGAGATGCGGGATATCTGCTTGCCCCATCGTTGACGTGAACTTGGACCACTTAAATAAGATAGGGTCTACCAGGTATTTATTCTTTGTTATTAAGAAGTGATTTGGGAGAAGATCCTTTGAGACAATGTAAACATCAAACTTTTACCACCGACTTGTGACATGCATTGATGAGTTTTGCCTGAATCTGTTGGTACTGTGAGTTGTAAAATGGTGATTTTTAAAATTTATCATTCCTTTTGCCTCCATTAGTTGGCATTTTACTGTAAGAAAGAGCTTTTTTTCTCTTGTCTGTTTACTTATTTACTTTCCTATCTAGCAAGCTGTTTATTTATTGTGGATTCTTTCTTTATTCAGTCGATTGTAGACTATTACTGTCATTATTTATATTGCTCAAATTGTCCCAGAGATGGTTGGAAGGAGCGTTTTTAAGCTGACTTCTGTGCTCATTTGATATGTTCGCATTATTAAACAAACCAACAAAAATATTGGGGGGGTACTTCTTTACTTTTTAGTGTATCAGAAAGTTCCAGTTTTATTTTTGTTCTTTCCCTGCCACAACTCTGAATCCCCAAGACATTTCTCTAAGAAGTCCTGGCTCTTTTTAGTGAGAAATATTATTTAAAAACTAAGTTCAGAATGTGAATATTGCCACTGTGGTGTTACTGCTTCTGGACCTTCCAGCAGCTAAGTTAGGAAATATACGTACGTGGTGAGTATGTTGTACGCTACAATTGGATTTCATTAAACATTAAGTAATTCCATTAAAATTATATCCATGTGAAGTCCTCTTTCAAATGACAGCTTGAAATAAACAGCACAAGCTAAGCAGATATTTAATACATATTTGTCTGCTCTCTCCTTATTGGAAGCATTGCATTAAACCATGTTTTGAATCAGCTTGTATTGAATCTAATGTTGATCATGTTTTTTTCTTTCTCAAGTAATCAATATTCCTGGGATTTCCAGAAGAACCCTTTCCTTTTACCACAATATGTGCAGGCATCTGAAGAGCATCCCTTAGGTCACAGGGGAGATAAATGCACATGCCCGCCCCCTCCCCACTTTTAAAGTGACCCTCAGCTATTTCTTTTGCCATCAGAGTATGGAGAAGAAGAAAGGAAGTCAGGAGAAAATGCCTGATACTTTAATCATCAACCTAGTTCACCCCTAATCTAAGGGGACTCTTAACACCATATTTTTGAAAAACAAATAAAATCTCTTACTCGTAGGTTTCCAGTTTATTTGGAGACTTTTCCACCAGATAACTGCTTGGCACATATCCTTCATGCCTGTTAAAAGGGAAATTAGTGTTTAGACTATTATAGGACTAATTTTCACATCGTTTTAGAAGTTTAATCAACTAAAATTCATTTAAAGATGAGGAAGTTCTCATCTTATTTGGCATTCAGGTTAAGACGTTTTAAATTGGGGGGGTAAAAAAATTACTAAAAAATAACAACCTGCTATCTGTTAAAGGCCATATAGATTTTATCACTGAAATGTGAGCCATAATAAAGTAGAAGTGGCTATTTTACTTTAAAATCTCTGCTTGGTAAGCTCTTCACTGTGAAATTTCCTCTACTGGAAAAAAGATTAATATTTAGTCTCTATTTTCTATTAGGAAACATTTGTGTCTGTGTAATAATCAGTATTTTTTCCACTTTAGTTATAGCATTTTAAAGTCGAGAAACCAAAATAATTAAGATACAAAAAATTACTTTCCAACCACAGGTCTCAAAAGATATTGCCAGTCAACCTTATAAGCTTTTAATTTAAGGCCTCCTTAATATTTGTTTGTTGTTGTTAATTGAGCTCCTTCAGACATAAATGGTAAAACACGATTTAAAAAAAAAAAAGAATAAGGTCATGCTGGATTTGGAGTTGGGAGTTGCTTTTGAGCAGGAATAAATTGTGCATGAACAAAGACATGTGGATCCAGAGACTAATAAGAATATCAAGATACTTTACACTTGTGAGTGTAGTTTGTACTTCTTAAGACACTGTCACATTTATTTTCTCATTTAATATTGCAAGGTAAGCACACTGTTTTCTCCAACCTCTGGGCCTCCGACTCTATACCTGTCAGTGGAGGCTACCTGAACTAGATTATACACAAAATCCCTCCACACTCTGACAGTCTATAAAAGGATGTCTGATAATGTCTTGCTCTTTATTCCATCAGTTGTAATTTTTTGTATGAGGCCGTTTTTCAATCTAGTGATTGTGCTTAGTAGGGAGTGTGTAATCAGTTTCACAGAATTGTTTTGACAAGTGAAGAAATCCAGAAGGGTGATGTCAAATTCAGGATATCTTATATCTTGTACCCGTGGCTGACATTGCTCGTCAATCATGGCATGCTTTCTTTGGTGAACTGAACATTCAGCTGCAGAATCATTCTTAACCCAGGGCTCAAGGCAGCCAGTGCCAACCGATAGGAGTCACCTTGTTCTGAAATTGGGTATTTCTATTATAACTTTCTTTTGGAAATCCTCTTTTTTTTTTTGCTTTTTTAGGGCCGCATGTATGGCATATGGAAGATCCCAGGCTAGGGGTCGAATTGGAGCTCTAACTGCTGGTCACAGCCCCAGCCACAGGAGTGCAGGATCCTGTCTGTCTGTGATCTACAGCTCATAGCAATGCTGGATCCTTAACCCACTAAGGGAGGCCAGGGATCGAACCCGCATCCTCATGAATACACTCAGGTTCATTACCACTGAGGCACAATGGGAACTCATGGAAATCCTTTTATTTTTTTTTAATTTTTTTATTTTTTTGTCTTTTTGCCTTTTCTAGGGCTGCACCCGCGGCATATGGAGGTTCCCAGGCTAGGGGTCTAACAGGAGCTGCAGCTGCCAGCCTTCGCCACAGCCATAGCAACGCGGGATCCGAGCCGCGTCTGCAACCTACACCACAGCTCATGGCAACGCCAGATCCTTAACCCACTGAGCGAGGCCAGGGATCGAACCCGCAACCTCATGGTTCCTAGTCGGATTCGTTAACCACTTAGCCACAATGGGAACTCCATGGAAATCCTTTTAATTCTGTCTGTTTTGCAACAGCATATGTTTATAATTACATTGATAGGCCAAACACTATTTTTGCTTTCATATAGAATGATTGTGCTTTAATATGCCAACCAAAGTTGGGTTATCTACAAAATTGATGACAGTCCTCTTCACATGTGTGTGGATATAGAATTTACAAAGCCCTTTCATCTCACTGACTTTCTCAACACTCTGTGATAGAAAGCTGCCATTATCTTCTGCATTTTACAGGTAAGGAAATGAATTCACATCAGTGAAGTGAACTTTTCCCAAGTCCCGTACAACAAAAGTGGCTGGCACTCAAGTCCAAGTCTTCTGCCTCTCCATCTTGTGTACTTTCCACCTTGCCGCACTCTTACAAAGCAAAGTGGGGAAATTCCCATCCACCAGTTGGCCTCTGGGGTCCTCTCTGATACCCTTTGAAGTGCAGAGTTGAGCCTTTCAAAGGGCCACTGCACAAAGGGTATAAACTGTCATTTGGGGAAGTGAGATTTAGGAGAAGAAATTTCCTGGCACATTAGTTGTGCTAAATAAATGTCAGTTGATTGAAGGGGATGTATTTCTGAGTAAGTTCCTCTGGTGTTTGTAGAGTCAGACGGTCTTGACTACCTGTGGGCCTCCCCCATGACAGGAAGAGAGAAGGTGATGTGACTGTCCTTGTTTGTTTGCCTAAGTCAGCTAGAGAGGGAGCTTTCAGGTGGGGGACTTTGGACTCTCCCTCGCTCACAAGTGACATTGCCTCCAAGACCACAGTCCTTGATCTAATCTTCTTTTATACCCCTCCCTCACTTCCCCTGCAGTGGAGTTGATAAGCCTACTTAAAGAGAAAGTGCCTTGAAAATGTAAGTTCTAATGTGTGAAAAAAGTAAAGCCTTCACCCTAAAGATATTTGTGCACATCTTTTTTACTCATCAGACTGGGTTTTGTTTTGTTTTTTTCAAGTTTAATGATATCAGTGTTGGCATTCCTATACCCTGTTGGTGTGAATGTAAAATTCTGCAAACTTTTTGAGGGATTTATCTTTCAAAATTAAGATGGCACATAGTCTGACTCATCAGTGTCAGAGTTAGAAATGTGGGATATATATTTTCCCAAAGAAAAATGTATTTTTTCAAAAAAATATATATTTCAAAAGATTGCTAAGATACGTGAGCATGAGCAATACAAGATCTTCATTTCGTTAAAATAACAAAGAAAGTAACCTGGAAACTAAATGTCCCGTCATGAAAAGTTCTTTAAATATTTGTAATATGAGCGTATGATCTAAAACTATGCAATCATTTAAAAGCAAGGTAGATTTGCACATGCTGATATGCAAAGATCTCTAAGATATATCATTCAAGCTTAAAAGCAAGGTAAAGACCAGAATGGATCATGTTAGAACAAGTGAAAAAAGGATGCATCTGTGTATGTATAACTTTTTTGTCTAGGATACACAATTACGTTAATAATGCATACTTTAAGGACTGCCGTGTGGGCAAATGGAGGGTGGCTTATTTTAATGTATATAGAAAGTAGCTACTATTAGTTGTTTTTTTTAAATAAAATATTGAGATAGGCTAACCAGATGTTGCAATAATGAACTGTTTCCTTTTCTTTTTCTATATTTCAAAATTAATAATAATATCATACTCAAAGTGTTTAAATCCTTAATATTAATATACAAAGATGTTAATTGCAGTAATGTAAATATATACAAAATGTTGGAAACAATCTAAGCTCCCAAGAAATGAATTTGCTAAATTTTGGTACATTTTAATATTAGATTTATGCAATCACTGAAATCATCTTTTGGAGATGATTCTGGAGAATATTCCAGGGCATAGGTAAATACCTTTGATAGTTAAAGGAAAAAAATAAAGCCTTATAGAGCAGTGTGAATCTGGTACCTTTAAACTAAATACTAGTATCTAAGTCATAGATGTCCCAGAACATTCTGAAGGTAATAACAATCATTTTGTTACATTTCAGATCAGAGAAGGGGTCATTAGATTTTTTTTTTTTTTTTTTTTTGCTTTTTAGGGCTGCACCCGTGGCATATGGAGAGTTGAATCAGAGCCATAGCTGCCGACCTATGCCAGGCTAGGGGTCGAATCGAGCCACAGCTGCCGACCTATGCCACAGCCACAGCAATGTAGGATCCGAGCCGCATCTGTGACCTACAACCCGGCAAAGCCAAATCCTTAACGCACTGAACAAGACCAGAGATCAAACCCACAACCTCATGGTTATTAGCTGGATTCATTTCTGCTGTGCCACAACAGGAACTTCAGGTAGTTTTGTTTTTTCCATTCGGAAGGCCCATAGTGGGCAGTCTGTATTTGCATAAGTTTATTTTCTCCAGGAATCATTTGAATGGCTAGTCCAAAAACTGTTGGCTTAAATAAAGCTTTAGTATTTTTTTCCTAATGCTTCTTAAGGTAATCACCAGTCTGCACCATTTGTACATGCCTGTTCTTTCCACTAAAAATAAGAATCTCGCAGTGGGATGAACCTTCAACTTCACCTAAGCCCTCAGAAACACTAGTCCTTTGTAGAACAAGTTGCCATTCTCCCAAACTGTGGATGTCAGTGGAAAAACCCAGGAGATGTGTAGATGGGTTGGGAGACTGGAGGTGCAGGGAGCCAGCATGGCACATGGCTGACCCCTAGCCACTCCCAGAAGTGGAAAGACACTTTTCAACTATTCCTTCTTCTTCCTTCTGCCTCTGCTCTCCTCTCCTAACTCAGTGCCAAGGTCACCGCTGAGAGAGTTAAGACAATCATTCCCACTTCACTTCAAAAGCTGGGGCAGCAGCCACGAAGATGCCTTACCCGTTCCTGTCCTGAACTCTCCACCAGTGAATCTCGGAGCTGTCCAGCAGGAAGTACTCCTCATTGCACTGCAGCGTGAGTTCCTGTGGATCGTTGGTTTGGTAGTCATACAAGGCAATGACCAGCGTTTCCTCAGGTTCCCGAAGTGATCGCTGGAGGAAGAAAACAACCAAATCAAGCAAAGACATAGTAGGTAAACTGTGGAACTAGGACAGCAATTTCTCGAGCTATAATTTGTTCCTGACTTGATGCCAGGCCAAACACTGGTTCCTGCAATCCATTGCTGGTATTCACTGAGGTCATTTGCCTTCTGCTGGTTGACTTTCTTTATGAGTTGGGATTATGGTGCTTAATATGTCACAGAGAAATACAATACTGTACCAAGAGTTGTTTGTTGCTTGGGAAAATCACATCACAGATGATGATACTGGCTCTGAGTCACTGATACTACCTTCTTGTATCAGTTGCCAAATCCAACAGGATTCTACCCACAGGTGCAAGCAATTGACTATTTCATCACACTGTCCAGTGTAGTCATCACATAGAAACAGTATTTTGTAAATGATTTTACTTTTTTTATTTTTTATTTTTTGTTTTTTAGAGCCGCACCCGTGGCATATGGAGGTTCCCAGGCTAGGGGTTGAATCGGAGCTATAGCCGCCAGCCGCGGGATCCGAGCTGAGGCTGTGACTTACACCACAGCCCATGGCAACTCCGGATCCTTAACCCACTGAGTGGGCCAGGGATTGACCCAGCAAAACCTCATGGTTACTAGTTGGATTTGTTTCTGAAGTGCCACAGTGGGAACCCCTACTTTCCTTTTTAAACATTATGGTTAGAATACTTAATTCTTTTTTAAATTTTTATTTTAATTCTTAATTTTTTTTTCTTCTTTTTACAACCGCACCTGTGGGATATGGAAGTTCCCAGCCTAGAGACTGAATCAGAGCTGCAGCTGCTGGCCTGCACCACAGCCACAGCAATGCCAGATCCAGGCAGCATCTGTGACCTATGCTATAGCTCACAGCAATGCCAGATCCTTAACCCACTGAACGAGGCCAAGGATGGAACCTGCATCCTCATGGCTACTAGCTGGGTTCTTAACCTGCTGAGCCACAATAGGAACTCTACACTTATTGAGTCTTTTAGAAGGTATGTGTTTACAGAAGTTATATTAACTACAGATTTCTTTTCAGGATAACAAAGAGGGCTTTACAAAATATTTGTCAGAAGTACTGGGTCTTATAGGATTGGGAACCATGAGATTATGGTGAGAAAATGAAGGGGTGCTATTTGGAGAAACTGAGGCTGTGGGCTTCAGAAGGGCTATTTGGGAGCCCAGGAGATAAGGTGAATCATGGAGTGGGTGAGGCGCCCTGTCTCCTGGCACTCTGCCATAGGCCTCAGCATGGCCCTGGATCCTAAGAGCTCACCGGACCCCTGCTGGGCTGAGGTCCACCGGCCTAAGATGAGCCCTCCAGGTAGGAGAGGAAGGGGAAGGGTGTCTAGGCAAGGAAGCCAGTGCACAGACCGCCATGCTTCCGGTGGCTCCTCAGGACGCCCTTCTGGGCTGATGGGGAGGGGCCGAGGAGGAAGGGCTGAGTTTCTGTGTATGCAGGGGGGCCCAGAGGCACTGAAATTCAGGCTTCATTGTGAAGCAGGACCTCGCTTGCACCCCCGGGCTAGAGAGGCCTGGGAGTGTCAGCTCCCCTGATCACGGACGGTCTCCATTCTGACCAGGAAGAGCCGCCCTAACCCTCTGGAGGACTGACTCCATGCCGTCGTGTCTCACACTAAGGCCCAGCCTGTTAGCTCAGACTAGACCGAAAAGAGTAGCTTCTCCAGAGGTCAACTCAAGGTGCCATCGCCTATTAGAGGACAGGACATGAGGCTGAAGGGAGAAGTGAACTCAGGGTAAGAAACGTTGCCATGGATTTAGACGAGTGGTAGAAGCCACAATGATTCCAGAAGCCCTGTGGTCAGTGTGCTAGAGCAGGACGGACGCTGCTCCTCAAGGAAGTCTGAGAAGCCAGTGATGGAGTCTGGGGGCAGGGGTGGGTGGGCATGGATGGGCCCTGTTCTCTGGCTTTCACCTTCACTGATAGTGAAAACTGGAGAGGGCCAACCGGCCTAAGGTGCGGACGTGTGCTTTCAGGTGGAACCGTGGGGAAACCACCCACAAGCCAGGGCAGGGAGATTCTGAAGTGTGGCTTCCAGGGTGATGGTGAAAGGGTCTTGAGAAAATGAGTGAAATGATAGGGAAAAGGGTTCATTTTCTGAACACGCTGTTTTCTTGTTATGAGGGAATAGGCTGACAACAAATCTAAAAGCCAGCCCAGGACTTCCTACTGTGGTGCAGCAGAGCTGTGGTGTAGGTTAAATCCCCAGCCTGGTGCAGTGGGTTAAGGATCTGGCGTTGTCACAGCTCTGGCACTGGGTGCAGCTGTGGCTTGGATTTGATCCCTGACCCAGGGAACTTCCATATGTCACAGGTGTGGCAAGAAAAAAAAAAAAAAAAACCCGGCCTGGTTTTGAGCAATGCTAAATTACTTGTCTTATGGGGAAGCTGCCATTGTTTGAAATATCACCATATTGGCTGCAGGGAAAAAAGCAGATTCAGGAGGTTCTGGAATAAAGGGCGATTACACAAATGTGGATATGGTGTTAATGTTACTGCAAAGTGAGGGCTGAGGCTGATCTTTCTGCTGTTCTTTCTTCTTGACTAAATAGCTTCCCCAAAGCTGACTTGCTTTCCCCTGAGCCTTGTACGTCAGCAGATTAGGCCAGTGTTTTGCAAACCCTAGCGTGCCTCAGAATCACCTGGAAGTTTATTAAAATGCCCATTACAGGGCCTCTCCTTCCCTAAGTTTTTGGATATAGTAGATCTGGGGCGGGGCCAGAGAATATGTATTGTGAACAAACTCCCAGGTGATGCTAATGCTACTGCTCCCTGGACCACATTACAAGAACCACCACTCAAGGTAAAGATCAGCACACTAGCAACTCTGCAGTCTATTAGCTTGACTCCTAAGTGGCTAAATGGCCTTGGGAAAGCCTCAAAACCTCTCATGGGACTTGCTTTCCCAAGCTTTCACGTGAGACCAAAACTATCACCCTCTGAAGTGGCTGGAACAGATAGTTTGTAAGTAGCTAGTGAACCTGTGGACAGGCTTTGAAGAATATAAACTATTATTATGTGTATGTTTCCAAAAGGCTTGTAGGTCAAAGGGTAGAGTAAATACACCATTTTATGGAGCTGTGAGCCATCCTCATGCCCCAACCTGGTCAAGCACCTGGACTCGCAGTGTGATACTAATAAAGGCTGGCTGGGGATTTGGCAGCTGAGTGGTCCTTTCGCACTGGCAGATGCATGAGAAGGTTCAGGCCCCAGAAACCCGCGGTGCTGAGTTCAGCTGATCAGGACCGTCCGCTGCATTTGCCTGGGATTTAAGACACCTGGGCAGACAGGGAACCGCAAGCACGCAGAACTCCAGCCGGCGGCACCCTGGGCCCACCCCGTGCCCGGACTCACGCTCTCACTCACCCTGTTGTCTTCAGGGGTAGGAGGAAGAGGCTTCTTTGAAGCTGAAACAAGAAAAACAGAAAAAAGAACAATGAGCGTGAAACCGAAGGTGCCCAACTAAAGGTGAGCCACTGGGGGCTTTTCAGAGAAAAGGGGCCCAAAGAGAACAGCAGGAGGAGAAGATGAAACTCGGGCCCTGGGTGTTGTCTCTTTCGGCCTGCTGTTTCCCGTCTTGTTTTCCGGGAGACACCAGAGACTTTCAGAAGTCAACACCCAGGCCCCTCTTTCTGTTTCCCCAGGAAACGCCTGGTTCGAAGGGGCTGATCGAGGGTCTTGGTGTGTGTCCGCCCCAGTAGGTATGGGGCCTTCCACAGGGGCTCCTCCACTTGCTAAACCAGGACTTGGAGTTTGTGACTCAAGGAGACGGTGACTCACTGGCTTCCTGATGCCCCGGTGGACCCGAGAAGGAGGTGGGTGAGGTGAGAGCTCGTCGTGCTGGTTTTTGAGAGGGCTGGAATCCACTTTCGGTTATCTTAAGGCCTCTGAGTGTTCTGGCTGACTCCCCCAGACAACACCCCAACACTTGGCTCTCTTGTTTATCTCTCCGAGTCTCCATGTCACCCCCTTTCTCTCTCTCCATGTCCCTTCTTTTTCTTCTTTCCCCCTTTTCCCTCTCTTGTTTCATCTCTTCATCATGTCTCTCGGGATTTCTCCTTCGAGGCACTGAAAAAGGTCAGGCCTGGAATCCGTGGACCAAAGTCGGGTGTCTTTGTGTCTGAGAGGGTGTGCGGTCTGCAGACAGTGTGTAGCCCTCTGCTCAGTTCAAAGGCTTCTTGAACTCTTAGCGCCAAGAAGGGAGTGGGCGGCAGACACAGGTGGTGAGTGCCTCCCCTCTGCAGGAGGTTGGCTTGGAGCTGGGCAGCCAGAGTCAGGGAGGTGGTAAGAGGAGAGTCCCACCCAGCCCCCGTGCTGACTCCTTCATAAGCAAGGGCTAGCTGGGGTATCAGAGATGCAAGGAATAGAGAAGAAGGAAACATACATAACAGGAAACATGGTTCCTATTCAGCACTCAGCTCAGAGCCAGGAGACTAAGCTTCCAGCCCCAGCTCCACCTGATGTGCACGCTCTGTGCCCTGAGCCCCTTCCAGCCCTGAACATTTTGTGCCTTGTCTCTCTCTCTCTCCTTCTGGCCTCGTTCTTGCCTCCCTTCCTCTCCCTCTGTGTGTTTATAGGTAGTGAGATCAGAGTCAGTTCTGGTCACAGAAATGGGCACTGCTGTGGGCTGCTTTTCTTCACCCACGTCTGCTACTTCCCAGACAGACCCTCATACACTCCATCCAGCTTTAGAGTCTTCTGTCCACAAATAAGAAAGACACAGTCCTAATATCTTTCTAGTATCTTTTTAGTATCTTTATCTCCACCTATGGAGAGCTCACTAAGTGCCAGCAGCTGTGCTAAGAGCTTTCCCCAGCCCCACTGTGTCTCCCAACAACCCCACCAAGTAGCTACTTAGTATCATCATCCCCATTTTACAGATGAGGAGGCAGGCACAGAGACTCAGAAAGGTCAAATAACACCTATGAAGTCACAGAGCCAAGAAATGAAGGCACTGGGGCTCGCACCAGGTATTTGTCATCCCAAAGCCCTAGGCTTTTAGACCCTGCATTGTGCACGTGCCCAACACTGGCAATCCTACAACCTACGAGCCTTCAGCCAGAGCGAGTGATCACATGCTGTGTGCACAGTGCAGTGTGCTTCTTGAAAACTCTGCTCTCAGTTCTTTCAAAATTGCGGTGCATGAGATTATTTAAACCTAGTCAGAAGAAGAGGAAATGAGGAGGTGCTCAGATGAGGGGCTGGCAGTGCGTTGCAACGTAAAAGCAGGACCATTAGCAGAGTACTTGTGCAGTGGTGAGACCTTGGCTTCATGTGGGGAGGAGCTTAGCATGACCGGCCCTGCCCTGGTGAGTCATCAGATGTTCCTCACACCTCAGTCACGTGTGTCCCACTCAGTAGAGGGAAATACTGGGTACCCTGGAGAGGAATAGCCGCTTCATGCACGGTGAAAACTGCAAAATGGAAATGCTGCTTCAAAGAATTTCAGAATTGGAAGGGGGCCTAGAGAATATTTCATCTTAGGACCCTTGAAACGTCCCCTTCCATTTTAGAGATGAGGAAATTAGGGGCCTTGATCCCAAGTGACATGGGCTGACAGCATGGTGCTGGCAGGAATTTGGAGACCAGATCTCTGGCCTTGGAAAGGCCTTTTTCATGGAGGCAAGCCCAAACTGTCTTGTCCTTGCGGTGGATTCCACCCAGATAAGACCTATTTCTTTCTCAGTAAATACTAGCCTTTGTGAGTACAGTCCAAAGGGCTAATGCAGAGGATCCTAAAACTAGGTAAATGTTCTTCTGGGCCAAGCGGCTGGTAACCTTGAACTTTCTCTCCCAAGGGGGAATGTGAGAAGTGGTGGTTTTTAAAGTGGCACTAAAAGGGGCTGCAACTCAGGAAGCCACAGAAAACCTAGCCACTTGTTACATTTAGCACATCCGCCTTGTGCTGTCAATCTGGGGTATTAGGTTTTAGTGCAAAAAAGAAACTGACAGATGAGAAAAGTGAAGCAGGGCAAGAGAGGTTGAGGGGAGAAGGCGATGGAAGCCAACAAGCCACATGATCATCGTTCCTGGGCAACAGCGCTCTGCAGAGCACTTCCTGCCGTGTGACCTTGAGCATGCTCGAGTGCTCGGGCCTCCTCCTTTAACACCACACCGGCTACCCCAGACGGCTGTGAGGAATGGGAGCATAACACACGAAATGGCGCGTCAGAGTAGAGTTCCACCTCACTGAGCATTCAGGTCCCAGAGTCATCCCATAAGGTCAAAGCCAAGTTACACTCCAATCCCTAGGACCTGGGTCCTTGACCTCAAAGGCCAAAAAGCAACTTCTTTTGTTTTCAGTTTGCTTTTAAGCTGAGGTCTCCTTTTCTCTGAGACCAGGGAGGTCAAGGGCAAATTGGAAGGAAAAGTGGGAAGAAGCCACAGTGTAAAAGAAGTGGGGTTTTGTTTTTACTTTCTTCCCCCTCCAAGTGTATAGAGTTGAACCTGTGAAATTAAACACATGTGTGCTGTGATACCGCTGTAATAAATAATAGATATTTCCAAGGCTTTCTCTATCATTTCAGATTGAGGTGAACTGTGCCATTCAAATTTCCTAATGTGAAGGTGTAGCAGTGCTTCTCAAGCTTGACTATGCACACAGGTCTCCTAGGGAATCTTGTTAAAATACAATTTCTGATCCAGTAGACCTAGGAGAGGGCCTAGAACTGGCATTTCTAACTAGCTTCCAGGTGATGTTGATGCCTGGAACCGCACTTTGAGTAGCAAGGAGTTATAAAGATATCAGCTTTGAGATGAAAAAACATCAACAGGAGTTCCCATCGTGGCGCAGTGGTTAACGAATCTGACTAGCAACCGTGAAGTTGCGGTTCGATCCCTGGCCTTTCTCAGTGAGTTAACTGTGGTGTAGGTCGCAGATGCAGCTCCGATCTGGCATTGCTGTGGCTGTGGCGTAGGCCGGCACCTGTAGCTCCAATTCAACCCCTAGCCTGGGAACCTCCATGTGCCGCGGGTGCAACCCTAAAAAGCAAAAAAAAAAAAAAAAAAATCTGGTGGTAGAGGAAAACTATGAAAAACTTGAAAATGTGGATTTTGCGTTCAATTCCTGGCACCCCGATGGTGGGCAGCAAAGAGCATTTACTTCCCATGAGTAGAGAGGTCACTCATTTCACAAAGAAATAAGGGATTTTGTCGTCTCTTACCATTCTTGGTGGGATCATACTGGGCACAGCCCACTGCAAGCTTCTCCACCTGAGCACAGCACCTCCATCTCCCGTCCATCCAGAAATTAGGGTGATACTTGGGCACCAGACTGTTGTTATTCCTCGTCTCTGAAAGGGGGTAGCACCAGTAGAAGAGTTTATTTCTAGGTCAGTCTGTCAAGGGCCACCGACTTGATAATTCCTTGAGATTGGACCCTGCGGTGTGAACTTCCATGAGTATGACCGAGACTAGTCAGGCCTTTTGCCCAGGCATATATATTTATGGAGGAATGGGTTTAGGCATTCAGAGTGTATCTGAGTTCTTGCCTGGTTGTCCCTTGGGTTGGTTGTGTGTCCTTAGGCTGGGCAAACTCTCCTCTGAGTCCTCTGTTCCCACTGTGCCAGGAGGTTGTTAGACTGGGGCCATGGGCCCCACAAAAGTGCCTGAGGGGGAGTGGGACGCCTGGGTAGGTGGGATTCTCACCCCTCCTTCTCGTCTGCCTTCAACCACAGCAACTTTGCTTCGATTCCTTCTAGCTTTGTGGCTTTAAAGTCAGATTTTGGTGCAGAAGGAAAAAAGTTGGGGGGCTTTCCTGGAAATAAAAGTGTAGGAGCTCCCGTTGTGGCTCAGTGGCTTAAGGACCTGAGTTGTCTCTGTGAACATGCATGTTCAATCCCTGGCCCCATTCAGTGGGTTAAGGATCCCGCATTGCCATGACTGTGGTGTAGGCTGGCAGCTGCATCTCCGATTCAGCCTCTAACCTGGGAACTTCCATATGCCACAGGTGTGGCCGATTAAAAAAAGGGTATGAAAAATGGAGAACTAGACAGATGACCACTCATGTTCCTTCCAGCTTTAACATCCTGTGAGTAAAACCCCTTCTTTGAGGGAGAACAGACAATGAGCATAGCTGGGGCTCTTTCGGTTACTTTGTGCTGTAGCGTTTGTCCTGGGCCTGTGACTGTTAAACATGAGAACATGTCCCAGTCGATCTGGCACTTGCCATTTGAGACTTTCAGCAACCTTGGGAGAATATAAGACTTGGATATTCTCATTTTTCAGAGAGAGGCATCATGGCTCCCCAGAGGTCACGTGGCGTGCTTCTCCCCAGTCCCCACAGCTACTTAATATTTGAAGCTAGTTCTCCTGCAAATCCAGGGCATCAGTTAAATGACAATAATAGCAACGTGGATTGGAGGCTTGCTTTGGTTATGGTTCCAAGCATCTGACATATCCTAACTAAATTCTCACAATAACTGTGTTACTGGTTACTGCCTGTTACTAGTCAGAATTTAGAGCTGAGGACATGGAGACACTGAAAAGACAAGGAATTTGCCCAGGGTCACACATTAGTAATTGGCAGTGCTGGAACTTTTTCCTTAGCTCCTCATTTCATGAATGTAAACACTGTGCTGGTTCTGATTATGCTGTCTGGAAGGCGATCCCAGACACGTGCCCTTACAATGTTCTGAAAACCTTTACGGCTAGTTGACAGTTGATGGGTGCTGGCTATGAGACTGGCTAGCTCCGAGGGCCTTCTTCTTAGCAGCTCTGGAGGCAGGTGCTTTTTAAGAAATATTAAAATATAGTTGACTTACAATATTAATTTCATATGGAAAACAGTGATTTCTTTTTTTTTTTTTTTTCCTTTTTAGGGCTGCTCCCACGGCATATCAAAGTTCCCAGGCTAGGGGTTCAACTCGAAGCTACAGTTGCTGGCCTTCACCACAGCCGCAGCCCCAATAATGTGGTATCTGAGCCACGTCTGTGACCTACACCACATCTCATGGCAACGCCAGATCCTTAACCCACTGAGTGAGGCTGGGGATCAAACCCACATCCTCATGGATCCTAGTTGGGTTTGTTAACTGCTGAGCCATGAATGGAACTCCCTGATATTTGTATAGATGACATATAAGGTTATTATAAAATAGTGACTATATTCCCTGTGCTGTACATGACGTCACTGGGACTTCTTTACTCTATAACTAGTAGTTTGTACCTCCTAATGGCCTTCATCTTTTTGGCCTCCCTCCCCACTCGTCTCTCCTCTGGGAACCACTAGCTTGTATATGTGAGTCTGTTTCTCTTTTGCTGTTTGTTCATTTGTTTTATTTTTTAGATCCCACATGTGAGAACACACAGCATGTTTTTCTCTGACTTATTTTACTTATCCTATTACCAGGAGGCCGGTATATGATTATTATCTCCTCCTTGTTAAAGATGATGGGAAACTGGAGTTCCCGTCGTGGCTCAGTGGTTAACGAATCCAACTAGGAACCATGAGGTTGCAGGTTCGATCCCTGGCCTTGCTCAGTGGGTTAAGGATCCGGTGTTGCCGTGAGCTGTGGTGTAGGTTGCAGAGGCGGCTTGGATCCCGCGTTGCTGTGGCTGTGGCGAAGGCCCGCAGCTACAGCTCCTGTTAGACCCCTAGCCTGGGAACCTCCATATGCCACGGTGCGGCCCTAGATATGGGAAAAAGAAAAAAAAAAGATGATGGGAAACTGAAGCTCAGAGCAGTTCAGGAAGTTGCCCGAGCACAAGTGGCCAGTCAGAGGCAGAGTCAGGATTCAAACCCAGGTCACCTACCTCAAGGGCCCAAGCTCTTATGTTTCATACTATACCAGGAGTGAGCAGACTTTTTCTTAAAGGGCCAGATAGTAAATATTTTAGGTTTTGCTCACCAGCAGGCTCAAGTGATATATTATGGGGTACTTACATAACCGTTTAAAATAGAACCACTGAAAAAGTACTAAAAACATCCCTGTCTCAGAGACTTACAAAAGCAGGTGTCAGGCAGGTCTTGGTTGACCCTGTACTGTAATGGAACAAGGAGCAAACTTACAGCCCTCCACCAGTACCAAAAGGGAGAAATGTTTAACAACCAGTTGCCCTGGATTCTATTGCGGAACCTGAGCCTTCCAGAGGATCTAGGGGTCTCAGAGATGCAGTCACACAGGGGGTTAATTACCTTCTTTAAGAGCCAGCACCCAGCGCTGCCGGCTCTCTCGATCCGGGGCAAACACATACAGGAGGTAGTTGTCATGCACAACCTGGAGACACACACAGAGTTCGGGTGAGCAGATGGAGAGGTTGGTGGATGACTGACACCAGGTCCCTATGGCTTTCTGGACCAAGAGTGGGGTCTCAGGTTGTTGTCAGAAAGGCAAACATCTGCGGATGAATGTCCTTTTTATCCAGATGTTGGGTTGCTGTGCAGGTCTAGGGTGAAACTCCACAGCTTAGGCTACTCGTCTTTAAGCCCATGTCACCAGTATGCCATCATGAAATTAAAACAGCTGGGGAAAAGGGGTCTCCGCTTAACTAGACAGCACATGTATATCTCATATTAATCTTGCAGTGATTAGAAATTCTGGCATATGAAAGAATAAGATATTAGATGGTAAATGTATAATAGAGGTGTTTTGTTTTTTCTTTTTTGGCTGCGCCTGTGGCATATGGAAGCTTCCAGGCCAGAGATGGAAATAATCGAGGTTTTTAAATCTCCTTATCTTGAAATAATGTAAGATACCCAAAAGTCCCAAAGATAATACAGAATTCCTGTGTACTTTTCACCCACATTTCCCCAATGATAGTATTTTACCTAACTCTACTTCCAAAACTAGGAAATTGATATTGGTCAAATATTATTAACTAAACTACAAATCTTTGGATTTCACCATTTTTTCCCCTGCACTTATTTGCAATAGGAATTTTAATGATGAGGAAACACATGTTATTTCTTTTAACTCTCAGTACTAAAAATTCCAACTCGTGGAGGTCATCTTTCTGGTAGTAAAACAGTCCTTTTCTATGCCACATTCAATAATGGAATATCTACCTCTCATATTGGCAAAAAAAAAAAAAAATTACACCCTAGGATATGCAAGACACTCCTTCAGAACTAGAAATGTCAAGAGTGGTAACAAGATGTAGATGAAGCCGTGACCTGAAGATGCTCTGCACCGTCTCTGTCCAACAGGACTTTCTGCGGTGATGGAAATGCTCCAAAATCTGTGCTGTGCAGCGTAGCCACTAGCCCCATGTGGCTACCGAAGATGCGAAATGTTTATTCCTTTAGTGTGGCTTTGTGTGACTCAGGAGCTCGTTAAAGTCGTTTAATTTGAATTAATTTACATTTGAACTTAAATATCCACATGTGGCAAGTGGCTACTGTATCAGACTCTAGCACACTTCAAATTGTTCTCATATTATAAAATCTGACTCTTTTTACTCTAGAACTTGGAAACAGTTTATAACCAAGTGTTGCAATCTGTTGTCCCAAATCATGAGTGAGCTTCACTCAAGGAATGTTAGGTGTGGGGCCTTTGATAGCTTTTTTTTCTCTCTATCAGGAGTAGAGTAATTAGGACTTTCCTTGAGGTAGGGAAAACATGAGGGGAGATGAGGAATGATAACCTTTTCAAGGTTTTGTAATTAATCTTTGAAAGAACACACCATTTCCTTCTGGGCTTGGTCTCAGTTCTAACCCTCAACAACAATCATCTCCCTCCTACCTTCTTGTACAAGGACTGAGCAGTTCCATCGTCATCCAAGGAATGGAGAACTAGCCCCCAGCTTGGTGAACTTACCTGAAATGGATATTTATAGTGGCATGGGATGATGATGTCACTTTTCACAATCTCGACACATTTGATGCGGGAGAGTTCAATGGACCCCTTCAATGTGCGCTTTTTCTGTGGGGAGAAAAAGCACATTGTGTTTAAGGAAAAAGGAAAACAATGTTTTTGTCCAGGTTGCTTCTAAAAATTCCTCACTATCTAGATAAGATACATTGTCAACCAAACTTCTCCGTGCTTGAGAAGGACACTCTGAGAGGACTCCTAGGAGAGCATGTTCCATGCATTGTCTTCTCGATGTCCCTCATTGAGCTGCTGCGTCTTACATCCCAGTCGTCTTGTGACGAGCAGCAGCATTTGCAGAACTTACAGCTGGGATGGGCAGTGCAACCCATGAGAACCCACACACCATACCCAAGCCAGTTTTCTTTGCTTGGCGACTACCCATGGCCTTGTTAGCACAGTAAGTGAGCTCACGCCTGACCTCCCTGGTGCCAGATACCTTTAGTGGGACCTTAATTTTCTACATCTGTCTTCTCTGTGTCCCTTAGTTATCCATAGCCCCGCGATGGCTCCCCTATAGAACATTTCTGACTCTGCTCTGTAAATATCCCTTCTCCACACCCCCATCAAAATTTATTTGTCCCATGTCTCCTTTCTTTGGAAACTTGCTCGATGTATTTCTTGATAAGTAATTCACATGATGGCCTGATGATTTATAACAATGTTACATTGTTACCCTGTTACCCATTTCTGAGGGTTTATTTTTTTGTTTTTTGTTTGTTTTTTAGGGCCCACCCACAGCATATGGAGGTTCCCAGGCTAGGAGTTGGATCTGAACTACAGCTGCTGGCCTACACCACAGCCAGAGCAATGCAGGATCCAAGCCATGTCTATGACCTATACTACAGCTCACAGCAATGCTGGATCCTTAACCCATTGAGCAAGGCCAGGAATTGAACCCACAGCCTCACAGTTACTAGTCAGATTCACTTCTGCTGCACCACGATGGGGACTCCTGTGGGTTCTTGTCCTTGGATCCCAGGGGATGTTAGGTTGGTGGATGATCAGGCTCCATGGAACACTGGTTAGGAAAATGCTTTTGAAGAGCAGGAGCCTTGCACAGGTGCCTGGAGTTAGGCTTCCAATGAGAATAGGAAATGAATTCAGTTATGGAACCAGTGGCAATATACTGCATGACAGCTTGTCCTTAAGAAAGAGGTAGCAAAGTGTGGTGAATTGGGCACGGGGTTGGAAAGGGCTAGGGACAGAGTTGGGCTCTGCCCCTAACTAGCTCTGTGACTTTGGGCTCTTCATCCAACCTGCCTGAACTGCAGTTTCCACAAGTGAGAAGTGAGGATAATAATGCCTACCCTTTTAAGTGCTGATTGGAGAGTAAAATGGAAATATGTAAACAGTCACTTGGCTTCTGATAGGTGACCTAAACAAAGGGCACCCTGCTAATGAAAGAGGTTAAAGAAGTTCTAACTATGGCAAGAGACTGTGATACATGAGGACACTTGTTGGGTATTTGGGGAGTGATGACATCATCAAATTCTCCAGAAGTGAGCTCAGTCTTTTCTTACCACTTTTTGATATCCAACCTGATAGCTGGCCTTTGCCTTAAACGGCTAAGGCGCAGAGCTGGGATGACAAAAGTCAAGATGTGGGAAGTACCACTATCAAATACAAGGAAGTTTTATTTTTATTTATTTCTGTCTTTTTAAAAATTTCTTTCCGCAAACTGCTTTATTCATTTTTGAAAGTACAAAAGCTATCCATGGTCACTGTAACAAAATAATATGGAAGTATGTGAAGAAAATATGGCCAGTGTACAGTTACCCCAGCCTTCCCCACAGCTCTGAGGAAGCCAAGGTCAACCATATGGGATGTATTTGTCTTTCCCACACATATTTATAGAATGTGTATAAACAAAAGTGAGCATCTCTTCCCCACTGCGGTCTCCCATGTGCTTTTGTAATTACAGGGTGTATTAAGAGGTCAGTCTTTCCTTAACAACCTCTGAAAACATGTGTCCTTTGGACCTAGATTATCTTCTCATTTAGAGTCGTCCATGGCTAGAAACACATGCCCAGATCCTGCCCATAATCACAGTCTTCGGAATGGCTCATCTGTTTTCAGAAGCAGAGAGAGCACAAGAGAGCTGCCTTTTCAACAACCATCTGCAGCTACAGGTGGTAAACAGAGAGTCTGAGCTTTGAGGTTATCTTGTTTTTTGACTTCTGTCGTGTTATTTCCTTAGTAGTGTACAGAGTGAAATGCGCCAAAAGGCTCATGGCAGTAACGCAGTTCTGTTGGCAGACACTTTTGACCCTACATCCTGCATTCCTGAGAGCAGAGACCACGGCATTTGTTACCAGTGCCTCCAAGCCCAGCACAGTGGCTGGTCCACAATGAGTGCCCAGTTAGAAGGATATGAACAAAGGCCTCCAAGTTGGAACACAGTTTAAATGATCTCCATCTGATTTAAGGCCAACCCATTGAGCAAGGCAAATTATTCCCTCAGGAATATCGGCTGAGGGGCAGCTCTGAGTGAGGGGCTGTTGTGAGTGCAGGAAACAGAGAGATGAACACAGTAGAGTTCCTCACGAAACTGGAAGTCTAGTCGGGAGGGCAGACATATAAACCAATGTTGGAACAGATCTCACGGGAAAGAGGGCCTTTGAGAAGAGATCAGAGAGTCGAAAAAGGGGCCAGATGTGGGAAGGTCTGGGAGAGTGAGCACCTCGGTAGAATAAACTGCAAGAGCAAAAGCCCTGGGGTAGAAACATTCCGGATAAGTATCAGTTGTTAATAGCCTGGGACAATCATAAGGGGCATAAAGTGCAAGTCAACAGTAACTGAAGCAGGGAGTAGGGATACAAGTGCTATGTGAGGTTCTAAAACAGAGCTAACCCAGAAAAACATGATGTGAGTCATATATGTGATTTAAAATCTTCTAGTAGCCATACTAAAAATAGCAAAAAGAAATAAGTACGATTGATTAATTTTAAGAACACCGTATTTTGTTTAACATAATATTTCCTTTTTTTTTTTTTTAGGGCTGCAACTACAGCATATGAAAGTTCCCAGGCTAGGGGTCAAATCTGAGCTGTAGGCGCTGGCCTATGCCACAGCCACAGCAACGTGGGATCCAAGACTTGTCTGTGACCTACACCACAGCTCACAGCAACGCTGGATCCTTAACCCACTTTGTGAGGCCAGGGATCGAACCTACATCCTCAAGGATACTAGGATTTGTTTCCCTGAGCCATGATGGGAACTTCCAGCATATCTAAATATTATCATTTCCACATGTCATCAACATAAAAAATTGAGACATATTATGATTAAAACCTTTGAAATTGTGTATTTGGCAAGGCACCTTAATTTGGATTCTCCACACTATAAATGCTTAGTAGCCACACAAGACTGGTGGCTACTTTGCTGGACACTGTGCCTTCAAGAGTTCGAGGAAGATTTCTCTAAACTCACGTGATCTCCTTTGACTTCTAAATACTCATCAAGGAGTTCTCTTATGGTGCAGCAGGTTAAGGATCTGGTGTTGTCTCTGCTGCAGCCTAAGTAGCTGCTGTGGCATGGGCTCAGTCCCTGGCCCAGGAACTCCCACCTGCCATGGAATGGTCAAAAAAAAAAAAAATCACTGAGTTCCAACATGGATTTTAAGTGACATCTGGCAGGTGAACCTTCTGTTGAAATGGATTTCATGTTCCGTCATGACAGCTCACTCTCATTCCCAAAGGTGTGATCGGGGTGACCCCCCCCACACCCATCATAACCCATCTCTCCCCAGTCTGAGGCCAGGCCTCCTCAGATCTCAAAAGGTCTGCTACGTGGTAAAGCGTACTGTCAACTGTGTATTCCCCAAGCAAAGCACCAGGGACAGCCGGTCAGGAGGTTAGACAGAGTTTCTGTGGGAAATGGTGATGGCCTGTAATCATCCCAAACTGCGCTATTTCTGAAAAGTGCCAGCGTAAAACCTTCCAAGGAAACCACACTAAAGCCACCAGAGAAAGAATAAAACGGGGCCCTCATTCTTCCTGGTCACTCTGTCTGTACCCCTCGGGGTCAGAGTCAGAACATCATCATAACCCTGTCTCTTTCCTTGGACACGTTCAAGGTTGTCCTCGTGTTCCAAAGCTTCACTGCGGGGGTCTGATGTGTGTCAAACACAATCCAAGGTGCTGATGCCCACATGTTTGTACAGAGATAAGCCTGTGCAAGCGACTTTTACAATGCCGTCTTTAAAACACATTAATATGTGATACGGAATTTTGGATTGTGACTTTCCAAGAGAGATGGGCAAAAACAAGGGACGGTAACTCCCAATACTTGAGGTACTCTACAGGCCATCTTGTTTAACTACAATTCCGACTAGTATTATCCCCTATTTACAGGGGAGCACTTCGAGGTTCGGAGGGGCCAAGTCTCTTTATAAGTGGAAGAACAGCTTAAGAGCTCAACTCTGTGACTCCAGCACCTGAGTGTTTAACAAACTGCTTTGTGGCTTTGGACCTGCCCCGATCTCCCACAGGGGACTTTCATTCCCCCAACCCAGCGCGGAACAATTAAGTGTGTGACTGATCAATTGCTCCAAGCCATGACCCAGTGGAGATTTGTTTCTGCCCCATTTGGTCGTGCAGTGCTTGTGATGGATTTCAAAGGGGGAAGTGCAGAGCTCCCGCTTCGCTCCTACAGTGTGGGCTTCTTAGCTGCTCAGCTGGTCCAGCAGATACATCAGTAAGAAGCTGTGTGTCTGTTACCCATGAAAGAGGCCATCTCCACCCTTGTGAAAAACAGCAGAACTTTAGCTTTCTTCTCTGGTGAGGCCGAGAGGAACCGAAATGGAACTTCCACATCAGGCAGACCCCTCTCTCTGACCACCTCTGCAACCTCAAGCCAGTGCCTCAACTTCTTGAGTGCCCTTTGTTTTTTTTTTTTTAAGTGGAAATAATAACTGTCCCTGAATCTCACTGGGTTAATTTAGAGGATTTAAAAGGACTACATTAAACGACCAGCAAAAGAAAACCATGAAAATGATCAACCAACCACGCAAGTTTTACTTCTTTCCTTCTCCAGGTGTGGCCCATAAAACAAGACCTTAGAGCTTATCTTGGGAGTTCCTGTTGTGGCTCAGCAGTAATGAACCCAACTAGTATCCATGAGGTTGCGGGTTCGATCCCTGGCCTCACTCAGTGGGTTAAGGATCCAGCGTTGCCATGAGCTGTGGTGTAGTTTGCAGATGTAGCTCAGATCTGGTGTGGCATAGGCTGGCAGTTACAACTCAGATTTGACCCCTAGCCTGGGAATTTCCCTAAGCCATGGGTGCACCTCTAAAAAGACCAAAAAAAAAAAGAAAAAAGAAAGATCTTATCTTTATGTGTTCACATTTTCTTTGGGGATTTTCTTTCGGGCAAATATGTAAACAGGACAACCATTTGGGAGAATGATATTAGTACTTAATTGGTGATCTTGGTGATTTTTGACATTCCAGAGTGATTTGCTTATTTTTGCCAATTATTTGTAACAATCAGTGCAAAACCTTGAAAGGGGCCTGTTTCCTGGCCTTCCCAGCTATGTCACATTCGCTTCCACTTTAGCAAATGTGAGGACTTCAGCTCTCTGCTTCCCCTTCCACTCGCCTGTCAAAACCGTCCCCAGGAATTCCCGTCATGGCTCAGTGGTTAACGAATCCCACTAGGAATCATGAGGTTGCAGGTTCGATCCCGGGCCTTGCTCAGTGGGTTAAGGATCCGGTGTTGCCGTGAGCTGTGGTGTAGGTTGCAGATGCAGCTCAGATCCCGCGTTGCTGTGGCTGTGGCATAGGCTGGTGGCTCCGATCAGACCCCTAGCCTGGAAACCTCCATATGCCACGGGTGTGGCCCTAGAAAAGGCAAAAAGACAAAAAAAAAAAAAACCCAAAAAACAACCTTTTCCAAATAGTCATTCACCTAAAGTTTATTTTCCTGATAGCTTAAGGCTTGGCTTGTTTCACAGGAGTCTGGATTAGGACAGATATTAGAGATTTAAACCTAGAGGGAAACTTGATAATGGAATTTCAGGCATCAGCTGAGAGAGTGTTTTTCCAAGAGGACCAGTATTTTTCAAAGGAGAGTGAGGCCACATGCCACCTCTATCAGAATTTCTTTAAGATCAGGAAATTTTTCTGATGATGATTTTAACCAGGCATTTTGAATATTTTGCTCATTGCCTCTTCTGGAGTATACAACAGTCATTGCACTGATCTGAAATGGCACCATGATGCAATTGAAATTAAAACTGATATCATAGGAGATGAAGCTTCAGTGACCAACTTGGAGTGGTTTTTCCTGGCCCTACCAGAATGTGGGATATCAGTTCTAAGATGGGTCTTAGGGGTTTTCCTGGATTCTAGTTTCTCCTCATCTGTGAAGCTTGCTCTTAATGCAGCTTTCTGTCTTTAATGACAAAGGGAACCCTCGTGCTGCAGGGGAGAAAAGCAGAGATTAACTTTGAAAAGTCGGGCTTCGAATCCCTGTGAGAACAGGTCACACTGGGCAAGTCATCTCAGTTCTCTGGGCTTAGTTTCTTAGCTCTTCTTGATCTTTCAGTTCTTGGGGAGTAACCAGGTTGCTGGCAGCTGCAACTCAGGGCTACAGTGACCTCAGCTACTTGGTACCTGATAAAGATGTGATCTTTACTGTCTTGCTGGAAAGAGTAGCACCTTCTAGAACACCAGTGTAATTTGTAATTAGCAGTTGCTGCCTCTTCCCCTCTCCCAACGTCTCCTCACCTGGACCTACCTCCACTGAACTTAGAAGTTCTGGAAGATGTGGAGCTAAGATAGCAGATTTTTGAGGTTTCTAGACGCACTCAAAGCCAGGAAACCCTTATCTGTCCCACACCGTCCTTCTTTTCTATCCTTTCTTCCACAAGACCCTTAGTCATAGCTAAACCAGAGGCTTTCCTCACGTCAGTTTTTCACATTGTGGCTTGTGATGAGGCTGGTTGTGCTGTGAGGAAATCATTTGAGCTTCCCTTAAAGTCTGCTATCTCATCAGTAGTAGTGCCATGACTACCTGAAAAAAAAAGTGAGGATTTTACCCACCCCTAAAAAAGAAAAAAATGGGAGTTCCCATCATGGCACAGTGGTTAACGAATCCGACTAGGAGCCATGAGGTTGCGGGTTCGATCCCTGGCCTTGCTTAGTGGATTAAGGATCTGGCGTTGCCGTGAGCTGTGGTATAGGTCACAGAGGCGGCTCAGATCTGGCGTTGCAGTGGCTGTGGAGTAAGCCAGCCACTATAGTTCTGATTCGACCCCAGCCTGGGAACCACCACATGCCGTGGGTGCGGCCCTAGAAAGCACACCAAAAAAAAAAAAAAAAAAAAAAAAAAAAAAAAAAAAAAAAAAAAAAAAAAAAAAAAGAAGAAGAAAAAGAACAAAGAAAAAGAAAAAGGACTATATTCCCATAAAGTTTCCAGAAGGCAGTTTGGGATCCTCTGTTAAAATTAGGTATTCATTTTCTCACAAGGAAGCTATTAAGAGCAGATGCTCGAGTAAATGGTTCTAGGGTTTGGGAATAGAAAACAGAAAAAGAGCTTTTCTTTTCACCTCATATCCTCCTAGACTGCTTCATTATTTCACCATGCATGTGTACAGCTTTTCTTGTATTTAAAAGCCATTGACTAAAACAAATACACACATTTTACTTATAGGGTTAACCCTATGGAGACATATGTTCAAAATATGTAAAGACATAGGAAAAAAGGATGTTTACTGTGCCTTATTTATTTACCCTAAAAAGTCTAGAGAAACCAAAATACCCACCAACAGACAAATGGTTACTTATGGTTCGTCCCTCTTGTGACTACTCTGTAGCCATTAATAAAGAGTAAAAGTTGGTCTATATGGAGAGACAAAAATACATACTAAATGTAAAAAGTAGGTCTACAGCAAATGGAGCATCATCTCATTTAGGGGGAAAGATAATAAAATATGTCTCAGTGTGTACAGTTCTCAAATAATGCAAGAAGGAAGAGTGCTCCACTGGTGGACAACACCTGACAGACTTCAGCAATCTAAGGTATGTCATTGTAACAGGTGAAGTTTTTACAATGGGCATGCAAATGGACTAAGCAGAAAAATGAAAATGGCATTTTAAAGCAGTCAGAAAGTTTAAAAACACGACACGGGTAATAGCAGAATAATGGGAGCCGGTGAAGTGTGGTACACATCAAATGCCGGCTATGCAAAAATGATGCAGCTCTTTGCCCTTGTAATCCCATGACCCCATCAGCAGTCAACAGCAGCCAGGCAGCACCTGCCACCCCACCTGCTCTTCTGTATTCACGGAGGCTCAAGTTCCTCTCATGTTCTTGAGCAATGGCCATTCTCTCCATAGATTCTAATAAAGCAACTCTGCGTGCTTTTATGTGGGTGTATTTATCTTACAAATGAAGCAGTAATTCGGTCATCACCTCCAAGCCTCATTCACTTTAGACAATGATATTAGGGGCCCTAGACTTAAAAAAGCACATTTGCTTAAATTTGCTTACAAAAGTGGGTAGAGATAAAGAAAAAAAAAAAAAAGACGTATGTGGAAACTACAAATAAGAACTAAGTGCTATGTCAGTACAGACTAGATCATCAAAGTGACCCGCACATTTTGTTCCTCGGTATCTCTGGTATGGGAATGCTCTTTGAAAGGTCTCCTTCTTTCCAGAATAGAGCAAATCAGATGTTTAATGAGTTTGAAAGAGTATATCTTTATATCTGCCTTTCAAATACTGGAGTGTCAGTAGCCAAGGTATGTAAATGAATAACAACTTCATTGGATTTTAGGAAAAATTCCTTGCCCAGAGATAGTGTTCAATTAATATGTTACTTGGTTGACTGAGGCAAGAGCAGATTAAGACCAAGTGTGCAGCAGAAAGTGATATTTGTGGACCTTATGACAAAACTCAATAGAAATGCTTTAAATAAGTGTTCTAGAAAGATTGTGAAGTAGATAAAAATTTCTTGGTGATGAAAAGGTAAGTTAAAACCAGTCTTCACAAAGGGTTTAGCTAATAAAGAGCACCTACAAATTATTAAGGAGGAGAACTACCAACGTTAGAGAAAAATGAGCCGAAGGAATATAAATTGCTCTTAAATATACAGAAAAACAACCTATCACTGAAATAGCAGAAGTGCCAATAAATTTTACTCAGATATCATTTTTTTAAAACCTATCAGCCTTGCAAAGATCAAAACATGTGATAATAGTGTTGGTTGAGGTTTTTGAGAAAACAAGCAGTTCACACGTGTCCCTGAGGGATGTTGATTGGTACATAATTTGGTCAGGTTTAGCAAAATAACAGACACACATCCCTTGACATAGCAGTTCCATTTCTAGAAATATTTTCTATAGACCAAGTTTCCTCAGCAGTGGCATTATTAATGTTTTGGGCTGGATAATTCTTTGTTGTATGCCCTGTGCATTGTAGGATACTCAACATCCCTGGCTCTACCCACCAAAGCCAATAATACTCCCAGTTATGACAACCCCAAGTTTCTCCAGACATTGCCAGTTTGGGCAAAATCACCCCTGACTGAGAACCCCTATACAGACATATTCAAACATGTAGAGTGTGAGATACATACAAGGTAGTCATTCCTCATTGTTTGTAATAACAACAACAAAAAAAGGGAAACAGACTAAATGTCCATCAAGATAATTTTTTATCCATACAACAAAGTATTATGCAACCCCCAAAACCCCCCCAAAAATTCAAGCCCCTTGCCTATCAGTGTGAATTTATCTTTAAGAAGTATTGCTAAGCAGGGAGTTTCTGTTGTGGCTCAGCATAACGAACCTGACTAGTATCCATGAGGATGTGGGTTCGATCCCCGGCCTTGCTCAGTGACTTAAGGATCCAGCGTTGCTGTGAGCTGTGCTGTAGGTCACATACACATCTGGGGTCTGGCGTGGCTGTGGCATAGGCCGAGGGGGCTGTAACTCCCGTTGGACCCCTAGCTTGGGAACTTCCATATGCTGTGGGTGTGGTCCTAAAAAGACACACACACAAAAATATTGCTAAGCAACCAAAAGAAAAGCTAAGAAATATATGTAAAATATGCTACCATTGTACAAAAAGAAGGGAAAGAAGAAAGTTTATTTGTAGATACAAATAGATACATGAAGTATCACTGGAGGGACTGGTAAGAAATTGATTATGATGGTTGCTTTCAGGCAAGGAAGCCGTGTGGGATCAAAGTATGGGAATCACTGATCTTAAGGCAATGTGTTGCTTTTACACTTATGGCCGCTATTGTGACCTTGGGCCAATTGGTTAACTTCTCTGTGTGTTGATCACTTCCTCTCTCAAACAGAATTTGACTTGTACCTTTTCCAAAGAATTGTGAGGATAGATGAGAAAGTCCACAGGAATGTGTCTGGTCCTCTCCTCATGGTTCCTGTTCCCAGTTGCTATCGTTGATGATGCTGTGCTGTCATTTAAGGAAGCCTGTGGGGCCAGCAGACACATTCCTACTTGTTCCCACTTAGGACTTCATCAGTGTTGGAAACTCACCAATGAGTCTTTACCCCAACTCTCCCTTGTCAGCCACCATGGCTTCTATTACAAGTCTTCTCAGACCCAATCAAGCTTAGATCTGAAAATACCCATTGCAGAACATTTAAGCCAACTTTAATATTTGTTCCAAATAGTATGGCCTAAGAAAAGATACTGAGCTCTCTGAGCCTCTATTTTCTCATTAATATGATGGGAATAACAGTAAGACCTATTACATGTGGTTGTTTTGACCATTTATGATATGATACGTGTAAAGCACTTAATCTGTTGCCCTGAAACACAGCAAGGACTCCTTAGCTATTGGCGCATATTCTAAATTTTAGGTTGGTTACATTTGAAATGCTTGCCTTATTTTTTTCAGGTACATTTTTGGGGTCATACTTGGATTCTGACAACATGCTTTTTTATCAACCATACAGTTATTAACCAGCTCTCAGATGTATTACTTCCTGGAAAGTTTTCCATATTTAACTAATCTCTATGCCTATATGTGAATTCCTGATACCACTGGCCACCACGTAATTTCCACTTGGCTTTGGCTGGAAGGGTCTTTCGAGATCAAACAATCCAACTTTTTATGTTAGAGATGAGGTTTCAAGATGAAGTAACTTTCTAAACTGGCCCTTAAATTTTCCCTTCTACTCTTGAATTTACAGCCTGGGGAGATATAGGTCATAGAATTGGAAGCACTTTGGTGATTATTGCAGGTCAGGGGTAAGGCCATGAGGTAACGTTAGGGTTCTGTGCAGCCTCCTTTTCTTACTTCAGCTAGAATACTTCCACTTTTATATGTTTCATCTGTGGGAATGGGAGTAGTTTTGTACTTAAAAAGGGTTCCATGCTTTAAAAAGTTTGAAAACCACCTATCTAGTCCAATCGCTTGATATTATGGACAAAACCCCCAAATCCCAGGTAAGGACTTCCCAAGGGTTAGCCTTGTCACCCAGGTTAATCAGTACCATGTCCCCATTCTGCCACACTGCTATGTTGTTGCTTTCTCACCTCATCCCACTTTTCTAGAATTATAGTATTAGTGTGTTTGAGACTTTCTGTCCCTTCGGCCCTATCTGAAATTAGAGCTGACCTCTACAGATCAGTCAAAAATGGCTTATGTGATACCTTCCTGTCCTTTATTTGCTTTTATTTTTCCTTAATTTTTTTGGCCTGTACCTGTGGCATATGGAAGTTCCTGGGTCAGGGATGGAATCCAAGCTGCAGCTGCAGCCTACGCCACAGCTGTGGTAATACCTGGGCCTTTAACCCACTGCACCAGGTTGGGCTTGAACCCATGCCTCCACAGTGACTTGAGCTGCTGCAGTCAGATTTTTAACCCACCGTGCCAAGGTGGGAACTCATTTGCTTCTTGATAAAGACGCTTGATGATCTAAACCAAAGAGCTTATTCATGTGAACCTTTCAGACTCCCTAAAATGAACATCGGGAGATTTTGCAGAGTAGAAGATTTTTTGGAACACTTTCAATCCATCTGTGTAGGTAGTGAGTTTATCTACATTTATGTAAGACTTTTAATCAAATCATCTTACTGAGGTACAAGTGACTATTATTTTCCCTCTCTCTCACTATATCATTCAAGACCTATAAAAGTAGTATATTTGAAGATCACCACAATAACGGGATGCTTTTGTTTTCATTAGTTTCTTCTTAGAAGCATTACCTTTTCTCAGGGTTCTGTTAACTATTGGTGGCCCTATGAATTGCTTTAATCTCTTTGGAACATTATGTAGCAACAAATGATCAGAAAATGCTATCCTGTGACACAGTTATCCTATACAACTTTATCCTAAGGAGCCGATTTTACAAAGGAGAGGGTTCTATATTAGGTATACTATTATTTTTCAGTGTTTTCCATATATCTGAAAACAACCCGAATGTCAAACAATAGATAATAGATTTGTCAATTTGTTCAGTACAGAAAATAGATAATTATATCCCTGATATGAACCACTCAATCATTTAAAAAATTGTGTGTTTGAGAAAATGATTACTTTGGAGTCCATGAATGGAAATATATCCACAAAAAATAATGGAGAAAGAATAAATGGAAGAATATAAAATTGCCATGTACTGTGATTACTGCTACATGAAACTTAAATCTGCCTGAGAGTACAGCTCACTCTCACAGGAACAATAAATTGAGGTCTTCAGACAAAAGAGTTTGGGAGAACAATTGTGTGTAATTGTTTCATTAATTTTTTTTTTTTTTTTAGCAGTATGGGGCTATGAAGGTTTGCTGCGCTGTTTCTTGAGATTAATTGAAGTGGGCTTAACCTCATTCTTAACTTGTTTTCCATCTTTGCTGTTGAGGGTTGCCCAAGCTCAGCGTTAGTCTGAGGTTCTCAGTGTTTGTACACTAGGCACTTTTCCATCGAAACATGGAGTAGGATGATTCTAGACAAAGTAGGCCTGGAAGAGGGATGCTGTAAGATATCAGTAAGAGTGCCTTTCTTGAACTCTGTATGTTCAAGGGTCTGTCCCTCACAAAGGCCTTTTCCTGCCTTGAGGCTTCGCACTGGCAGTTCCTTCTGCCTGGAATGGTCTTCTTCATTTCCTCACTTGACTGGCTTTTTCATCTTTCAAGCATTAGCCTAGGTGAAAGTTTCTTCTCTTGAGCATTCTTCCAGGCTCAGCCCCAGAAACTATTTAGTCTTTTCCATGGAACCTACTACAATCTACATCTGCTCTATATATTTATATACTTGCTTTTTTGTCTGTTTCCTCCACTAGTATGTAAGCCTGATGACGGATACTTTGTCTCTATTGCTTACCACTGTATTCCTAGTCTCTAGCATGGCACCCAGCTTATAGTAGGTGCTCAGGAAACATTTCCTGAGCAAATAAGAAAATCTGTATGTATCAAAATGGAAACATTTCCTTGATACAGGTTAGGTTAATAATAACAATAAAGCTTTGGCACAGATATATACCATTTTGGAGAGAAAGGTCCTATATTTGAATTTTTATATTAGCAGGTATAATTTCTGTGACTTTTTTTTTTTGTCTTTTTGCCTTATCTAGGGCCGCACCCACGGTATATGAAGAGTCCCAGGCTAGGGGTCTAACAGGAGCTGTAGCTGCTGGCCTTCGCCACAGCCACAGCAACGCGGGATCCGAGCTGCGTCTGCAACCTACACCACAGCTCACGGCAACGCCGGATCCTTAACCCACTGAGCGAGGCCAGGGATCAAACCCGCAACCTCACGGTTCCTAGTCAGATCTGTCTCCACTGAGCCACAATGGGAACCCCAAGGAATTGAATTTTAAATGCATGGGAAACCATGTCAGAACTTCTCTTTCCTGCTCTGGATCACTTTCAGTGATGCCCCACGTTGTGTGAAGGCAAATTCAAACTAATCTCTCAATGAAAATTAGGTCCCAAAAGATCTACGTTTTTCAGTAGGTCTAAAAATTCCAAAAATTTATATGGAATTACAAAAGACCCAGAATTGCCAAAGCAATCCTGAGGAACAAAAACCAAGCAGGAGGCATAACTCTCCCAGACTTCAGGCAATATTACAGGGCCACAGTAATCAAGACAGCATGGTACTGGTACCAAAATAGACATACAGACCAATGGAACAGAATAGAGA
>PVHT020000165.1:15052286-15299501 GCA_004024745.2 Catagonus wagneri
TTAATGATGGAATAGCAAGGAGCTCCAACTGTAATGCACGGGGAACTATATCTAATTACATGTGACAAATCCATATATGTACATGTAATCGGGTCACCACATGGTGCAGTTGGAAAATCTGACAGAAATCTGTAAACCAGCTATAATGCAAAAATAAAAAAAAATAAAAATAAAAAAATGGAAAAAAGAAAAAAAAATAAAAATTCATTGATGGGTGAAAGAATGTATTACTAGTTAGTGGAGAAAATGGGAAGGTGAAGATTATGAAATGAAAATTTGAGAAGGGTTTTAAAACGGCTTTTTGTAGAGTCGACTACTGAATTTGGAAGACATCACATATTATGTGAACCTCATGATTCAAGAAGCTGAGCGCTTGCGCTTCCCTATTAAGCCTTTCTTCGAGACTGAGTCAGGAACTAAGCCCTCACATTTATATTCTTGCCCTGGTGGCCTATTTTTACCGCAGAAACTGATTAATGGATACATCAGTCCCTGAGTAATCAAATCTAATTTTAACATGGGAGTGAGTATTTGCCTCTAAAACTGGATGTCTCCATCCAAAGGTTCTCTTCGTAAAGTATCAACATTGCATCAGACAAGCAAAAAATCATCTGACAAAGGAACTTCATCAAGGCAGGCATCAAAATGCACATTTTTAGCTTTGAGTGGCCTGAATTGCAAAGTACTTTGCTTCAGAGTCTTACTTCTCTTTGCCTGGGTGGGCAAGGACCACATTTTTTAGCTTCCAGATGCTCTTCTAAATTCATTTTGAGGTATGGGACCTTCATTCATTCCCTGGATATTGATTGATCACCTACTGCCCAGCACTGTTCTAGGTTTTGGTGATTCAGGGATGAGCAAGGCAGTCGCTCCTGGAAGTGACCTTCCAGTGGATGTATAGACAGAAAATAAACAGGGAAGCACATCCTGAAACCCAATAAATAAGTGCAGATACTGATGTGTTTAAGTACCTATGGGCTTTTTGAAAAGAGAAAATAAACAGGATCCTGGGAAAAGATTCTGGGAACAGATGGGAAATAATAAAGTCTAATCCTACAACAATCTGGGGGTATTCCAGACAGTGGGAGTAGCTAATGCAAAGACCCAGCCCTTGCAGGGTGGTTAGCGAACCCGACTAGCATCCATGAGGATGTGGGTTTGATCCCTGGTCTTGCTCAGTGGGTTAAGGATCAGCGTTGCCTGAGCTGTGGTGTAGGTTGCAGATGCGGCTCGGATCCCGTGTTGCTGTGGCTGTGGCATAGGCCAGTGGCTACGGCTCTGATTTGACTCAGCCTGGGAACCTCTGTATGCGCTGGTGTGGCCCTAAAAAGACAAAAATACCAAATATATAAATATTTTATGTATATATAAAAAGCCCAAAATTAAAATCCCAACCTCCTAAATTCTCACGGCCAGACCTTGAACTTCTGCCTCCAGGGAGTCCTGTCTACTTACTCCCACACCCACGAATCTCCTGTTTGAAGCCATGTATCACTTGCCTACAGGAAGAGTAGACAGTTTACTCTTTTGGTGCTGAGACTTGTTCTTTTAGGGGTCCATGTGTATAACTCTAACCTCTCCAACTGTTTTTGTACCTCATGTCCTTCTTTCCTCCTTCCTACCTTCCCTTGTTTTCTTTCTCTCTCTCTCTCTCTTTCACAAATAATAAATGAGTGAATTTTGCGTAATGAACATTATGGTAGACACAGGTGACTCCATTCTGGGAAAACTGGGTACCAGCCCTTATGAAGCTTATAGGCTAATGGCAGAATGACATTGGTACAATAATCACTCTGGCCAGTGCTCTGAAGAAAGAGTCTGGGCTGCTGCGGCAGAACATAACAAGAGCAGATGATCCGGTCTAGGGAAATGAAACAGGCTTCCCCAAACAAGTGACAGTTCAAATGGAGGTCTGAGAGTTGAATAAAATCTTTTGCGATTGAAGCCCAGTGACATGGGGAAAAAAGGAACATGAGATGGAAGAGGCCACGTAACAGAGTCTGGTATCCACTCTCGGGGTAAAGGGAGAACCACCGAAGGGACATGCCAGCTTCTGGTGAGGATCATTAGGACGTGATCACAGTCACTGTGTGAAAAGCCCACATGGGCAACTGTGTGGGGAATGGAGAGGTGCAGGGGCGGGGTAGAGTGGGTGCCGGGAAACCACGAGGAGGTGGTAGCAGTCCCAGGTGAGAGATACTGGCAACTTCCACAAGGAAGGTAACTCTAGGAAACGCAAAGAAATGGGCAGATTCTAGAGGAACTTTCATGGCAAAGCTTGCCAAGGCTCCCATTTTTTTTTTTTTTTTTGGACACATGATAGGGGCTTCCAAAGTGAATGAAGACAAATACTTTTCCTGAGGATATGTGGAAATGATAGAGCTCATAGCATACTGCATTGCAGAAGACCCATGTGGCATGGATGCTGATTTTTCAGGACTGCCCTTTACATGAAGGACTCTAGAGCAAGAAGGCTTTGCACATTTGGCAGTAGTTGGTAGTTGCCTATGAGCAACTACCATTAATCATAAGAAGAACAATTTATCAGGGAGTCTGTGTAAGCTCTGGAGACAACTGGGAGTTATTTAAATTCTCTTTGCCTCAGTCACATGCCCTGTAAATTGGGGTAGTAATAGTTCCTACCTTACAGGGTAGGTATAAAGATTAGATGAAATGATACAGATAATGCAGTGACTGACACAAAGGAAGTACTCAGTTACTCAGTTACTGTTATTCAGTTATTATTATGAAATTAATGGTGACCTGCATCTCATTAAAAGGAAACAATATCAAGAAGGAATGTTTGATCATTTCAAAACATGTAAATACCTTCATAGGGTGTCACACAGCTCTCGAATAGTGGAGTTGCCCATTGACCCAGATCTGTCTGACACCAAGAGCTGTGTTTTTGACCACTATGCAATAATGTTGCCAAATACAAAGAGAGGGGAACTATCTCCCCACTGGCCATCTTTAATTTAGGAAGGATGCATGCTGCAAGAGATGTTTCTGCTGCTAGATCAGACTGTAGGCTAAAAGGAAGAGTCCAGGAGAAGACGGCCCTTATCCAGACACTGACTAGAATGGTGATCCTAACTGTTTTCTTGTCCCATGTGGATGGTAGTGGCTCCCATGCCATGGTGAGCAGGGCACTCTTGACTCCTAAGGTGCCAAGTGTCCTTCAAAGAGGGAAACTTTTCCATTTCTCCCAAGGGCCTTTCAGAAGATCAAGAGGGTCCTATTTTCTCATGAAGTACTCAACATTGCTTGAGGTAGGTAGTATCAGAGTCCTTACTTTACAAATAGGAAACAGAGTCTTAAAGAGGTTAAATGTCTTGCCTGACATCCCACCTCTAGAAAGTGATAGAAACAGCATTTAAATCTAGCTCTAGCCGACTGTACTGGCCTCACCACTCTGTGACAGTTGTCTCCCATCTGTGCTGCCCCTTCCATCTCATGCTTACTCAAAAGGCCTGAGCCCTCCCCTCCCCCCATTTCTCTCTTTTACCCTTAAAAAGTATATCATTCATGTGCCACTAAGCACATTGTTTAGTAGGTGACCACCTCTCTAGAGATGATTTTTCTTTAAGCCTACCAATGGTGTCCTGGTATTTGCTTGTGTTGACCCATGAGAGCTGGTACACCATGTCAGGAATTCTGTGTTCACATCAGTGACTTGAAAATGGTTTTTCAGGGTGATTTATAGCACAGAAAATGACAAACATTACAGACAAAAGCTCTCCCATACTCTCTCCTGCCACTACCACTAAAATGATAGACATTTACCAGCATACGACTAGACCCTCATCTTTCCTTGTCCTCTGTTAAAGAATGTCTAGTGTCAGGGGCCACTTTGCTAAGAAATTGGCTGGCACAAGGGAGTGTCTGAGAGTGTGCTGCCTGTGAGCCACCACCTGCAAACTCTATGCTTCCTTCTGGCCCCTGCTCCAGCGTGAGGACAGAGCTTCCTGGCTGTGCTGAAAACACTTGCATATCTCATAGCCCAAAAAGCACCTGACATCAGATCTAAACCCGTGGTCAATTAAAAGGCTCAATCACTACGTACTATAAAGCCAACGGGCCTGGATATTTGAAGTTAGAAAAAACATCCTTATTTTGCAGAACTAAAGGATTTGTTCCTGAATATTTAGGAGCAATTTTTGTATGATGTCATAAATTCAGAGAATTTTAGAGATGCAATGAACACCGTTTTGCAATGATGAGAAAAGAGAAACAGAAGCTGAGACTCAAAGAGGGGAAAGGTTGGCCGAATGTCACATGTTCATGATTCATATCGGTCTCTCCCCACAAACTTGTATTTAGTTACAGCATCCAGGACCCTGATGTTAACCTGACATTAAATAATTCTTTAATGTTTCCTTTTATTTGAAACTGAGTGTGTTATGCCACTTTGCTAGCGCCTTCACAGATAGAATGATGATACAAATAATAGCTAATTTTTACTAGATTCTCACAAGGAGACAGAACTTAAGCTAAGTATTTTACATATTAAGTTGAACTATATGAAACTGCCATTATTTGATCTTTTTTTGATCTACCAAATAGTAATTTCAAATAGGTCAACCTAACTACATTCTCTCCTATTTTTTACCATTTTTTCCCATGAAGAGAACATTATCATCACACACATTTTACAGATGGCCTTAAGATTGAGGCTTTAATTAAAAATTAAAATTTTTCTTCCCACAAGTATAATGCTATTTTTATTTATGGGCAATGAGCAATGTACTCCTGTGTGCAAACTGATGGTCTTAAGCAATGGAATACCCATAGGACATGAACAATAAAAAAAATAACCACTTCTCTTACCTTTCTCAGTGACCTTGGAAAAATTTCTAATCAGAAATTTCTATAATATTTAGAGAAAGACTTTAAAAATGTTATTTTTGAATATAAAGCACAGGCATTAGAAAATAAGAAATGTTGGGTTTGTATCTTATGTATCTGCTATATCCTACATGGAAATGTTAGAAACTGTAGCTCAGGGCTCCCCAGGATAAATTCATTGTCTTAGAATTTTCGTAGTGCTCAAATGAAGAAGCTGAGTTATTCTACAACATTGTCTACATACAAATGACAACAAACAAAATTTTGAAATAAGACCATTCAGTTGTACGACTCTTTGCAAATACTACAGTACAGCATTCACAAACAAACAGTTCACAATTATGCTCAAAAATGGTTGGTACTAACTACACGAGGTAATGCTATGTTGAGCGTCGAGTCAGGAAAAAAAATTGGTGAAAACTATAAAGTGGGGTTTGAAAAAAATATTTAAAGGTAAACAACTGCTCTTTAACTATGAAACAAGAGTTTCTAGTGTCCTATTCACAATAGGAAAAAGTGAACTGATGCCATGTGATTAATCAGCTCTAAATGATGAATTCTCCAAGATGAAAACTTGGCTCTTGGCCCTCCATTAATTTAGTCAACAAACACTTACTGAATACCTACCAAAGGGGCCTTACACATAAGTAATTCCATATTCGTCCCGATTGGTTGGTTGGTTATTATCAGTAAGAATCTGCCTAAGATGATTCTTCACCTCTGAAGAAGAGGCAATATTACTTCTTCTGCATCTTAGAAGTCCAGTAATCCGAAGCCTCCATACCCAGGCTGGCCCCCTTCAGGACACCATTTCACTGAAGGCTTCAAACCCTGGCTCTTAAGAGACCCCAGACTCATGCCTACACCTACTAAGTCAGATCCTAGCCAAGAATGAAAATAACTTTGTCTCTAAGTGACCATCAAGCACCTAACATTATTGCCCCACCTCCCTGATGACGGAAAAATAATACACAGATATAGTGAGAAGTCAAACTCGCTTTGAAAAAATGCTGACAAAGGCTATACAAATGCTACTTCATAGAAAAAAAAGGAAGAAGAAAGGAATGCTGTAGGTGGTATTTCCAGTTCTTTCATTTCATAAAGAAAGAACCTAACAAGGAAAGTAGAGACATTGGCCCAGGCTAACTCACCTAGCGAGAAGTAGGCTTTGGTCTCCCAACGCCTCTTCCAGGGCTTTTTGTACCAAACTATGTTGTTAGGATTATTCATGTCTCTCTTACTATTGCTGATGTTATACAATATAAAAATATCGTTAGATATATAAAGACTGATTTAGGTAAGTAGCTGCAATCTGGATAAGAACCTCTGCCAGCTACTGCACAACACTCTATGCATGATTCTGAGTCTCCTGGGAGGTTCTCCAGGGATGAAGAGGTTTACACTGGGCCTTGCAAATTTTAGACAGTTAAATGCTCAGGGACTCTTATTCCAAATGTCCAGTGAGTAATGACCATCGAGACAAAGAAAATTGAGCCCATAAAAATGCTGACATTGGATCCTTCACTTCACCATTGATTTGCCACGTAAAATGTAGTTTAAAAGTTAAATTTAACATGCAGGGGAAAGACAAGCTGATGATAGTAAACGTTCTTTTATGACTTTTAGAACTAAAAATCATTTAATACCATTATCCCATCTCTTGATTTTTCTCCACGCTCTCCTCCAATTACCCTTACTGTATGTTTTTAGGTTGTTAACAAGCACATCTGTGTCCCCTGTGTTCTTATTTTATTCTATGTATATCTTAGTGATTCAGCCCAAACTCTAAAATACCGTTTAAGAGAAAGATGAAAAAGAAAGAGCTCACATACCCCATGGCGGTCCTCAAAGTATGCCAGGCTGGTTTTGGTTAAAACAAAGAACCGGACTTTAAAGTTCGAAGGAGAAGTTCTTCTCTTTTGTTGGGACTTCTTGATGAGCTGCTCTTCCAGGAGGATCAAGTTGTTCATGATCCAGTTCTTGAAAAGTGATGCACCTTGGGCATCACCCCTCAGCACAACCAGAGGAAACAGCTTCAGGGCAAGGAATGTGACGGGGAGGCAGTTGATCTTCAGAGAGCTTTGTTCAAAGGCAACGTGCCTCCAATGTTATCTCTCTATCAACAGTCAGTCAACATCGCAAGGCTTCTCTGATGTCAAAGCCCATAACCACATCCTTTCGAAGTTCATAAAACTATGAGCCATATGTGAAAATTATACATACCCTTTGCTGCACGGTTTAGAAATGATTTTTAAAGAACCTTAGACTCAATATGACATGATGGCCTTGAGTTTAATCGTTAGAGTTACTGGGTTAGCCCATTCAACCGCTGAGGCACGTAGCATGAGGGGCTGGAACATGGGCTCTGGAGATGATGGACATAGTTTGTGTAGTTTGTGTATTAGTTTTCCATTGGCTGCTGTAACAACTTATCCTTAAGTTTAGTGCCTCACAAATTTCATTATCTTTCAGTTCTGTGGTTCAGAAATGTAAAATGAGTCTCATTGGACTAAAATCGAGATGTCAGTGGGATTGTGACACCCTCTCTGGAGGACCTCTAGGGTAGACTGTTTCCTTGCCCCTTCCAGCTTCTAGGACCACCCGTGTGCCTTGACTGGTGGCTCTCTTTCTCCACCTTCAAAGCCAACAACAGGAGGTCAAGTCCTCTCAACTCATACCACTCTGACCATTTCTGCCTTCCTTTTCAAATTTAAGGATCCTGATGATGGCTTTGGATTTGCCTGGATAATCTAAAATAATATTCCTATATCAAGATCTACTTACTAGCAACCGTAATTTCATGTTCCACCTCATTGCCCCTTTATCATGTAAATGAATGCATGTTTATCATGTAAACTAATGGTAGGTCAGACTTAGGACAAGGACATCCTTACCTACCACACATTGCCTTCTGCCAGCCAGCTAGTTGTGAGACTGCAGGCAAATTTCTCAAGAGCAGTGAGCCTCAGCTTTTCTGCCTATGAAGGGGAATAACAGAGCCCCTACATGCAGCACTGTAGGGCTGCCTTCCAACTTGCTTGCCAGTCTCATCTCATGGCTCACTCATGCACTGTCCCTCTAGCCCTCAGGCGTGCTCCTCATGCTACTTTGAACATCTGCTCACTTTACCTGAAAACATCTTTGCTGCTATGCTTTGCCTGCTTTAACTCTAAATTATACTGCTAGTCTCCTTCCTAGCTTTACTAAATCAAATCCACCAGTTGTATGCAGAATGTACCTTATGTCACACCCCTTGTGACAGCTGTACTTTTTGGAGGGCGATTGTTGAGATTAATGTTTGTCTCCCCCACTAGTCCAGAAGCTCCCTAATGGTAAGGACTTGCATGATTTTGTTCACCACTATCAACTCAGACACCATTATGATACCTAGCACATAAAAAGGATGTTTAGAAAAATGTGTCAGTGAAATTCCCTGGTGGTGCAGTGGGTTAAGGAAGGATCCAGTGTTGTCACTGCTGTGGCGCAGATTTGATCCCTTGTCTGTGCACATGTCTTGCACGTGCTGTAGATGTGGCCAAAAAAAAAAAAAAAAGAAAAAGAAAAAATGTGTTGATAGTAACCAAACTGGGTTGGACAATTGCAGGAGATAATGGACATAAAATACTGAAGAGAAATATATTAAAGTTTATTGTTTTTAAAATTTAAGAATTCCCATCAAGTCTCAACAGAAACAAATCTGACTAGCATCCATGAAGAAGCAGGTTCTGTCCCTGGTCCCTGGCCTTGTTCGGTGGGTTAAGGATCTGGCGTTGCTGTGAGCTATCATATAGGTCACAGATGTGGCTCTGATCCTGAGTGGCTGTGGCTGTGGTACAGGACAGTGCCTACAGCTCCCTTTCAACCCCAGCCCTGAAAAGATACACGTAAAAAAAGTTTATTGTTTTTAAAATTTAAGTGAAAGCCCAGAGAAGTTTCTCTGTGCTACAGACAGAGATTGCTTTTCCATCCTAAAACACAGTGGAAGAGCAGAAAATAAGAAAATCCTTCAGCATGGCATCATACACAAAGCATGCACGGGCTCTGAAGACAGGACACAGTTATGCTGGAATCCCAGTTCTGTTGCTTACTGAGCTGTTTCTCTTTGAGTGAGCTACTTACCCTTGCTGATCCTTGGTCTCTTTGTGAGGGTTCTTTTGAGGACTGAATCCCAAAAACTCTTTGAGCAGTGGATGCTAGTCATATATCTTGCCTTAGAATTAGGACATAAAGTATCATGAATCTTACTCCTCAAGTAAAGTAAATAATCAAGAAATCTCAGTGTAAACAAAGACAGCACATACCAGACAGGGATAAATCATGAAACAGAACAATCACTATTGCTGCATAGGAGTACAATTCTCTAAAAGTGTTTTTCTTGTAAATTACTAGAACACAACTTAATTTCGTCTCATATATACTGGGTAGCCCCAGCATAGTCAAGACACATGGGATTGTTGGGGAAGGGATATTTTAAGTGATTTCTGCTCCCCCATTCTGAGGTTTTGAGATATATGTGTGGAAATACACTGCCCGAAAGAGGGAGTATTTATTTTTTTTCTCTTCTGAATATGGGCTTGAGACAGGGATTGATATTTTCTCCAAGTTTTAGTCTCTCTTTCCTCCCAGGTGACTCACTCCACGAAGATTATCTAGGCATCAGGACTGCTAGAATATAAAACTTAAAAAAAAAAAAACCTTACTATTATAAGACCAAAAAAAAAAGAGGATTGCATTTTTCAGTCATGTTAACTGTTATTTAGCTAACTGAACAGAGCAGAAGTCATGAACACCACTTGAGGAAGTATCCTTAATGGCAATCATCATACCCTTTTCGTTCTCCTTTTCCTCCTTCCTACTGACTAGAATGTGGAGATGATGGTTGGAGCTGGAGCAGCTCTCTTATATCATGAGGTAGAAATTGTATGTTGAGGACAGTGCAGCATAAGATAGAGAGATACTGGGGTCCTGATGACCTGCATCTCCCTTGCAGCCTGGGAGGAATTTTTCTTTAACATAAAGAGAAAAGAAATTTTGTTTTCTAATCTCCTGTTATTTTGAGGTTCTGTCACCAACAGCAAACCTAATTTTAACTAATACATATTCCAAAATAGACTGTAAAGTACTTTGAGCAGGGTAGATTTTTACCAGGTTTGCTGAGGTTTAAAGATTTACGGACTTCACAAAGTGTTCTCATGTAGGAAAGCAAAATGTCATCAGTAGCTGTTGTAATAGGAGCCTTTCATTTGCCACGTCTCCTTGGAGTGTAATTGTAAGTAATTCTATTCTCTTTTTCACAGCACCTTCAAACCCACTCCCTGGGACTGGTCTTTGTCCTTACCTAAACATAACCTTAAGAGGCCCAATATTTTCCCCCATTGCTCTCAGGAAAATATACATAAAAATAATCCCTTCTTTTTGGCTTAAAAAGTCCAATTCATAGGACCCAAATTCAAGAAGCTCCTCTTTGTCAAAGATGGAAAATTGAGTTCAAATTCACTCTTTGCAGTGAATTGAAGAACCGTCAAAATGTTAAAATCATGAGTTCGTTAGATACTTGCAAAAAATTTCCAACCTATTGACCACCTTTGGAGGATACTGGAGAACCAATGTATTATTCTATAAACTGAAAAACAAAGTAAAGAATAAAACACAGTCCCTCTTTTCCCCAAAGAGCTGTATCTCAGTTTAGTAATCAAATATTTGATGAGAGAAAATCCTTCTTTACAGAAGACGTCCAATGAATAAACTAAGAAAGAGTGATAAAATATTACCTTTTATTTTTTTTCCTTTTTATGGCCGCACCCGCGGCATGTGTAGATTCCCAGGCTAGGGGTCTAATCTGAGCTACAGCTGCTGACCTACACCACAGCCACAGCAACGCAGGATCCAAGCCGTGTCTGCAGCCTACACCACAGCTCACAGCAATGCCAGACCCTTAACCCACTGAGCGAGGCCAGAGATTGAACCCACAAGCTCATGGTTCACTAGTCATATTAGTTAACCACTGCGCCACGATGGAAACTCAAATATCACTGTTTTACAGTCCTAAAGACATAATGGATCTAGGCATCAGCTTTTAATGGCTGCTAAAATCATTACATGAAAAGCCAAGAGAAAGATTTATAATTTATATATTGCACTGATAACACTGTAACACACCGAACAATCTTAACAGCACAAAAAGAGAGACAACCAGATATTATGTATTTCCTGAGGTGATAAATAGGAAGTACACAAAACCACCTACACAGAAGTCTTGCCAAAAAAAAAAAAAAATCAAACATTAATCTCATCAAACCTCAGGATCTAAATTCGAGTTTGCAGGAAATATGAGAATAATGAACATGACAAATGACAGTACAGAGATTCACAGATTTGTAGAATACAGTGGACCCTCCGAATCTGTAGGTTCTGCAATGTGGATTCAACCAACTGTGGGTCAAAAAAAAAAATTCCAGAAATTTCCAAAAAGCAAAACACGAATTTACTGTGCACCAGCAACTATTGGCATAGCATTTACAGTATATTTACAACTATTTAGCATTTATATTTTATAAGTGTTATAAGTAATCTAGAGATGATTTAAAGTATACAGGAGGATGTGTATAGGTTATAACCAAAAACAGTTCCATTTTGGAGTTCTCTTGAGGCTCAGTGGGTTAGAGATCCAGCATTGTCACAGTTGTGGCTTGGGTTGCCACTGTGGCACGGGTTCGATCCCTAACCTGGGAACTTCCACATACCATGGGCATGGCCAAGGAAACAAAACAACCACCACAAAAAATATGCCATTTTATATAAATGACTTGAGCATCCTTGGATTTTGGCACTTGGGGGTCCTGGAACCAATCCACTCTGGTTACGTCGGGACCAATGTACCCAAATCACTAAAGACAAATGGCCCCATGTCTATAACAAATAAGACAGAGGGAGGACCCATAGATTAATAGAGACTTTAAGGGAAGTATCCAGCGAGAGTACCTGTCATGGCTCAGTGGTTAACGAATCTGACTAGGAACCATGAGGTTGTGGGTTTGATCCCTGGCCTTGCTCAGTGGGTTAAGGATCCAGGGTTGCTGAGCGCTGTGGTGTAGGTTGCAGATGTGGCTTGGATCCCGCGTTTCTGTGGCTGTGGCGTAGGCCAACAGCTACAGCTCCTATTAGACCCCTAGCCTGGGAACCTCCATATGCCGCAGGTGCGGCCCTAGATAAGGCAAAAAGACTAAATAAATAAATAAATAAAAATAAAAGACATTATTAAAAAAAAGAGAGAAATATCCAGCATGTACTGATCTTGTTAGATTTAAATTCAAGCATATCAACTGTATAAAGACATAAAACATTTGGGAAATCAGAATATCGACTGCCTATTTGATGATTAATTACTTAAAATTTGCAAGAGGTGATAATGTCACTTCTCTATCTTAAAAGAGTCCTTATTCTGTACAGAAACATACTGAAATGATCACTGATCAAAACAGTAAAATGTATGAGATTTGCTTTGTTATCATCGAGTCACGGGGAGAAATAAACGGGAAGAGAGGACATGTTTGGCCGAGCTAAAGACTGGAGCTGGGTGGTGGGGAAGGCTGCTGCTTCTTTAGTCTCCTTACGTTGCTGCGTATTTGAAATGCTTTGTAATAAGTTAAGAAAAAGGCCTGTCCGATTCAGTCTAATAACCAAAACTCCAAGCACATATTCCATTTAATGCTTTTCCTCCACTTAAGCGTAGGTCTGCTACAGGTTTGGAAGCATGCTGCCTTTTCTACTAGGTCCTAACTCCTCCCCCTCCCCATGAGCCTAGCTCCTAACTCACCCCTTCAGGCTCACGAGTGGGGGAAGAAGGGAAACAGGGACTGAATTCAGTGAGGTCACAGCCGTAATCTGGGACTGATGCCGTCTGAATGTGGTGGATACACAAGTGCTGCTTTTTCTTCTGTGGGAAAGTTTTGTCGTGTGTGTTGTCTTTGTTTTCACCGGGCTCTGACAACAGTTCTCTTTCTTGAATTTTTTTTTATTAAAGTGTAGCTGATTGACAATTTTGTGTCAACTTCTGCTGTATGGCAAAGTGACACAAACATATATATGTGTGTGTGTATATATATATATACATATATATATACATTATTTTCCTCGTATTATATTCTATCATGTTCTATTCCAAGAGACTGGATATAGTTCCCTGTGCTATACAACAGGACTTCTCTCCCCCCTGGCAACTACAAGTCTGTTGTCCATGTCCATGAGTATGTGTAGATAGTTTTATCTGTGCCATATTTTAGATTTCACATATGATGTCATATGGTATTTGTCTTTCTCTTTCCGACTTACTTCACTTAATATGAGAATCTCTAGTTGCATCCATGTTGCTACAAATGACATTATTTCATTCTTTTTTTATGGCTGAGTAGTATTCCATTGTGTATAGGTACCACATCTTCTTAATCCATTCATCTGACAGCAGTTCTCTGATGGGGGAGCTTCCAGTCTGACTCCCTGTGAGTACAACCTTCAGCTCTTGGGTGTCTCCTGGCCCACCTCCAGTGTACCCCCTGCTCCCCCAATACTGTTGGGATCCCTTTGCCCATCTTGGTTGTCCTCTTCGGAAAATTTTCCTTGAAAATGAACTCCATGCCACTTCTTCCCTCCCATGCTCTAGTGGAAGACTCAGGTGTTCCATGATGGGTGCACCATGGGCCCCAAGTGCAGCCTCTTCTCCCTCTGACACCCAATAAGCAGCTCTTCCACAAGTGTTTCATCGCCTTTCTCCAAATGGGATTTAGGCGACTGTCCCCTGTCTCCTAAACTCTATGAGACTTATGACAAGCTAGCGAGAAGTCCTTTAAAGTTCCTGTCCTTTGGCTTCTGGTAGATGTGAGCACCTGCTCCCCTTCTTCCTGGGTGTGTTGTGAGAGGAAGTGCACAGTGCACCCAGAACTCTCTTTCCTGATTTGTCAAGCTTTGTTTTCTAAAGACCGGAGGTGGGCACAAACTATTGGTGGCAGAAGTTATTTCGCTTCCTTTTGTGTCAAGCATGGCTGCTAAGGTATTCCATCATAGGGCAGAAAGGCACTTGACTGCTTTCACTGTATTTTTTTAGACCTCTGAGGACTCAACTGAAACTGAGTTGGAAAAGCTCCTTTAACCTTTTATAACAAAGAAAAAAAACCCATTCAGCCTGGCACTACTGGTTCAGCTACTTTAAAAAAAAACTGATGTCATTGTTTAATTTTTATTATTGTATAGTTGATTCACAGTGTTGTATCAATTTCTGCTATACAGCATCATGACCCAGTCATACATGTATATGCATTCTTTTTCTCATACTATCTTCCATCATGTTCTGCCTCAAGAGATTGTATATAATTCCCTATGCTGTACAGTAAGAACCTCATTGCTTATCCATTCTAAATGTAATAGTTTGCATCTACTAACCCCAAGTGGGATGGATGAGGAGTCTGAGGTTGGAAGACATTGGAAATTTTGATTTTCATTTCTTAGCTTTGTGTCAGTGTCACACTTAGGCAGGCTTTCCTCCGCGGTGGCAAAATGACTGCCAGGAGTTATAGGATGACATTTCCCCAGTGGAACTGGATTCTTTTTTCCTAATAGTTCCAGCAAAAGTCTCATTGTCCTGGCTGGGGTGACTTGCTAACATGCACTTCAATCACTATAGTCAAGGCAATAGAATATTCTGTTGTTGGAGTTCCCATCGTGGCACAGTGGAAATGAATCCAACTAGGAAACATGAGGTTACAAGTTCAATCCCTGGCCTCGCTTAGTGGGTTAAGGATCTGGTGTTGCCATGAGCTGTGGTGTAGGTTGCAGAATTGGCTCAGATCTGATGTTGCTGTGGCTGTGGTGTAAGCCAGCAGCTCTAGCTCTGATTGGACCCCTAGCTTGGGAACCTCCATATGCTGCAAGTATGGCTCTGAAATGTACAGAAGGAAGGAAGGAAGGAAGGAAGGAAGGAAGGGGAAAGAAAGAAAGAAAGAAAGAAAGAAAGGGAGAGAGAAAGAAAGAAAGAAAAGAAAAGGAAGGGAGGGAGGAAGAAGGAAGGAAGAAGGAAAGAAAGAATATTCTGTTGTCTATTTCTAGGTCTGCACACTTTCCTGGAATCTGCCCTACCCAGCCATGTGGGCTGAGAGCAGAGAGAGATTGTCAGCTTATCAATAATTGAACTCAACTTTACCCTGACTGAAAGCCTGTCTTCTTTGTGCTATCATCTGCAGCCCTGCAATTCCAGTTCTCCTCTCTGGTCCAGGGAATAGCCATTTAGGTAAGTGAAGATGCTTTTTACATAACTGCAGAGCCATTCTGTGTCCAGGACAAAGAGATTCTTTAACTGTGTTCTTAGGACATGACTTCCAAGGCCTTTATTTTCCTTGTGGTTCTTGTCTAAACTTGATCAGGTTTATTTATATCTGTTTGAGTGATACCCAGGGAGTCCCGCTGTGGAGCAGCAGGTTAAGGAGCCAGTGTTGCCTCTGCAGTGGCACAGGTTCCATCCCTGGCCCTGGAATTTATGTATGCCTTGCATGCAGCCAAAAAAAAAAAAAAAAAACAGAAAGAAATAAAAATAATCCAGTGATACCCAGAATATTTCAGTAATTACATGAACTCTTTGTGAAAAATTAAAAAAAAATTATTCCTTCTAGAACTACTAATCCTAGAGAAAAAAATAGCATGAACATATACAGATCTTTACACAAAATGTTCCCTATGGTGTTGTTTGTAGTGGAAATAATCCATATGTGCCTCAGTGAGAAACTGATTAAATGATTCTATGACGCATCGATTCAATAGAACACTATAAGATCATGAAAATGAATGAAGAATTTCTAGAATGTATCACTGTAAAAAAGTATAAGATATATTGTTAAGGCGTTCCCCTTGTGGCACAGCAGGATTGGAAGCATCTTGGGAGTCATGGGACACGGGTTCAGTCCTTGGCCTGGCACGGTGGGTTAAGGATCCGGCGTTGGTGCGTTTGGGGCTTAGGTCACAACTACAGCTCAGAACTGATCCCTGGCTCGGGAACTCCATATGCTACGGGGCAGCCAAAAAGGAAAAAATAAAAGGTATATTGTTAAGATAGAAAAGGTACAGTCCTATATGTATGGCATAATCCCATTTTTACATAGAAGTATTTTGTGCTTATATTAATATAGATGTACATGTGTAGGGCAATTTCAGAAAGTGTATATATCAAACTTCCAGCAAGGAATTGGGAAGGTAGAGAGATGTTTAGTTTTTTAATTTATCTAATTGAAAAAGACAATACTGGGCAAGAGTTTTTACTTAACCAATTTAAAATCAAAGAAAAATATGTCCTTTGTCAGAAATAATTGGTTTGATAAGTAGAAGATAGTGATAACTGATGTGACCAGTAGACCTTAGAGCTTAGACCTAATTTTTCGAAATATAGATATTTCTGGTTACAAAAGTGAAATATATTCTTGCTGGAAAGAGCTGACCATCAAATAGATAAAAATAATAATCGCTTCTAGTCTCACCTCTCAGAGATAATCAAAGTTAATGTTTATTTCACTTTCCTCAAGTATGTTTTCAGAGTTAAATCAATCTATCTATCACCTACCTATCTAACTATCCAACTATCTATCTACCTATCTATTATTTATTTGCCATGCCTGAGACATGCAGAAGTTTCTCGGGCCAGGGATCAAACCCATGCCACAGGAGCAACACAAGTCCCCGCAGTGACAATGCAGATCCTCAACTCACTGCACCACAAGGGAATTGTCAAGAGTTAAATTTAACACTTAATTGCAATAATCACCTTAGTTCTTGGATTATTTACCACCTCCCATCTCTATATTTTCTGATCTTTCTTTTTTTCTTAAATGTTAACTGTTTTATGATTTGTATATGTATTTAATTGCGAGTTTGTCCAATATAAATCAAAGGAAAAATATATAGACCGAGATGCAATGTTTCTGGGCTTATAAACGTAGCAAAATTGGAAGCCAAGAGAGGAGAATAGTCATAAGACCGTGCAGAGCAGAGCAGAATTTTGGCTCCGAGTGGGTACATATGGCCCAAGACAGAAACAGGAAGGGAGCAGAAAGCGAGTAGGAGGGGAAGAGAGGTGACACTCGTTGGGTCATCATGTTGAGACATGAAATTATGTAGATCACCTGTCTACTCGTCTCATCGATACCAGCTCATGTTCTTTTGAAACCTAAGGCAGAAGCAAACTCATTTGCATTCAGGCCCTGAGTGGAATCGTCACGATAACTTTGGTCTTCTTTTGACAGCCTGAAGGGAGGGCAGAAATCAGGCTGGCCTCCTCAAGTCCTAGGTGCCCAAGGCTAACCGCAGCTCATCCCACGCCACCTGGGTTTCGCAGTGTCGACATGAAAGGACTGTGGATTGTATTTTAGGCCGGGGGATTTACCCAGCAGATACCCACTGTGTACAGTATGGAAATCTCCCCACCCTCACATCCTGCCTCGCTCACAGTGCCCTCTCAGGCGGCACACTCTTTGAAAAGGCTATATATAGCTGTCTGCCTGCCTTGCTTTTCAAAGTAATAGATGGGGAACAAAAGTTACTGACTTGAAACCTCTTTCCATGAGAATTAGGTAGACTTGAGCCAGCTGTCATCTTGCATGTCTGCCTATACTCAGCACATCATATGCACAGCATGTTGTGTTTTCATGCCACACGTATCTTTAATCTTAGGCCAGTTAAAAACGTTGTGGCACAGCGGTTAACGAATCCAACTAGGAACCATGAGGTTGCGGGTTCGATCCCTGGCATCGCTCAGTGGGTTAACGATCTGGGGTTGCCGTGAGCTGTGGTGTAGGTCACAGGCGTGGCTCGGATCTGGCGTTGCTGTGACTCTGGCGTAGGCCTGCGGCTATAGCTCTGATTAGACCCCTAGCCTGGGAACCTCCACATGCCATGGGTGCGGCCCTAAAATGACAAAAGACAAAACAAACAAAAAACTAAACTATTGCTATCTATTATTTTTAACAGCTTTTTTTGAGACACACTTCACAGACCAAACATTCATCCATTGAAAATGTACAGTTCAGTGGTTTTTTAGGTATTCACAGAGTTGTGCAACTATCACAGTGTAATTTTAGAACATTTTCAACACCCTAAGAAGGTTATCTATTATTGATTAAAGACTCAGACTCCATAAAGTTCTGTAATAACTACTAGATTTTTATTCTGAAAAGATGCAAATGATTTCTGTTTAGTAAAAAAGATAACCCTAATAGTTATGATTTTATTGCCCTGTAGATATTTTACTAGTTTGGTGTCTAATCTTGCAATGTTAGTCCAACATTCTTTCTTCAATGACAATGCTTATTCCTCTAATTCTCTTTTGAACCAGCTTTATCATCATGTTCATTCCCTCACTGAGTTAATTATATCTCTGACCTGTTGTTATATATGTGTGGGAGTTATGTTCTAAAATGTTTGAAACATATTTTGACAACTCAAATGCTCTTAGCTCAACAGCAGGTGCATAGTTGGCAATCAGTAAATATGTCTTGACTTACTGATCTTCAATTTTTTTGATAGGGGATGTGTCAGACTTTTAAACTTTGGGAAAAGTGAATAAATTTTTGGAAGGTCTTTAAGAAAAATCAGAAAATCAATTTTGAATTTGAATTTTGGTCCTCAAATTCTAAAATTTTGTGCCAGAGAGTTAAATTTGAAGCTATTTATTTACTTCTTTTCTGTATCAAGGTTTGAATCAATGAATACTCTAAAAACATAACTTTACTGGTATAACATTTTTGCAAAACTGTAAACTTCAAATATTATTTATTTTTGTGCAAGTAGTTATGCAATAGAATAAAATCTGAAAGGGGTAAAAGAGCATGCCCTGGAAAGCTAAGTTTCCGTTCCACTATTTCCCTCAGCTAACAGGTTATCCCAAGTTTGCTCCTGTTACCAGTTTCATGTGCATCTTTTCACACACACACACACACACACACGATTTTTTTTTCTTAAAAATACATGACATACTATATATGCTCTTTTGTAACTTGCTTTTTTACTTACTAAGATTTGTTGAAAACTGTTTGACATCAGTATACATAACTGCTATTTTGACATCAGTCAAAACATGTCTAGGAGCTGATCACTCTTCTTTGTTTCACTGCTCCCACCCGCTTCTTAACCATCATCATCTCTTGCAGGAGCTACCCAGTCTCCACTCCATCCCCATTACATCTCTACGTTCTCTTTGCAACATGGTGGCCAGAATGATTCTCCGTACATGTAAGTCAGATCATCTCCCACTTCGAGCAGAGCTAAAGCCCTCATAATGTTCTACAAGGTCCTTCCCACATGATCTGCTGCCCTGCCTTCACCAGCCACAGTTGCTTCTTGGCCTCATCTCCAACCACTCTCTCTCGTTCCAGCCTTGTCTCTGTAGTCCCACTGGTGTTCCTCTAACATACCGGGAACACTCCCACCTTAGGAGCTGGGCCCTTGCTCTTCCCTCTGACAAGAGGCTACTCCCCAGAGGTCTTCATGGCTTCCTCCTGGACCTTCTTGAGGTCTTTGCTCAAAGGTGAATTCTCACTGAGTCTTCCTTAACCACCACCTCCAGCTCTCTTGCCCCTGCACAGACTCCCACCCTACCTGCCTACTTTATCTCTATCCATGGTACTTCGTAGCACTGGACACATGATATAGTTGACTCGTTTTTAGTCTACATACAAGCTTCAGGAAAGTGAGAATATTTTTTTGTTTTGGCCACTGCTGCATTCCTAGCACCTAGGACAGGGCCTCGCAAAAAGTAGACACCGAATAATGTTAATTAAATGAATTCATGAATTTTTGCTGTGTAGTGCTTATATGTCTGTGTTCTATCTGTGTGACCTGGTGTAATGCGGTTTAACCATTGCCATATAGGGGGACTTACGTATGCTTGTGGTATCTTGTGACCTTGATAAATTTGCTTCTCTGAGCCTTGAGTTCCTCCTCTGTAAAATACGAATGGTAGTTGTACCTGCATTGTCTAGGGCTGTTGTTTGTGAATTACATTTTCAAAAGAACGTCAAGTGTTTAGCACTGTGCCTGGTTTAAAGTAAGTTCTTAATAATATAATTATGATTTCTCTCATTAATCATTCATCAGAAGTGGACTCTTTTTCCCCCTAGAGTTTTATTGAGATATAGTTGACATTCAGCACTGTGTAAATTTAAGGTGTACAGCATCATGATGTGATTGATATACATCGTGAAGTGATGACCACAAAAAGTTAAGTGAACACCCATCATCTTATACAGATGCAAGATTAAAGAAGTAGAATTTTTTTCTTGTGATGAGAACTCTTAGGATTTACTGTCTTAATTTTCATATGTACCATACAGCAGCATTAAATATATTTATGTTGTGTGTTACATCTCTAGTAGACTTCTTTACTTTCTAACTGGAAGTTTGTACCTTTTGACTGTATTCTTCCAATCCCCCCTCCCCCCAACCCTCACTCCTGTCTCTGGTAACTACAAATTTGATGACTTTTTTCTATGAGCAGAAATGGACTTCTGAGAGGAATGAACGATCGAGAGAATAGAAATTTACTTTGAAAGCTAATAATGCCAACCCTTAGCAATTATCTCTTCAAAAGAGGATATAAGACACTTTGTTTTTTGGAGAAGTCACTTAATGTCTTCAAAAAAAAAAGTGTCATTTTTCAGAAGTAGGGACCTTTCTCTCTGCATTACCATTTTCTAGCTGATCTTGAAAATAGTGCTTGCCCAATAAATTTTGTTGACTAAACAAATGAAAGAATGAATCCCAGTGGGCATAAGCAAGTTCATATTTACTGAAAAGCTGCAAATTGCCAGGTACGGTCGTAGGCACTAAGACTATAAAAAAGCATATTTGCCGGGATGGGGGTTTATTTCAAGACCTTTACATAATCATCACTGAGTCTGGGGGATATATTTTTATTTTAAATGTAGTCTTTTAACTGAGGGAGGGGGAATTTGGATTCATCACCTTGGGTACAGTACAAAAACTCCAGAAAGACGTCTTTGCCGTAATTTCTCTGAAGAGCTTTTCAAAGAAACAAAACATCAGTGGTTTATCAGGTAGACATCAAGAGTGAAGCAGCAGGCAGACAAATGTGGGAAATCCTATGGTGATTCAAGACCTCAGTGAATTCCTGGGGTCCCCACGCCTACTGCTAACCATGAGCGATTCCATATTTGGTTCAGAATGAGAGCCTGATGGTGAGCCGTGCGGCTGGGGACAGAGAAAAGGCCTGACCTTTCTTGAGACCCAGAGTAGAAGCTAGCTCTGCATTCTGATCCTGAGCAAGATAATCCTGAGCCTCAATTCCTTGCCACAAAATTATGGTTTTAAAAACCGGTCTCATTGAAATGAGCAAACGGGTGTGAAAATTCTCCATACCCTGGAAACCACTGGACAGGCAGGACTGTGGTTCTGACAGGTAGCACGCCTTCTGAGTTCCTGCCTGCACTGTGCAGGGGACACAGAGAACAGTAGTCCCGGAAGGATCCCTGCCCTTAGCAAGCACAGCCCGCTTCCAGGGTTTTATCCCCAGGACATCGTTCAGCAGAAGCAAAAATACATTTGCAGGGAGATGATCATCGCAGGGAGATTTGTAACAACGATAACAAAGCTGGACGCCCCCCAGGAATTTACGAAAGGCAGAATGGTTTTATAAATGATGCAGCCCAACATTAGAAAGAACACCCAGCCTATTCACGCCTATACCCTGGCATGGGCAGCCTGTTCCCTGGAGATGGTGGTTTGTTTGCGGGGAGGTTGGTGACCCTGCCCCAAGGGGGTAACTGCCTGGAGGCTGGACAAAGGGGTGTGTGGTGGTGACAGGTCACAAAGGACTGCGGAGGATAAAGGTGATGGTGCCAAGAGATTTAGGCAGAGCCCCGCAGGGAGATGGGCGGTTGCCTTCCCTCCCTCTCTCGGCGACTCAGTTTGTGGCTGGTGGAGCTGTCTTGACTGAAGAGAACCATGAGCAGTGAATGTTTGTTACCCTATTACACAGCCAACAGCTACCGTTCAATGGGTGTGTTCAATACCTCCATGGGAGACCTGCAACGGCAACTGTACAAGGGGGGAGAGTACGATATTTTCAAGTACGCACCCATGTTTGAGAGCAACTTTATCCAGATCAGCAAGAAAGGAGAGGTGATTGACGTCCACAACCGCGTCCGAATGGTGACTGTGGGCATCGCATCCACCAGCCCGATCCTCCCGCTACCTGACGTCATGCTGCTGGCCCGGCCGACGAAGGTCTGCGAAGAGCATGTCAGATTCGCCCGGCCCGCCAAGGGGAGAGGTCGCAAGCCCTCCAAGACCCTAGAGCTCACCAGGCTGCTTCCCTTGAAGTTTGTCAAGATCTCCATCCACGATCGTGAGAAACAGCAGCTGCGCCTGAAGCTTGCTACTGGCCGTACTTTTTATCTGCAGCTGTGCCCCTCTTCAGATGCACGAGAAGATCTCTTCTGCTATTGGGAAAAGCTTGTCTATCTCCTGAGACCACCAGTGGAGAGTTGCAGCAGCACCCCGACGCTCCAAACCGGAGACAGGACCACCACAGAGGATGACAAAAGCCTATCGGTAAGCACCTTCAGAGACTCAAGAGAACAGGGCAGGGGGCTTTGGGAGAGCAGGGCAAAGCTGGTCCTTCAAAGCCTTGGGTGCTCTCTGAGGCTCACATGGGAACTGCCTTCCATTGTTGAAAAGGCTCAGGGACAGGTAGTTCCCAATGGCTCAGCGGTAATGAACCCGACTAGTATTCATGGGGACTTGGGTTCGCTCCCTGGCCTCGCTCCGTGGATTAAGGATCTGGCGTTGTCATGAGCTGTAGTGTAGGTCACAGATGAGGCTCAGATCCTGCGTTGCTGTGGTTGTGGTATAGGCTGGTGGCTGCAGCTCTGATTTGACCCCTAGCCTGGGGACTTCCGTATGCTGTGGGTGCAGCTCTTTAAAAAAAAAAAAAAAAAAAAAAAGGAAGAAAATGAGAAGACTCAAGGCCCAGTGACCCATCACTGTGGAACTAACCACACTGGCGAGATTCCGAGCGCTTCTCCAAATTGTCCCCCAAGGCTGAATTTCAGACCTTAGGTACAGCTATACTGGTCTTATCCCCAGGGTTGTGCTACCTTTTACAGCATCCTGATTGTCTTACCTCTCCTTGAACACTTACCCCAGGCCAAGTAGTCTCATCAGTTGTGGAACGTCATTAACAGTTAGGAAGTACCGTCTCTCCATGACTGCCGTGTGTGTGCTGATTAAAATCACGCAGGTCACAGATGTGGCTCAGATCCGATGTTGCCATGGATGTGCGTAGGCCTCAGCTGCAGCTCCAGTTCAACCCCTAGCCTGGGGATATATGCAGCAGGTGTGGCCCTAAAAAGAAGAGGAGATAGCCCAATCCTTGTGTGTGTTTGCACAAGCACAGTAGTCACCAAAATGTAGAATGTGTGCATGCCTTGTCCTGGCAGTCCCACTCCTAGGAACCTATGCTGCAGACAGAAGCACAAGTGTACATGATTAAACTGTATGATGGTTGGAGTTGTGGTGCAGCAGAAACGAATCCGACTAGTATCCATTAGGGCGTAGGTTCGATCCCTGGCCTCGCTCAGTGGGTCAAGGATTCAGCATTGTCATGAGCTGTGATATAGGTCACAGACACAGCTTGGATCCCATGATGCTGTGGCTGTGGCGTAGGCCAGCGGCTATAGCTCCGATTAGACCCATAGCCTGGAAACTTCCATATGCCATGGATGTGGCCCTAAAAAGCAAAAAAAAAAAAAAAAAAAAAAAAAGTGTATGATAATGGAAAATTGTTCCAGTGCTTTCCGTGGCCCTGGGATTGTTGAAGCAAAATGGAGTGGCCGGTTGGCAGGGGTGCTCTAGATGGGATCTTGCATCAAGTGGGAACTTAGACTAGATGATTTCAAAGGTTATTCTAATTATAAGCCTATGAGTGGCTCGGCTCCAGGGTGAGCAGTGAGTGGGCAGTTCTGATCCGCTCTCAGTCATCTATTTCTTACGTGTTTCTCCTCCCCTTGGCACAGACCCCAGAGCTCCACAGAGAAAGGAATCAGGATGAGGTTGAGCTTCAGAAGCTTCGTGATGTGTCTGGAGCCAGCTCTGGTGCTTACGCTGGGGGAGAGGGAGTCCAGCATGCGCCCCAGGGCTCAGCTGTGACTATGAAAAGTGCCGAAGGAGGAGCAGCAGCAGCAGCAGCAGCAGCAGGGACAACCAAGGGCATGGGCCTGGCTGTAGCAGGGTCCGGAGTGAGTGCTGGAGGAGGAGTGGCAGTGGCGGGGGTGGGAACAGGCTCTGGCGGGGGCACTACAAGCTTGGCGGCAACCAAGAGCACAGGCTCCAGCCAGGTGAGCATGGCCCTGGCGGGAGCCACCACCAAGGGTTCAGGAGAAAGTGGGGCCAGCAAGGCAATTGCAGGTGCTGCCAACATATCCTCGGAGGGTACGAACCTGGTCCTGGTGGGTGCTGCCAGCACATCCTCGACGGGCAGGGACAGTCCAGACAGTAGCACGAGCTTGGCGTTTGCCGGCACGGTGACCACCGGCTCACCTGCTGCAGTAAGAGCCAAAGGCCAGGCTGCCGCTCCCCTTGTCTCCACCTTGAAGAGTGAAGGCTACATGTGCGAACGGGATGGAAGCCAGAAGGTCTCCCCCCCCAGCACCGAAGCCCGGAAGGAAAAAAAGGAAAGAAGAGAAAGGAAGGACAAGCCTTCGTCTCGGAAAAGTTCCCGTCATCGCAGGACAGGTGAAAGTCACCACAGGACCGGAGGGGACAAGACCCGGAAATCGTCCTCCCACCGGTCCTTATCTGACCATGGGAACAGGGGTGACAAGAAAGAAAAGGGGAAGAGTGGCACCAGGGGCAGAAGACACAGCTCCCGCAAGGGTGGCAGCCGCAGCCCCGCCTCCAAGGAGGGGAGGATGACTCACAAGCTGGGCAAGAGCAGGTCCGCCACCAGCTCGGGTTCCTTAAGTAAGAAATCCAGTAAGATCACCTCTTTCTTCAGGAGCTTCAGAGTCATTCCTGGTTCAAGAACAGCCGTCACAGATGACAGAGAGGTGGACTTCGTGGCTCAGGCGGTAGAGAAACACAGCATAGAGGCCAAGGTAGAGAAAGCCCCGGTTGGCCAGGATCTGGAGATCTGTGGTACCGTGAGGGCCGAGACAATGGAGACCATCATCATTGAAACCAAATCCATTTAGATAGGAACCAGGGCAGAAGGCAGCCACAGAGACCCAGCCTCAGGGAAGGACCCCTGGAGAGTCAATTCCAGCTTTCTTTAATAAACTATACAACTCCAAAAGAAAGGCTATCTTCTGTTTGAATTTCTGTGTCCCCTCGCCTGGTAGTGACTTCACAGTGGCTTCTGTGATGAGGCCTGAGACCCCCAAGCCTCCAGTCCAGTAGAGCCCCACCTCCCACCCATGCCCAGCAGGGCCAGCCTTAGTGCCCTGCCTTGCCCGGACCCCTCTCTGCCTTGAGTGTCCCCAAGAGTCTGGCTGCAAGTCACACACTGTGGGCTGGGAAACATCACCATCACCCCTGTCCCCATGCCCAGCTTCTTCCTGAAGGTCCCTAAATGGGGTTATTCCGTTCAGTCCATAGACTGAGTGAAGACAGGATAGAATAATCGGAGGGAGAAAGGAGGGGGTGCAGCAGCATGTGTAAGCAGTCAGGAGAGGGAAGTTTCTCATCTTGGTCAGGAACTGGCAGCCTGGAGGCCAAATCTTGCCAATTGCCTGGTTTTATAAATAAAGCTTTATTGGAATGTAGCTACAGCCATTCATTTATATATTGTCTAAGGCTGCTTTCACAGTAAAGTGACAGATTGGAGTGATTGAATCAGAAACCACATGGGGAGTTCCCGTCGTGGCTCAGTGGTTAACGAATCCAACTAGGAACCATGAGGTTGTCGGTTTGATCCCTGGCCTTGCTCAGTGGGTTAAGGATCTGGCATTGCTGTGAGCTGTAGTGTAGGTTGCAGATGCGGCTCGGATCCCGTGTTGCTGTGGCTGTGGCGTTGGCTGGCGGCTACAGCTCCGATTAGACCCCTAGCCTGGGAACCTCCATATGCCGCAGGTACGGCCCTAGAAAAGGCAAAAAGACAGAAAAAAAGGCAAAAAGAAACCACATGGTCTGCAAAGTCTGAAATATTTATTCTCTGGCGTTTGGCTGAAAAGGTTTTGCTCACCCAGTTAATAAGTCTTTTTCCTCCTGGATATATATTCTGGAGAAGCTCTCACATGTGCTTGCCAGGAGATAACTAGGAGAATGCATACAGTCAAACAATGTGTAAAATAAGATCTTACTATATAGCACAGAGGACTGTATTCAGTGTCCTATAGTAAACCATAATGGAAAAGAATAATAAAAAAGAAGGTATATATAACTGAATCACTTTGCTGTACAGCAGAAATTAGCACAACCCTGATAATCAACTATGATTCAATTAAAAAAATCAATTTGTAATAGCCAAACCCTGGAAATAGTCCAAATGTTCATCAAACAGAACTGATACATTGTGGTATATGCCTGCAGAGCATATTATATGATAGTGAAGATGATAGCAGCCATAGGAGTTAGCTTGGATGAATCCCATGTAATGTTGAATAATAAAAGCAAGTCAGAAAAATACATATGATATAGTTCCATTTGTAGAAAAGTTCAAAAAGATCCAACAATATGTGTGGGGACAGCCATTTGCTAAAAGTGTAGAGGAAAATATGATATACACAAAATTCACAGTAGTGGATATGGACAGGTTGAAAAGGAGGGAGGGATGGGCTGGGAGATGTATATGAAAAGCTTCGATAGAGTGAGGATTGTTCTATTAAGCAAAGGGGTATCTCTGTGGGAATGTATTACTGTATATATTTTAACATCTCTGGTACCAGGATGGTTTTTATATTGCTGTCAGTCAGGTGGCAGTCACTGCCTTAGAAATACCTTAACCAATTTATTTCACTTTTGTTTTCCTTTTAATACACGCACCAAAAAAGATAGATGACAGAGGGTCTACTTCTGAAAGATATCTTTCAATCAGTACAAAATAAAAATTCTAAGTTATAGGAATACTCACTATCCAGGAACACAGAAAAGGTTTAGATAGATTGTCAAGAAAAAAAAGGAATAATCCAAAATGCTCTGTGCTCATGAGATATGTAATTTATGTATGCATGTGGATAGTAATTCTCAAAATGCAAAAATCATACATTAGAAATAAGATTATACACTTCTATTTATGTTTTGCTTTTTAGTGCTGCACGCATGGCATATGGAAATTCACAGGCTATGCACTGAATTGGAGCTGCAGCTGCTGGCCTATGCCACACCTCACAGCAACACCATACACTTAACCCACTGAGCGAGGCCAGGGATCGAACCCACAGCCTCTAGGATACTAGTCGGGTTCGTTACTACTGAGGCACAATGGGAACTTGAGATTAAACATTTTAAAAATGTCCATGATAAAAAAGAAATTGTCTTTTCAGATTAAAAAAAAGTTGTAGGTAAGTTTCATGAGCCTCTGGAAATCATTAAATTGTTAACAGCAGGTGATAAAAGGTGGATGTGAGGAACATGATTCTGAGAATCAGAGGTGTTTGTATGAACTTAGGAGTCATCTGCCAGCCTTGCTCTGTGACAGCAGAGTCTACTAGGACGGAAGTTGAGTTTCCAGTAAAACCTAGGGACTTTCTCTGAAGAGCAAAGGCATGTGGTAGAGGTGGAGGAGGTGAGAAATAAGGTACGGACTCTGGGAGGAGTGGTGGCTTGGGAGGATGAGGGGACGACCTTCTCAGTTGCCCTGGTGGGCGGCTGGAAATCCCACCTTGTGATTTCCCAAAGACCGATAGATTCTGGAGATCAACATGTCCTTGGAGTTGACTCTTGAAGCAGTGGGGTCTCCATAGAAGGAGAGAAAGAGGCATGTTCTCTAAGACCCAAGAAGAAACTTGAAGGGTCATGGGGTAGAGGAGAAAGATAAAGGGGAACTCTTCCCAAAGCCTTTGACATAAAGCCCCAAGTTTGGACTTTGCCGGAGGCTGAATCATCCCTGCTACAAATGCCTTAATCTCATGATTCTGAGCCCTTAGCTTTACCACTTGCCCTTCTTCTCCAGTTTTATGCAGTCCCACTCCCACGCCCGAAAAGACTTCTTTAACTTGAACATAATTTGTCCACTTTGCAGGGCATTAGCAGAGCAGCCTCTCACTTTATACAAATGCTGCCGAAGTACAGTGGAGGCGGGGACTTGCCCACCACAATGTGCCCTGCCAGGCACTTTCTCCGCATTTCCTTTTCTATCTTGACAGTTCATCAAGAGACACAGGCATAGAACTACATATGTCAGAGCATCAGGCATCTTCTCTGGAGTGAGATATCAACTGGGGCATCAAGTCAATATACCCTATCAGATAATGGCAAATAGTTTTGATAGCAATATTCATCACCATGGTAACAATTCTGCTGTTGCAAGTGCAATGAGGCAACGGATGGTTGATTACTAACTAACCAGGGACGCAAACTTCAAGTCTGGCAACACATATACATATATAAACACAAGAAAGTTTTTTTTTTTTTTAACAGTGTCCTAACTTTTTATTTTTATGAAAGCTTTATTAAAACATAATTCACATACTAAACAAAATCACCCTTTGGACGTGTACCATTTAATTGTTTTAATATATTCACAGAGTCATGCAACAATCATCACTAACTTTAGAACATTTTCATAACCACAAATTGAAACTGTGTATCCACTAGAAGTCACCTTTCACTCCCCTCTTCCCCCAGCCCCCTGGCAACCACTATTCTACTTTGTCTTTTTTTGATTGGCTTCTTTAACTTAGCATCACATTCATCTAGGTGTCAGTAACTCATTCCTTTTTATTACCAAATGATCTTTCATTGTATGGGCAGGCCATAACATTTTGTTCATTCATTCAGGTTTCTGAGCATTTGGGTTGTTTCCACTATTTAGCTGTCATGAATATTGCTGCTCCTTTGACTCTACTAACCTTGTAAAGAGAGCTGGCGACAGCCAGGAAAGCTATAATGCACTTCTTAGGATTTTGAAATTAAATAATTTTAAAATGAAGTACATTTCCTTATGCAAAATTGAGTCTGTTTTAGAAAGTTCAGAGCAGGTAGCTATGAAAAAGAAGGAAAATATCCCATTGGTTCCCTTGCTAATTCACTGCTGTCTCAGAAACGAACAAGTTAGACTTACGATTCTGGAAAAATGGAATAGACACATTTTTCCCTATTCCTCTCATTTGTGTAACTAAAGATCTAGGACACTGTATATAAAAACAACCATTCCAAATCTGTATAATATACTACCTTAAGATACTACAGAGGAAAAATCACATACTCATATATCAGCTGATACAGGAAAAGTATATGACAAAATTCAGCATTCATGACGAAAGATCTCAGATAAATGGAAATAGAGAACTTCTTTTTAAAAAAATTTTTAATTTATTTTTTACTCAAGTGCAGTTGATTTACAATGCTGTGCCAATTTCTGCTGTACAGCAAGAGAGGGAATTTCTTCAACTTGATAAAAGGCGTCTACAAAAAGCCTACCTTTTTTTTTTTTGTCTTTTGTCCTTTTAGGGCTGCACCTGCAGCATACGGAGGTTCCCAGGCTAAGGGTCTAATTGGAGCTGTAGCTGCCAGCCTATGCCACAGCCACAGCAATGCCAGATCCGAGCCACGTCTGCAACCTACACCACAGCTCACGGCAACACCGGATCCTCAACCCACTGAGCAAGGCCAGGGATCAAACACGCAACCTTATGGTTCCTAGTTGGATTCATTTCTGCTGCGCCACGGCGGGAACTCCAAAAACCCTACATTTAACATTACATAGAATGAAAAGATTGAATGCTTTCCTCCTAGGATCAGGAACAAGGCAAGGATGTCCACTCTCACCGCTCTTCTCAACAGAGTGCTGGAAATTTTAAGCAGTGCAGTAGTCAGGATAATAAACTAAAAGACACAGGTCAATACGGAAGACATAAAACTGTCCTTATTTGTAGATAACATCACTGTCTATGTAGAAAATCCTAAGCAACCTACAAAAAAGTGCCTATAAATAATATGAGTTCAGCAAGTTTATAGAATAAAAAATCATTTTTATTTTGATATATTTGAAATGAACTCATGAACATCAAAGTTAAAAATATAAACCATTTAGAATGGTTTAAAAAAATACTACATGTAAATCTAACAAAACTTGTATAGGGCAGTTCCCATCAGTGGCTTGGCAATAACAAACCCAACTAATATCCATGAGGATGCGGGTTTGATCCCCGACCTGGATCAGTGGGTTAAGGATGTGGTATTGCCCTGAGCTGTGATGTAGTTCACAGATGCGTTTCAGATCTGGCGTTGCTGTGGCTATGGTGCAGGCCAGCAGCTATAGCTCTATAGCTGTGATTCGACCCCTAGCCTGGGAACTTCCATACACTGCGGATGTGGCCCTAAAGAGAAAAACAAAAAAAAAAACAAAAAACCCCAAAACCTTGTATAGGACTTTATGCTGAAAACCACACAACACTGAGAAAAGAAATCAAAGACCTCAGTAAATGGAGAAATATTTCAGGTTTATGGAAGTCTCCACATAGGAAAAATGTCAGTTTTCCCTAAACTGATATGTGGGTTTATTACAGTGCTGATAGCTCTTCCTACATATGATGCTTGAGCAACTGGACATCTTTTCACATGTTTATTTTCCATCAGTATATCTTCTTTGGTGAAATGTCTCTTAAGGTCTTTGGATCAATTTTAATTGGGTTGCTTGTTTTCTTATTGAATTTTAAGAGTCCTTTGCATATTTTGCATAGCAGCCCTTTATCAGATGCATGTTTTGTAAATGTTTTCTCCCAGTTTGTAACTTGTCTTTTCATTGTCTTACCAGCATCATTCAAAGAGCAAAAAAGCTTGAATTTGATGAAGTCAAATTTATCAGCTTTTCCTTTTATGAATTAATGTTTTTGGTGTTAATCCTAAGAACTCTTTGTCTAGCCCTAGATATCAAAGATTATCTCCTATGTTTTATATTTGAGATGGACTTTAAAAGGGTTGGATACAACTCATATCCTTTTAGGAGTGTGTGGAAAACAGATCAAGCAACCAGCAAAATGGATAGTTTTTGTGATTCCTGAATAACAGGTTTGATGTTGGCACAGCTACCTTTTATCTGGTGAAATTCCACATAGCATAAATGTAGACTTTAACCACAGTAATAGTTACAACAAATCATTCAAAAGCGCTTGCCTGCCTTTTTGTAGGATTCTAAATTCTTTTCAAGCTCTTCATCCTGCAATAGGTAACTGACATTGTGTTTCTCAGTGGTATCCCTTATGTAGGACATGAATCTATTTTAAAGCAAAGTATTAAGGGACAGTTCCCCAGTGCCAGGGTTACTGCTGCCCCCTGCTGCTACAGAAAGGTGTAGCAGGCAAAGCAAACTAAGGCCATTTTCCGGGCCCATTTGGGGCACACAGGTGTATGTGGGTTGTTGAGATTGCTGTTAGTGATAAAGTCAATAGTACCCTTGAGACAACAGCATCAGCAGAAACAATGATTAGAAATTAAAAGTATACAGCTGACTGCAGAGAACAGTGCATTAGCGATTATTCTCATGCAAAGTGTTCTGGTTAAACAATATAGATGAGTTGATAAAAATCTTTTGACAAGAATAAGCTGGGGCTAGAGAGGAACAATTTAATTTGCTAGGTTCCATTTTTTTTTCCTGCCTGGGCTTATTAAGAAGCAGAGATACAATGTGTCAATGAAAAAAAGTTCAGAGATTATTACTTCTGAACCTGTCTACCAATAACAGAGGTAGCAAGACCAACAAAATCAATAGAATAAATGTGCCAGAACATTTGGACTCACACATGCTTTGAAAAAATCTTTTAGAAGAAAACGGGGGAAAAAATCTTTGTGACCTTGGATTGGGGAAAATATTTATTGGATAGGGTATATAACCCATAAGAAAAAACAGTTGATAAATAGAACTTCATCAAAAACTAAAAACCTCTGCTCTTTCACACTGTTAAGAAAATGAAAAGATTAAGCACAGATTGTGAGCAAATAAATATAAATACCGAAACATATATCTGATGAGGGACTTTTATCGTGCGTGTGTGTGTGTGTGTGTGTGTGTGTGCGTGTGTGCGCTCTTATAATTCAATAGTTAGAAAACAAACAAGCCAGTTACAAAGTGGGCAAAAACCTTGAACAGATAGTTCACCAAAGAAAAGTTATGTGTGGCCAATAAGTACACAGAAGATATTCAACTCTAGGGAAATGCAAATTAAAACCACTAATAGCCACCGGAATTGAAAAAGGAAAATATCAAGTGCAGATGAGGATGCAGAGTAAATTGCACATGTAACAGTTTGCTGGTAGAAATGAAAAATGATAGAGCAGAATTCCTGCCGTGGCTCAGTGGAAATGAATCCGACTAGGAACCATGAGGTTGCAGGTTCGATCCCTGGCCTCGCTCAGTGGGTTAAGGATCCGGTGTTGCCGTGAGCTGTGGTGTTGGTCGCAGACGAGGCTCGGATCTGGGGTGGCTGTGGCAGTGGCTGTGGTTGTGGCTGTGGCCGGCAGCCATAGCTCCGATTAGACCCCTAGCCTGGGAACCTCCATATGCCGCAGGTGCAGCCCTAAAAACCAAAACCAAAACAAAACAAACAAAAAACAACAGTGATAGAGCCTCTTCAGAAAACTACTTGGCACTTTCTTATATGGCTAAACATACCTTTTAGAAGGCCTTGCAATCCCATTCCTATTTAGTTTCTCAAAAGAAATGAAAACATTATGTCCATACAAAGATGTATGTGCCTGTTCACAGGACTGAACGTAATCCATATGTCCATCAACTGGCGAAAAAATAAATGAAGTGTGGGACAAACATACAATAGAATACTCCTTCCCTGTAAAAAAAAAAAAAAAAAGAAAAACCTGTTGATACATATAACAGTGCTGATGAACCTCAAAGTTTGTTGCTACATGAAAGAATACAGACACGAAAGTCTACATACTACATGATTCCACTTCTATGGCATTATGGAAAAGGCAAAACTAGGCAAAACTATGTGAACAGAAATCAAATCAGTGGTTACTAGGGCTTGGGGTGAGGGAGGGGACTGACTGTGAAGAGAGGCACCAAAAGAATTGCTTGGAGTGATAGCAGTATTCTGTACCTTAATTCTGGTGGTGGTGGTGGTGGTGTTTGTGTGACAGTGTATACTAATCAAAACTCATTGAACTGTTCATCTATAAGTTAATTTTAGTGTTATGTGAATCACACCTCATTAAACCTAACCTTAAAAAAATCAACAGGATAGAAAAAAAATGCGAAAATTTCAATTTGCCACCAGGATAGAATGATAAAAAGGATGTTCTTTATAATGTGCCAAGCTCCTACAATGGGCAAGATGCTAGTTACTCCTTCCTGTTGCTGCCCCCTCATCTCCTCCCACTCTCCCTTTGCTCCTTAGAGGTGGAGCACACGGGCTCCCTTTCTGTCTAACTTAGAAAGATTATGGCAGTCTCAGGCTCTTTGCTCTTTGTCTCCAAGATATTTGCACAGATGACTCCTTCTCATCACTCATGCCTTAGCTCTAAAGCTACCTCCTAGCAGAGGCTACCCTGATCACCTTCTAGAAATTAGCTACACCCTAACCCACATAGCTATCACATTATTTTATACTATTTTTCTCCCCGTAGCCCTTATCACTATCTGAAATTCTTATTTCCATTAGAAGACAAGCCCTTTTTTCAGTCATTATTATTTTCTAGAACAGTGCTTGGCACAGTAGATGCAATAAAGATTTGTTGAATGGATGTAGTACTTGTGAAGTTATATAAGACATCTTTAAGGAATAAACTTTACATTCAGATTTTGAAAGTATAGCCACATAAGCAAACATTTATTATACACTGTATTTTCACTAGTCCCCCTCATGATGTGAATTTCATACCATTATTCACTTGCAAAGAACTAGACTTAGAGTCAAGAGTCCCAAAATCTCACTTTGATCCTGCCACTAAGGCACTGCACCTTTGGGCCCAGAATTCCATTTCTAGAAATTTATTTCGAGGAAAATATTGAACACATACAGAAACATATACACACCAGGAACCAGGATGCATATCTGGTATATTTACAATAGCAAAAGTTGGGATGAAGACAGTTTCACACAATGGGGCTTTGGCTAAATGGACACTGATTTATCCATCAATGTCACACTGTGAATTCATGTGAAATTTTATATTCATTTTGTTACTTATTCAACAGATGTTCATTTTGTTACTTCTGAATATATATTATTTTGTTATTGATTATTTTCATTTTGGAACTTTTATTTAATTGATGTTCATTTGGCACTTGCCAATTGCGGGTACTGATCTAGACGCTAAGGAAGCAGCAGTGAATAAAACGAAGGCTCTATGCTCATAAATTTATGTTGATAGGTGAGAAAGACAATAAGGAGTTCCCATTATGGAGCAGTGGAAACAAATCCGACTAGGAGCAATAAGGTTGAGAGTTCAATCCCTGGCCTCGCTCAGTGGGTTAAGGATCCGTCGTTGCTGTGAGCTGTGGTGTAGGTCGCAGATGTGGCTCGGATCTGGCATTTCTGTGGTCTAGGCTGGCAGCTGTAGCTCCAGTTAGACCCCTAGCCTGGGAACCTCTATATCCATGCTGTGGGTGTGACCCTAAAAAGCAAAAAAAAAAAGAATAAAAATAAATCAATATGCTACATGATATGATAGCAAATGATATCAGTTCTTTGAAGGAAAGACAATGCATAGTAACAGGACTGGGGCTATTCCCCCAATGATTGATGCATGCTACTTCATATAGAGTGACCAGGGAAGACCCCTCTGAGGTCATATTTGACCAGAGACTTGCCTGAAGTGAGGAAGTCAAGTATGTGAATATCTTTGGAAAGAGAATTCCAGGCAAATGCAATGGCCCTAAAGCAGAAGTATGCTTGACAATTTTGAGAGAAAGAAATTCTGTAGCTGGAGAAATGTGAGCATGGAAAAAAAAAATCATGGTAGAAAATGTTATTGGAGAGGTGGACAAGGACTAGATTTTGTGGCACCTTATATAGGCCATGGTGAGGATACTAGATTCTGTTGTGTGGTAGAAAATCCTGGAGAACTTTGAATAGAGGGGTCAGATCGCTTATATTTTCAGATCATGTGGTAAGGAGGCTAAGGAAGGACAGACAAAAGTGAAACAAGGAAGCGATGTAGGAGGCCATCTCAGAAGTCCAGGGGAAAGAGTGCTGGCCTGAATGAGGACCGAGGCAGTGGGCTTGGTGAAGATGAATTCGATTTGGGACTTGTACTTATTTCCACACAGAACTAATACAAAAGGCTGGTGTGGTCATGGGAGGATGGGAGAAGGATGCGTAAAAGATGAAGTTTTGGATTTGAGCCTTTGCTGTTGAGTCAAGTTGCAACTGAGTGAAGATGTGTAATACTTTTGGATGAAAGTGTCTGCGTGCAAAAGAGAAGGTGTTGCCTGTTCCGGGATATCACCATGGATGATATCCCACTAAGAACTGAGAACTGAATCCTGGGGCAATTCAAATGATCGAATGTGCCAAATGCTGCTGAGAGTAGAGTAAAATGAGGACTAGGAATGCCCGTTGGAGGGAAATCCCTTGTGGCACAGAGGGTTAAGGATCTGGTGTTCTCACTCCAGCCTCTCAGGTTGCTGCTGTGCCGCAGTTTCGATTCCAGATCCAGGAATTTCCACATTAAAAAAAAAAAAAAAGCCCATTGGAGGGCACCATGTAGGTCGCATTAGTCTCAGTGAAGGGAGAAAAGCCTGAATGGAGTATGCTCAAAAGTTAACATGTTTCTTCAACCAATGAATTGATGGCGGCGGCGGCGGCGGCGGCGGCGGCGGCGGCGGCGGCGGCGGCGGCGGCGGGCGGGGGGGGATTGAAACGGAGGAAGAAAGCTATAGATTAAAAGATAATAAAAAGATACATCAGCTAGCCCCAGAAGGGTAGGCTTTATTGGCTCTTCAAACATTTGGTATTTTCATACTTGATTGATGATATTAAATCATTAATTTATTTTTAAATGAAACAGTGGTTCTGTGGGTCCATGAAAACAACAACAGTATCCCCAAACAAGTCCTTATCTTTCAGAAATGCATACTGAACTGAAATAATGTCTATAGATAGATAATTATTGAAACTGAAATCATTGAAATTGAAAGTAGAGACTATTTTCTCTACTTCTATGTATGTTTGGAACTCTTCATAGTAAGTTTTAAAAACTGGAATAAAAGAACCTTTTTTTTTTTTTTTGTCTTTCTAGAGCTGCACCTGAGGCATATGGAGGTTCCCAGGCTAGGGGTCCGATTGGAGCTGTAGCCACCAGCCTAAGCCAGGGGGCACAGCAACGTGGGATCCGAGCTATGTCTGCGACCAATACCACAGCTCAAGGCAAAACCGGATCCTTAACTCACTTAACGAACCTGCGTCCTCACGGATGCCAGTCAGGTGCGTTAACCACTGGGCCACGATAGGAACTCCAGAATCTTCTTTTAAAAAGTTAAGAACTTTTATCATAAAAACAACCTCATTTCATTATGCGCAGCGTGCTTTTCTGTAAGGTTCCCACAAATTTAGAAATAGGTAGCACTTCTTATGACAGTCGCCTCCAAAGGAAACCATTAAATCTCGTTTTGTTTTAAGCTTATTAATTTGTTGCCTGGAAATGTAATAGAATCTGACTATGTGAATAAAACTGAATGGATGGTGAAGAAATACAAGTTAAGAATATGTTGCTGTTTCCCAATTTTCACACATATTTCCATGTTCCAAATTATTTCCAGCGTGTAGTGTAGAGTCCAATTTCATTTTTTAATGTTATTTTTTAAATTATTTATTTAAATGTTATTTTTGACGGTGGGGTAACATTTTCTTAAATGTAACTTTTAAAAATAGCTGCTTGTCTCTATTATTTAAAGTGTATGTAAGGCATATGGATGCTTTAATTTTAAGCGTTAAAAAACAAACAGCAAAAAAAGAAACGACGCTACTACGTGCCGCTGTTACTGAAAGAAAAAGCACAAAAAAAGGCTCTGACACTCCAAATTGCTCAAAGCGCAGGCAGGGAGGCGGTTATGCGCAGGCGCAATAGCGAGCCACCGGTCGAAGGCGGGACTAGAGTCTTGGTTAAAGGACAGCTCTTTCCACCAGTCAAGAGACAGTACCAGTGGCTTCTTCCGGGAAGAGGAGGCCGGAAGTTGGATTTCGGCTGTGGTGGCGAAGGCGGTTACCAGTGTAAACCCAGCACCAAGGTGAGTGGGCGGCGACGACTTGGGGCTCGGTTCCGCTGCATTTCTCCTTCCGGACCCCGCCGCTTCCTCGCGGCGGGCTAGGAGCGGTGGGAGGCCCGGCGCCTAGGGTGTTCGCCCGCCTTCCTCTCCCGCGCCCCTCGGGGAGCGCTGCCTCCCCTACGTTCGCGGAGCCGCGGGGTAGAACGCCTGGCCGAGGGTGCTCTCCGCGGAGCGGCCTCGGGGCTTCTTCCGAGTTGGGATCCCGAGATGGGCCGGAGGTCCGGAGAGCTGAGTTCCAGTCCTGTGCCACTGGTTTGTGTAGCCTCTGCAAGTCTTTTGGCCCCTCCCGAATCATGGGATAACCAGCCCGGCTCTTCCTCTTCGGGGAGCCATCCTCTAATCAGATGAAATAGTGGGAGGCGGGAAAGGAGGTAGTACCCAAGCCTAATCATTAGATCTTCCGGAGAGATTTTAAAGACAGCATTTAAGCGTCTCCGTTCACAGTAGACAAAGCGAACAAAACCTCTGGGAATGACACCCGTTCTGTTTTAGTTAAGTCCTCCAAAACAGACAGACACTGAAAGGTCTTCAGTCTTATCACCAGCTGTGATGCCTGGCGCTGGTTTTACCAGAGACTTCCGTCGCTTTTGACAAGTTCAGTCGAGAGAAGTGGTGGAGAGATAAACATAGTTTCTGTAGTATATCAAGTTTCTTTTGTATTGTTAGGCGCTTCGTACTTTACTGATTTGAGAGAGCTTGACTGTGCAACTACAAGGACCTAGGATAAGAATGCCTGCTCTGCCATTTATTAGCTTTTTGATCTGGTTGCAGACACTCCCTCTCAATGAGACAGACTTGGAATCCTCATCTCTAAGATGAAATCGATAATGGTATTTAACTCACAGAAATGTTATGAAGGTCAAGTAAGAGAGGATATAAAACACTGATATGCCCGTCCTGGTGCAGCAGAAACGAATCCGACTAGGAACCATGAGGTTGCTGGTTCCATCCCTGGCTCGCTCAGGGGTTAAGGATCTGGTGTTGTGGTGAGCTGTGGTTGGCTGGCAGCTGTAGCTCCGATTTGACCCCTACCCTGGGAACCTCCATATGCTGCGCCTGAGGCCCTAGAAAGCAAAAAACAGAACAAAACAATGATACTTGTCGCTTCGTTGTCCTTTGGGGGTTGGCAGCTTAAGTAGAGGATTACTCCTGGTGCTGGGAAGCACAAAACAGGTCTCCCAAATCTAAAGAGGATTGAGTGGGGTGAAACGTGGGCTGTCTAAAATTTATTTTGAAGTATCCGATCAATGCTAATTCTCTGATTTTTGTAATTATGTGGTTATAAGACAACATTCTTATTTGGGTGATACCCTCTGAAGTTTTTGCAGGTAAAGAGATGCTAGACCGTAGGGCAAAAAAGGGAAAATGCTAACATTTTAAGTCTGAATTTATTTTTGAAATTTTTTTTTTTTTTTTTTTGTCTTTTTGCCTTTATGCAGAGCCGCACCCGCGGCATATGGAGGTTCCCAGGCTAGGGGTCTAACAGGAGCTGTAGCCGCCGGCCTTCGCCACAGCCACAGCAACGCGGGATCCGAGCCGCGTCTGCAACCTTCACCACAACTCATGGCAACGCCGGATCCTTAACCCACTGAGCAAGGCCAGGCATCGAACCCGCAACCTCATGGTTCTTAGTCGGATTCGTTAACCACTGAGCCACGAAGGGAACTCCAAAAGGTTCCTTTTTAAAATTTGCTTTTAACAGTGTATTAGTCTGAATATTTTCCAGCTTTTATTCAGATTTCTGTTTTCCTTATGTTTTGACTATTTTTCTATTAATTTTTAAAAATACAGGTTAAAAAAACTCATTGTGTCTTTATTGAGGATTTAGCACCTTCTAGGCATTGCTTTAAGTACTGGAGGTACACTTTTGAATAAGACAGACAATTCATGAGGTCGTAGTGCTTTTCTTCTTGTGGGGATGGAGTCAGAAAATAGGTTTATAAAAAAAAAAAATCAAAATTAAATTCTTAGTATTTGCCCTTTGTTAGTTTGCAAGCATTCTTCTCCCAGAAAAATAGGATTGTTGGAGTTTCCTTCATGGCGCAGGGATTAACGAATCCAACTAGGAGTCATGAGGTTGTGGGTTCGATCCCTGGCCTTGCTCAGTGGGTTAACGATTTGGCGTTGTCATGAGCTGTGGTGTAGGTCGCAGACAAGGCTCAGATTTGGTGTTGCTGTGGCTGTGGCTGTGGTGTAGGCTGGCAGCTATAGCTCCGATTTGAACCCTAGCCTGGGAACCTCCCTATGCTGCGGTCGCGACCATAAAAAGAAAAAAAAATGGAAAAATAGGATTGTTTTTTAATTTTTCTGTATAGTTTTTAGATCTATTTTTGGTAGTCAGATCTGTTGGTCTTTTGTAGCACCCTTAAACCGTGTAGTTATCTGTTGTCCCTTTTCCTTGCTAGATTTTATGCAACAGTAGGATGGAGGCAGTGTTTCTTATTGATTCTTAAGAGAGAGAATGGTGTAGTGTTTGACATCCTCAGACTCTGGCTCCTTCCTTTACTCTGTGACTTTATACATAAAGTGGGTCAACCATTCTGAGCCACAGTGGTCTCATCACTAAAATGGAAAGAGCACCTTTTTTTTCTCAGATTCCTCATGTCCATGAGAAAAGTATTAAAAACAGTATCTGGCACATAGTATACAGTCAAATATTATCTGTCATAATCATTATTGTCATATATTAGACACACAGTAAATGTTTTAAGGAATAAATACACGTTAAAGATGTTTGTACCTACTTCCAAATTTCCACTGGTTTGGAACCCTTTTGAAATGAATGGAGCTACCAGTAAATATTTATGTAGCTTTTGTGCACAATTGTGGACACAGTGAGAACTGTGATAGTCATAGCCCTTCCCCTTGTGTAGTTTATAGTATGGTTGGGGAAGCAAATCAGATTCTGGTACAGAGAGTAAAAGAGGAAAGGCAGGATGTGCTTCTGATGAATAATCAGAGAAGTAATGTCCTCAGAGGTGACGATTTAAGCTAGTGGCTGAAGCAGGAAGAAAATCATATGGAAAGACCCAAAGGCAGAAGAGGTTGGTGTAAAGAATTGTATAAGAATACTGGAAAACATTTGTGCTAGGATATAAACGAAAAGGAATGTTGTGTGAGAGTTGGATTGACTCGTATATAGGGAAGAACAGTAATGAATATGAAATAATCCCTAGTGAAGCCATTGAATTCCGGGTAAGAGGGAATGGTGTCTTGGTCAAAACTGATGAATTTGTGATAGTGAGGTTTGGAATTAACAGGTCTCGATAAATTTGGCAGTGATGGCGAGGAGAGTAGGTTGGTGAAAATGGAGGACTAAGATAACTTAGATTTATGGCTCAAAATGCTAGGTATATAATGGGGACATTTTACGAGATAGGAAAGATTAGAAACTGAGAGAACAGGTGTAGGGTGTGTGTATATATGGTAGATGGAATCAGAGAACTTTTTTTTTTCTTTTAAAGTTTGAATACCCTAGGAAACATCCAGAAGGAGCCCAGAGGCAGTCTGGAGATAAAAAACCAAAAGTTAAAAGATAGGCATTTGCCATATATCTTCTGGTGGGAAAATCACGCCTGGTTGAGAACCACTGTAGAGATGGTATTAAAAGCTATGGAATTGAATTAAATCATCCAGGGAGAACACAAAACAGAGGTAAAATTAATGACCAGCAGACCACAAAGATTGTTGCAGATAAATTCTTTTTGACCTCGCAGTCCTTGACAGTTTCTGGAATTAATTGCCAGTATTTTTTAAACTTGACAGATTTCACAAAAAAATCTGGGGGTTTCACCTTGAAAAATCAAGAAACTGAGAAACAGTGACTCTTCTTTCCCACATGAACGCTAGTGGCAGGAGGCTTTCACATCTGGCAGGCAGATGCTCAGTTTGCCCTAATCCCTGCCCCAGAGTGCTTCACTCTTTATATTGCCTGCCTTTTCCCTTTGGTTTTTGAGTTTGCGATTCTCATTTAGGGCAGCCCACTGAGGCATGCCAACATTAAAATTTGGATAGAAAAGGAAGGGTGGTAAAGGAGACTGAGAAGGAGTGGCCAGTGGGGTAGGGGAAAATGAAAATGCAGGATCACTGAAACTGGAGGAGAAGCGTAGTGTATTGCAAATTAAGAAAATGCTGCTGGGAGTTTTCTTTGTGGCTTATCAGGTTAAGAACCCAAATAGTATTCATGAGGATGCAGGTTCAATCCCTGGCCTTGCTCAGTGGATTATGGATCCAGCATTGCCACAAACTGTGGCATAGGTCCCATATCCAGCGTCACTGTGGCTGTGGTGTGGGCTGGCAGCTGCAGCTCCGATTTGGCCTCTAGCCCAAGAACTTCCATATGCCGCAGTTGCGGTTACTTAAGAAAGAAAGGAAGGAAGGAAGGGGGGAGAATGCTGCTAAGAGATTAAGATCCCCTTAGAAAAATGTCCGTTGGATTTGGTCATGTGGAGATTGTTGATGACCTCGATGAGCAGTTTTTGTGGAGGTAAGAGGTTGATACCATACTGGATAGTGACAAAAATGAATGTGCAGAAGGCTAGTACAGCAGTAATTGTGGTTGGTTTAATTAGAGTAACTCATGATGCCCACGGCCACTGCCTTGCTGACTCTTAGCAGCATCTTGTTTGTCATCTCTGTGGCTTGGTGAAACTTGGAGCTACCAGGCAGCTGCCCTTAGTACCTCAGACATTCCAAGTACAAAACTGCATCCAGCATTTTACCTGTTATCTCTGATGTTGGGTGGTGTTATATCTTTTTTTTTTTTTCCTTTTTAGGGTCACACCTGCAGCAAATGGAAATTCCCAGGTTAGGGCTCGAATTGGAGCTGTGGATGTTGCCCTACACCACAGCAACACCAGATCCAAGCCTAGTCTGCTACTTGCACCATAGCTCACAGCAACGCCAGATCCTTAACCCACTGAGCGAGGCCAGGGATTGAACCCGAGTCCTCATAGATATTGGTTGGTCTCATTAGAGCTGAGCCACAATGGGAACTTCCAGTATTATATCTTGAAAATCTGATAAGATCAGTTTAAGTGAGTACTCAAGATCTTATCTTATTGTGATATACCTAAGCTTAAAATGGAATAAATAGAGGTTATTTTGGCTATCGAAGATATATTTGGATTTGAAATTTCTGTAATGGATGTTGAAAAGTTAACATGTCTATAAAAAATAGTTGAGTACATTGCAGAAAAAGAGGGTATGGAATTGGGTCATTTTATCAAAGAAGCACAGATGATGTGAACTTGTCTGGAATATAGCAATAATTTTTTGTCAAGGTGATTCTTAGACCATAAGTTAGTATTTGCTTTTGGAAATCAATCTATAATATAAAACAAAAGTGTTGTAACCTCAGATGGGGAGACAGCATGTGTAGTTTGACTGTAGAGAGAGGTAGAGAAATAGGGCATAACTGGTGAGGGGTGTGGAAACCAGAAGATCTCCTTTATAAGATGAAAATACAACTAACTCTTGAACAGCTCGAGAGATTAGGGGAGCTTCCCCTCTGTATAGTTGGAAACCTGAGTATAGATTTTCCAGTTCCAACCGGTATTGTTCAAGGTTCATCTGTATACTACAGTATGTATTTTTTGTGCCTGTGAAAGTATTAGGTAAAGGAGGAAAAATACCGAGATATTTAAGTATATAATGCTAATTAGAAAGGGTTGGCAGCCTTTCTGTATTGTAAATGTTAGTTTTAGAAACAAAAGAAATCTTTTTGTCCTGGGCCCCAACTGCCATGAGAAAAAACGAAAATATCCTGTTTGTAATCACCGGGTGTGGCAGATTTGTTTTTGGCTCTACTCTCAATCTTTGGTCTGTTTCTGTAGGTTCGTGATATTCCACAATGGGTGAGCCACAGCAAGTGAGCGCCCTGCCACCACCTCCGATGCAGTATATCAAGGAATATACGGATGAAAATATTCAGGAAGGCCTTGCTCCCAAGCCTCCACCTCCAATAAAAGACAGTTACATGATGTTTGGCAACCAGTTCCAATGTGATGATCTTATCATCCGCCCTTTGGAAAGTCAGGGTATCGAACGGCTTCATCCTATGCAGTTTGATCACAAGAAAGAACTGAGAAAACTCAATATGTCTATCCTTATTAATTTCTTAGACCTCTTAGATATCTTGATAAGGAGCCCCGGGAGTATAAAACGGGAAGAAAAGCTAGAAGATCTTAAGCTGCTTTTTGTACATGTGCATCATCTCATAAATGAATACCGACCCCACCAAGCCAGAGAGACCTTGAGAGTCATGATGGAGGTGCAGAAGCGTCAACGCCTTGAGACAGCAGAGAGGTTTCAGAAGCATCTGGAACGAGTCATTGAGATGATTCAGAATTGCTTGGCTTCTTTGCCTGACGATTTGCCCCATTCAGAAGCAGGGATGAGAGTAAAAACTGAACCAATGGATGCTGATGATAGCAACAATTGTACTGGACAGAGTGACCAACAAAGAGAAAATTCAGGTCATAGGAGAGACCAGATTATAGAGAAAGATGCTGCCTTGTGTGTCCTCATTGACGAAATGAATGAAAGACCGTGAAGGATGTTTCTTTTTCTTGCTTATTTTTCCTTTCAGTAAATAGCGTATATATTAGTTAATTCACTTTTAGCGTCTTTGAAGATACATAACTAGTAGAAGTCATGCAAACAGCTTGACTCTCCAACTTTATCAGTTGTGAGATGTCACAGTATTTTCATTTTATGTCAAGCATAGGTAAATGCTTATTTACCTTAAATGTAGTGTGCCTGCAGTAAGAGTAATCACCTTAAAGAGCAGTGTTTGCTGCTCTTGTGTGGAACATCCCTGTTTTCAGAGGTACAGTAAACTTGAAGATATCCTCAGTAATAGCAAGCTTTCATCCTTGAAAAGTAGATTTGTCGTTTGCTTTAAAAATAATAAATGATATCAAACTTTATAAATATGAACTCAGGAAATCTTTTGATTATTCCATTTAAAAAGATGGTGTAATCTCTTAAAAACAGTAGTGTGACATGTTAAAAGAGAGGAACCCCGTAGAGTTATAAAACAGTAATTTTATTTTTCCTCTTGACTCCGCCTATAAACAAGTCTATCTCAGCCTCTTGTCCCTGTTCTGGATGGGTCCCAGAACTTTTTTCCGGCCACTGTGATGATCACTTTAAGTTACATTCACTTTAATAATTAAGATGCCTATATATATTACATTTCCTAAATTTGGAGTTGCTTAAGGCTGAAAGCCTGCTATGGGAAGAGAGCCTGGTGGCAGAGACTGCTGGATGTGCACTGGAGATTCTTGCTCCCCTGAGATATGCTGCCCTGCCAGGGACTGCATTTCTCCATGCCCCTTGCATCTCTGTGAGGCCATGTGACGGAGTTCTTAACAGGGAGATAACGGTGTAAAAATCTAGGCCTGCCCCATAAAAATTTTTTGGCTAATCATTCTCATCTGCTGGTGTTATGGTCACACCCAGGAAAAGTTTGGAAGCCACTTGAAGATGGCAGAAGTTCAGTCCAGCGGTTCCCATTGTGTCACAGCAGAAAGGAGTCTGACTAGTATCTATGTGGTTGCGGGTCCGATCCCTAGCCTCACTCAGTGGGTTGGGGATTTGGCGTTTGCCATGAGCAGTGATGTAATTCATAGCCATTGCTTGGAATGCCGCGTTGCTGTGGCTGTGGTGTAGGCCGGCAGTTGTAGCTCCTGTTTGACCCCTAGCCTGGGAGCCTCCATATGCTGTAGGTGTGGCCCTAAAAAGCCAAAAAAAAAAAAAAGTTGTCCAGGTCTTTGAATGACTGAAAACCAGGCTGTCCTTTCATTAATTCCACCCTCGCCCGATCCTTATCTGCACTCCTGCTGATTTGACTACGTGACAAGAAGTCATCTTGTTTTGAGCACTGAGATTTCATTTCTGTACTTTCTTTTCTCTCCTGCAGCCTCTCTTCCACCAAAGTCTTCATGGAGAGTCTGCCTTGTATCTGAGGGCATCACTTGATTGGAAATGCAAATTCGCAGGCCTACCGCAGACCTACTGAATCTAGGATGAGGCCCAACAAACTGGTTTAAAGAGCCCTTGGGTGATTCCCATTCAGAATCAAGATTAAGAGTCACTGATAATGAATGGCAAGGCCTTTTCAGATAGGCTAGTAAAGTCCAGTTTAAAGTGGCCACAAGCCAGTTCTATATACAAAACATTCATGCATTCTTCTCTTTAAAAGTATGGGGGAGTGTAAGCTGCTCCCAAGTAAACCACCTCTCTTTAGACAGCTAGTTGTCAAGTGTCATTTCTTTTTTTCTGATAATGCATTTTGTATAGATCTTTGGGCTCCAGAGACTCCAGGAGACACAGTGCCGGCTCTTTTAAGCTTAAACTGAAGGGAACCTCCTCACCTCCCTGTACTGGGATGAAGTGGACATCGCTAAACACTTGAGCAAGTCTCCAAAGGAGTTTCCTTCGACCTCATCCCTTCTACAACCTCGAGGGTTTTGGGCTGAGAGGTACAAAAGCAATTTTTGACTCTTTGCAAACCCTTGCATGGAAAAAACTAACTGAATCACATTATCACATCCCTAAAACAATCATATAATCATTTGAGAGAGTGTTTGTTGGGGAAGAGGATTAAGAGATTTAAATTTCACGTGAAACCTTACATTCTGACTTTGGAAGGATCTGTGGGTGGGACCTGATAAGAACTCTAAAGAATTCTGCGGAGTTCCCAACATGGCTCAGTGGAAACAAATCTGACTAGTATCCATGAGGACCCAGGTTCGATCCCTGGCCTTGCTCAGTGGGTTAAGGATCTGGTGTTGATGTGAGTTGGGGTGTAGGTCATAGACACAGCTTGGATCCGTGTTTCTGTGGTTGGGTATCCAGCAGCTATAGCTCCGATTGGACCCCTGGCCTGGGAACCTCCATATGCCACTGGTGTGGCCCAAAAAAAACAAAACAAAACAAAAAACAAAAAGGAATTTTGCTGTGAACTCTTGCCATTGTAATGGGATGCCGGAGCACTTGTGGTCTGATAGTTGGTGCAGATTTCAAAGTTTATACAAAGATTCAGTCTATGAAAGATTCAGTCTGTGAGGATTAAAATACATCTCTGCACACCTGGTTGTAGTGAATATTACTGATAGAATGATGCCTCAAAATGAAGAATAATTTTTGAAGTTTCCAGTGCCTGGACTCCAGGCCACAGGGATTCTGGTTTCATTGTTCTGGAGTGGAGCTCTGGAATTGGTTTTAAGAAACCTGTAGATGACTTTACTGTGCAGTGGGTTAAAAGAATATCACATTAGTCACCACTCCACTTGAACTAGTTTGAGCAAAAGATGAATTTTTTGAAAGGATGCTGTGTTACGTGACTGAAGGATAAGTTGAACATCAAACGTGAAGACTGGGAAATTCTCCAAGGCAAGTAGGTCTCAAACGCCATCCAGGACCCTCTGTCTCTTCTTTCTGGCTTTTCTGTAAACTTTGTTCTCTACAAAACTTAGATGTTGTGGTTGGGGAACATGGCTGCTAACAGTTCCCGAGTGTTAAGTCTGTCTGTACTGTATGGAAGTTGTCCTTCAAAAAAGGAAAAGGAAATAAAAGTGGAAGGCTAATTAGCCAGCCTGGAGGGAGGACTAGGAGTGGCATACCTGATTCTAACTGGCGCATTCAGCTGGGGCAGATCCGCTAGAATCTGACAGACTCCAACGTGTCCATGTATGGGGGGAGATGGTTCCTTCCTCCTAAGTCCATTCCTTCATTTATTCCTTGTGCTCATTTAAGTGGGTATTGTGGTCCTGTCTCTTCCTGACACCGCTTTAGTTGCTTGCTGGGGGTTTATGAGGAGCGGGAAGAATATAGAAAGATAAACAGAAAAACACGTTTTGAAGGTGTAAGTTCTTGCTTGAACCATTTAGCCAGTATGTCAGAAAAATCTCGTCCTGTTTCCTGCTCAAAATGCCTTGTCTGTATTCTTTTTGTTTGTTTTGTTTTTGCTTTTTAGGGCCGCACCTGTAGTATATGAAAGTTCCCAGGGTAGGGGTTGAATCTGAGCTACAGCTGCTGGCCTGCAGCATAGCTACAGCAATGTGGGACCTGAGCCACATCTGCAAACTACACCACAGCTCACAGCAATGCCAGATCCTTAACCCACTGAGTGAGGCCAGGGCTTGAACCTGCAACCTCGTGGTTCCTAGTTGGGTTCTTTAACCACTGAGCCACGAAGGGAACTCCCCTTGTCCGTATTATTTTTCAAGTGATGTTTGTTATGTTCACAGTTGTTAAGGACTTTGGAAGGCCATTTCAACTGTGTTGTTCCGTTTTGAGAAAAGTCTGTGCAGGTCACAGGGGAACAGCAAGAGCGAGTGTCTCAGAGAACATGAAAAGTTGGCATAATTTCAGAGAAAAAAGGCTATTAAGGCCACACCATAGCAAGGGAGGAGGTTGGAACTAGAGAAGCAATGGAGGTCAGGTTACAGGGCAAGGAGTTTGTTATTTCCTAAATCTGATGGGAAGTGCTGGGGAGCGGGAGGTTTCCCGCTCCACCCCTCTTGAATTCTTAGTCCTGGACTAATAATAAAACTGACACAATACAGATTAGCGGGAGAAAAGAAAGAAATTTTGGTTCTTGTACAGAGAATTTTCATGGAACTGGGACCTCAGAAATAGCCAAAGCATTTATACTCTTTAGACAAACAATGAATTTGTGAGGAATTGGCAGGACAAAGACACTCAGGTCTTAGGTGCTCAGTTAGTGAAGAATCTAAACAATTTGGGCTTGGGGTAGTAAGTTAAAGTAAAAAGGTTTGCTTATACAGGGTTCTCAGCCCAAATTCCTGATCTCTGGTGATAAGGATGACCTTTTAGTTCCAGATATAGGGAGTGCACCTTTCATAGGAGAGGTTTATTTTTTGCTTTGGGGAGATAGGAGGGTTGGAGTGTCCCTCTTGCACTAGCTGTTTCTTAGTTCAAAGTAATCAGTAGCTTATTTGGGGGCAGCCAGCCCAAAGCCACAACAGAAATCAGTAGCGCACATGCCCTTGGTTGGGACTGTTCTAATCACTTTACATACAAAAAGCCATTTTATCCTCAGAGCAGCCCATTGAAATCCCTATGATTTTTACACCTATATTACAGACAAGGAAGCGGAGACCCAGAGGGGTGTCATTTACCCAAGGTCACCAAGCTAGTGAGTGGCAAAGCCAGATTGAAACACTGTAATTTCAAAGTCTGAACACTCACACTGTACTTTGATCACCTCTCTACTGCATAGTATAGTTAGGAACTCCTAGGTAATAAGTAGTGGAGTTGGGAGTGGGATCTGATATTTTGACCCTGAAGTCCTTACTTTTATTTATATACTGCATGCTACTGGACTGAGGGAGGAGATTTGTTTGTGGATCCCTATCACGAACTCCCTTGAAAGTCCTAAGACATTTATGTCAGAACTCTGCTGGTATCTTACGGAGATACTGTACTTATAGCACTTCCTAAAAATCCCTCTTAGTAGATATCACCTCCACTTTATGAAACTTGGGATCAGTTTTGTGGTTTGCTCAGGTGGTGTATCCAGTAGAATCTAGGTCAGGAGTGGACAGACTTTTCCTGTGAAGAGCCAGTTGGTAAGTATTTTAGACCTGGAAGAACATCAAGTCTCTGTCATAACTACGTACCTGCCATAGTTCAAAAGCAGCCATAGATAATATGTAAACAGATGGACATGGCTATGTTCCTACTTTAGATATAGACACTGAAGCTTGGATTTAAATAATTTTCACATGTTATGAATATTATTCTTTTGATTTTTTTCCCCAACCATTTAAACAAGTTAAAATAATTCTTAGCTTGTGGACTGTACAAAAATAGGCAGCAGAACAAATCTGGCCATCAGGTTGTGATCTAGGTCAGTAGATTCTAAACCCTGGAGTGTTTGCACAAAACCACTTGATAACCACAAAAATAAAAATTGCAGGACTGTTCTAAGGCCTAAGTGAGATTATGGCTATAAGGCACCGAGCATTATTTCTGGTACTTAACTTTCAAAGGTCAACTGGTACATTACCTGCTAAGTTTATTGAATTTGGAATTTGGAATCAAAGATTTAGGGAACTGGTTTCAAACTGTAGTGCAGTGTATCTAACAGTAGGTGGCACTCTTACTTCAAGTTTAGAAGCTGCAGCCAGGGGCAGAGGAAACAGGAGAAACTTGGAGGCCACTGTTTAAAATACTGAGCTTTTTAGTCATCAGGTGAGACTTGCTGCCTGTGCCTGACTGTGGCCTACAAAATCTTTGCTCATGGAAAGAAAAGGGTGTGAGTTCTCCAAAATAGTACTATGTTGTGAATAAGATTTTTGATTAGAGCTTTTCTTCTACATCTTGGGGAAGACCTGAGGAAGACCTCAAGACACTCTTTGTTAGTTCTGAGAAGATGATGACTGTAAAATGCTTCTCACATCTGCTTAGCTCATATGACCAAGCTCTGGGCAGCTTCTGGTTCCCTGCTCCCCACACCTCCAGCTCCGGGTTTGGAGTAAGGGAAGACATCGAAAGGCTGGGAGTCAGGTGGGGAGATGTGCCTGGGTAGGAATGCATTGTATCATAACTACAAGGAAAGATCCCTTTGGGGTCTTTATTGATTTTCACAAGCATTTTGTCGCTCAACAAACATGAAGATCTACTGTGAATATTATGCAGTGGTTAAGAGCCATTACGAAAGTACTGATGTGGAAAGATGTTCTATATATAATAAAAGTAAATTGCTAGGTATAGTCTGAGGCCGTATTTGTGTCTGTCTCTCCATATTCAAATGGGAAACTATTAAAAAATATTTCATGGAGGAGGAAATTGAGTCTCAATTGTAGCTTGCTACATACTGAGGACACTTCATTCAGCTAGTAAGTAGCAGAGGTAAAGCTCAGGTTTAAAAGAAGAGGAAAGATTTACAGTCTTCTGTCAATTTTCTGCTGCACAGCAAGGTGACCCTGTCACACATACATGTATACAGCTATAATGGAAAAAAATAAAAATCATAAAAAATAGGAAAAAAATAAAAAGAAAAATGGAGAAAAAGAGCAAGGCATGGTGGAATTTGGGCTGTTTGGTAACTGTGTTTCCTTGGTTTGACATATTAACTTCCCTGACACTCAATTTCTTTAACTATGGTAATTACAGTACCCATCACATAGGGTAGGTACTGTCTAATATTGAGAATGAAAGAGAAGATCCACACTAATTCTGAAATTTGTTTGTCCTCAAGCAACATACTCGGGTCTCAGACTTGCAGAGGCATCTGATCTGGAAGGGCTGAGGAGTTGTCTGAAAGGCATAAGCAGTGCAGCAGCCTGGGGCTCTGACTCACCACTACATAAAGAGGAGAGTGATTAAAAAAAAAGAGGAAGTCACAACAGCAGAAATGAAAAAGGAGCATTACTCTAGATTTATCAGCAGTAAGAAATAATAAAATATGGACAACTTTATACCAACAAATTTGAAAACTGGACAAATTCTTATAAAATTACCAAGGTTTAAGAATAGGAATCTTAAATAGGTTTCTAATGGCAAAAAAAAAAAAAAATTGTCAAAATCTTCTCCCAGAGAAAAATTCAAATTCATATAGCTTTGCTGACAAGTTCTACCAAATATTGTTAGAAAAAAAAAATCCTAGGGAGCTCCTCTTGTGACTTAGTGGTAATGAACCTGACTAGTATCCATGAAGACACGGGTTCAATCCCTGGCCTTGTTCAACAGGTTAAGGATCTGCTGTTGCTGTGAGCTGTGGTGTAGGGTGCAGATGTGGCTCGGATCTTACATTGCTGTGGCTGTGTTGTAGGTTGGCAGCTACAGTTCCGATTTGACCCCTAGCCTGGACACTTTCTTATGCTGTGGGTGCAGCCCTAAAAAAGACCAAAAAAAAAAAATCTTATAAAGACTTAGGGAATAGAAAAAGAGAATGTTCCCCAACTCCTTTTATGATATAATGAACAAAATATATAAAAATCTTTATGTTCAATCTTTTTTTAAGGGATGCAGAATAGGAAATTAATGTAGTCTGTCACAATAATAGATTGAAGGAGAAAAATCGCTTGATCAACCACAGATGCACAAAAGACATTTTATAAAATTCAGTAACCATTCATGAAAAAGAAAAAAAAATACTTCTTAGAACACTGGGGATAGAAGAGGAATTTCTTAATCTAATAAATAGTAGCCCTACAAAACCTACATAATGAATAATTACCCAGGGGAAAGCTGAAACCCTTACTTTAAGAGCTGGAATGAAACAAAGATGTCTGCTATCAAATCTTCATTAAATATGTAGAGATTGCTTAACCAGCTTGGTAAGGAAAAAAGGATTGAAGAAGAAGAAACTAAACTCACTATTGCAGAAAATATGATCATCTACACAGAAAATTCAGTATAGTCTACGGATAATTTATTAGTAAGTGTTCACCAGTTGGAAGGAAAAAATCAATATTCAAAAATATAGTGCATTTCAGAACACCAGCAACAAACGGAAAATAAAAATTTAAAAAGAAGATACTGTGTAAAATATCATCTATCAATGCAAAGTGCCCCGGGGTGGGGTGGGGGTGGGGAATCAAAGAATAAGTTGAAGCCTTCTTTGGAGAATATTTTAAATTTTTATTGTGGCATTAAAGAAAATCTAAGTATAAGCACAGATAAAACATGTTTATGGATAGAACACTCAATATTGTAAAGAGGTCAAATTTACTTCAAATTGATATGCAAATTCAAAGCAAGCCAGTCAAATTTCTACTAGTTTTTTGTTTTTGTTTTTTTACTTTATTGAGATGATGCTAAAATATATAAGAGGCACAAAGGACCTTGATGAAAGGACCTTGATGGAAGGAACTTGATGGAAGGACTAAGCGGAGGATTTGCCCTTTGTGACATCAACCTCTACCATAAAGCTGCAGTAGTGAAAACAATATAGTACATTGGCAGAGGATACAACTGGAACCGACTAGAAAGCCAAAAAACAGATCCATGCCTGTAAGGATTTCTCAAATATGACAGAGATGGCCTTACAAACTAGTGGGGAAATTGCTGGAATTTTCAATAAATGGGGTTAGGACAAAACAAAAAAATCTGGGAAGATTAAAGTCCTAGCTGGGAAAGACAACACCACAGAGCCTTAAAGCTAATATAAGTGAATATTTTCATTATCCCTGGGTAAGAGAAGAATTCTTAAATAAAATACAAAAAAATTACCTACAAGAGGAAAGGTTAGTAAATTTTATTACCTTTGAGTTAAGAAATTGTATTTAAGAAAACACACCATAAGTAAGCGAAAAGCCAGGCAGTGGGAGAAAATATAACATTAAACCAGCAGAAGAGTAATATCCTGAACGTATCAATTAGTCCTATAAATCAATACGAAAAATTGAAAAACCCAACAGAAAATGGGCAGAAGACTTGTATGAGCATTTGCACCCCCACCAACCAAATCCAAATGGTTCAGAATCAGAAGAGGTGCTCATTAATCCTGTTAGTCCTGAGGAAAATGCTAAGTAAAGCCACAGTGAGAGAGGCCTTTGTGTCCTTTACCAGTTTGACTTTTAAAAATAAATAGGGAGTTCCCATCATGACTCAGTAGTTAACGAGCCCTGACTAGTATCCATGAGGACGCGGGTTCAGTCCCTGGCCTTGTTCAGTGGGTTAAGGATCTGGTGTTGCCATGAGCTGTGGTGTGGGTCGAAGATGTGAGGCTTGGATCCTGTGCTGCTGGGGCTGTGGTGTAGTTTGGGGGCTACAGGTCTGATTCAGCCCCTAGCCTGGGAACCTCCGTATGCCTCAGGGGTGGCCCTAGAAAGACTAAATAAATAAATAACAATATATATCTCAATACTAGGTGCTGAGGAAGATGTGGAATAAGAGAAACTTATGCGCTGCTGGTAGATGAACAGGAAACAAGCATTATCTAATACGGCTCAAAGTGTGTATGTCCTGTGGCCCAGTCACGGGCTCCCTCAGACATGTGCTCCAGAGGAGCTCCTGTGTGGGTCTGCCAGGATTCATGCACGAGAACAACAGAACGGCGTCACTCATGAAAACTGCAACAGAAGATGAAACGTTCATCTAGAAATGAACAATGTGAGCCCTGTCCAGTTTCAGGAAAATTGCCCAGGCATACGAAACCGCACAAATGGATCTCACAAATACACTGGTGAGTGAAAGAAACCTACAGACAATTTAATTTCATTATGTGATCATCAAAAACAAGCAAGATCATACATGTAATCCTAGAATGTATTACATAGATGATAAAACTATTAAAAAAAAAGCAACTACTGCAAAATTTAGAATAGCAATTACCCACAGGAGAGAGGAAGGTTTTGTGATCAGGAAAGGACAGAAGGCCTTGGGGTCAGGGGTCAGAGGGACTTTGGGAGATGGGCCATGTTTTATAGTGGGAGGGGGCTGTGTCCTCCCAGGTCAAAGGGAAGGAGACATGCAGCACTGCCAGCATCTGTACACACATGCGCAGTTCTGTAGTCATGTAGCTTAACCTACGTCCTTGAGCGCAGGTGCATCTATAGTTGTCTGCCTAAAATTTGTGGTATACCTGATAAGGGGAACAAAGAAACTTGGATGTAAGGGGAAAAACAAGTCGGGTATATAAGGCGGGGCCCCGCTGTGTTCGGGGCTCAGCCTCTGGATGCTAATCCCCTGAGACAGTGCCGGCACGAATACACGCTGCTTCCTGGTAAAAGGCCTTGGTGTCTCGTTTCTCTGTCCGTGGGCCCCTCTTACAGTTTCATTTTTTCAACTTTTTGCTTATTTGCTTTTCTTTTGTTTTTCTTTTTTGTTTTGGCTGCACATGTGGCATATGAAAGTTCCCAGGCTAGGTGTCGAATTGGAGCTGCAGCTGCCAGTCTGCACCACGGTCATGGCAATGCCAGACCCGAATCCAGCCTGCAGCCTACACCACAGTTCATGGCAATGCCAGATCCTTAACCCACTGAGCAGACACTATGTCGGGTTCTTAACCCACTGAGCAGACACTATGTTGGGTTCTTAACCCACTGAATCACAGCGAGAACTACTGTTTTTTTTTGTGGAGTCCTGTTACTTGAGTGTTTGCTTTATAAATATTGATAAACTAAATTTAAATTTATGTGATGTTCTGTACCTCTGTAACATTTCCACTAAACAGTGGTTTAACCTCTAAGCCATATTGTGACATCATCATACTCTCATCATATTGGAAAAAATTAAAAAGTCTAACAGCTCTGATATTGACAAAGCTGTGGGGCAGCTGTGGGGCTGCCAGTGAGAATGGAAACTGGAATCAAAATTTTGGACAACCACTAAACATTTTCATGTAAAGTAGATGCCCAGGGGAAGAGAGAAATGAGAATGTGGGTAGGGACACAGGCAGAGAGTAGCAGAATGAAATAAGAGAAGGACCTTATTTGCTGGGGTTGATGAGGACTCAAAATAAGAAGGAGGATTACCTTCAGTATCTGAACTTGAAGCCAAAGACTAATAAGGAAACACAGAAATTGCCACGTTGGAGAATACGCTCAGGCTGTGACCTCTCAGCTCCCCCACCGGTGTCACCCTAGGGAGACCGTGGGACTGGCCTTTTCAAGATGAGACCACAGATGGGAGTTCCCAGTGACTCACACATAACAGAAACTTCTTGATGGTTTTCAACCTTTTCAGTTTCGTCACCTGGAGCCTGGATGAGGTATTAAGGGTACATTATTTCACACCCTGCCCATTTCCTCCACCCTGAACAGGTCTGACTACACTGGCGGGAGCAGCACTGAGTTTGCTGCATAATAGTGGAATATTGCGAATCTCCAAGCACTGATTTGTCCTTGTTGAGTCTCTGTTTCCTGTGCTTTGTGGCAAAGAGTGCTGGAGAGCCAGCCGTAAACTCTGCACCGTTTGGGTGTGACTGTAAGTGGGGCCACGCACAGAGAAACGAGACACGAAGGCCTTTTACCAGGAGGCAGTTTATTCGTGCGAGCACTGGCTTGGCAGATTAGTATCCAGAGGCTGAGCCCCGAACGCGGCGGGGCCCTGCCTTGTATACCCCACTTGTTTTTCCCCTTACATTTAAGTTTCTTTGTTCTCCTCATCAGGTATAGCATAAATTTTAGGCAGACAACTATAGATGCACCTGCGCTCAAGGACGTAGGTTAAGCTACATGACTACAGAACTGCGCGTGCGTGTACAGATGTTGGCGGTGCGGCACGTCTCCTTCCCTTTGACCTGGGAGGGCACAGCCCCCTCCCACTACGTGACGTCAAGTTTCATCGCTCTGGCATTCATCCATAGGTTACTGCATATAAAACTCTGCAGAGATGAGAGGGCTCCTTATCACCCCATCCCCCACCCCCCAGGGTTGGAGACAGCACGTCCTGATGAGTTAAAAAGCACTGTATTGGGGAAATGTCTTTGTAAGAAAAAGAACCAACCCTCTTTGGAGGGGCTAGTGATCTTTCCGCACCGCCTCACCTCATCCCTTTCTGGGCGGGGGTCTGTGGTGGGCATTCACCTCTGACGCCCAGCATCCCTTTCTCCTCCTGAAATGCGCCATGCTTTCCCTTGGGGGCAACCACCCTTCTCTCACTTTCAGAATATGAGGTTTGGGGATGTGACCTGGGCTTCACCCCATTAGCCCTTTCTGACCCTGTAGACACAGATTGTCTAAGAATGAGTCTGTGAGCCAGTTTGGGCCTCTGAGGGAATGTGCATCCATGGACCTGTGTGGGAGCAGACAAAAGGTGTCCTAGGGGTGGGCGAATAGGTGGTCTTCAGGGACAGGAGAGGGACGCCGTTTAGAGTCTGTGGGAGGTGCCGATGCCAGGACAGCCAGGAACCAGGTCCCTGGTGTCTACACCTGGGGCCATTGAACCACCTCTTGCCTGCAGCTGGGCTTTTCAATAATGTCAGCCAATAAATCTACTTTATAGTTGAAGCTAGTTTGAATTGGGTTTTCTGTCATCTGCAAGGTAAATAAAATATAAAATCTTGGGAGTAGGGAGTGGGATGGACTATGAGTTTGGGGTTAATAGATGCAAACTGTTACATTTAGAATGGATAAGCAGGGAGGTCCTGCTGCACAGCATAGGGAACTCTATCCAGTCTCTTGTGACGAACACGATGGAAGATAAAATGAGAAAGCGTGTACAGACATATGACTGGGTAACTTTCCTGTGCAGCAGAAATTGACAAAACAATGTAAATCAACTATAATAAAAAATTTTTTAAAAGTCATTGGTGAGAGAAGAAGTATTTGCTGGCATAAGAACACAACAAGATCGGAGTTCCCATTGTGGCTAAGTGGTTAACGAATCCGACTAGGAACCATGAGGTTGCAGGTTCGATCCCTGGCCTTGCTCAGTGGTTTAAGGATCCGGCGTTGCCGTGAGCTGTGGTGTAGGTTGCAGATGCGGCTCGGATCCCGCGTAGCTGTGGCTGTGGCGCAGGCTGGCAGCTACCGCTCCTGTTAGACCCCTAGCCTGGGAACCTCCACATGCTGTGGGTGCGGCCCTAGATAAGGCAAAAAGACCAAAAAAAAAAAACACAACAAGATCATGCGGTGAGAGGTGGGCAGTAGCAGCAGAGAAATGTATTTGTCTTATAAATGAGAGACCTGCAGATCCCTGTGGGGACTAAGTAAGTAGTCCCTTCTGTGCTGGGCCAGGGTGGAGGATAATACTGAAAGCAACTTTATGCAAATGAGAGCACTGAGATCACACAATTAAAAGTGGCTTAAAAATAGAAAGACTTGGTCTGAGGTGCACCCTCAAACTGATAGGTGATGGAACGGGGGGTGTAAATAAATATTTTGTACCCTTTCCTGGAACCCATCATGTTCATGATGTTCACAGTTGCCCATGAGTAAGACTTTCTGGTGATTTACAGGTGGTACTGACCGACATTAACGTATGTAACGACCAATATTACGGAAAAATAACTGAAAGGTGGTTCGTTAAGGTGACAGTAGATATTTCACGGTACTGGGTTTGGGCTTTATTTTATTTATTTACTTACTTGTATTCTTATTTTATTTTTCAGAATATCCTACAGTGACTACGACCTATGTCATCATCATAAAAAATTTTTCAGGTATTGTGCAGACACACAAGGTGACAAGCACACGTAAAGGAAAGTCACATGGCGAGCTGCAATCTGGAACTCAGAAGATCTAGCTCCAGGTTGCTTACGTTCTTACCCTTTATATCCAACCTCAGGACCTATCTTTGAAGAATTTGAGGACTACCGGTATATGGAACCTAACTGAGGGTGATTTAAATAAGAGAGGATTTTTGATTCAAATTAAATACATATAGGATTCTAGCTTTAATGACTACTCTGGTTCTTTCCCTAGAATGCTGTCCACTGTGGCTGCCCCATGGTGTAGGCAGATTCTAATCAAACTGAGTTTTCCCAGATGATCCCACATGGATCGCCCATGTTTTCCTACTCCTGACCTGAGTATGATTCTTTCATTTCTATTTTACAAATTTTGTCAAGTGATTCCCTTCATTATCAATTGCTGTGTAATTCCAATTACACTTAATTCCAGTGTTGTTTTTGGGTGCTTGGAGGCTGTCTTTAAGAGGTGTGGGTTTTTTTGCCCCCCTTCCTGCTGATAAAGGGAGAAAACAAAACTCTTAATTTTTTTTTTGTCTTTTCTAGGGCTGCCCTCGTGGCATATGGAGGTTCCCAGGCTAGGGGGTCTAATCGGAGCTATAGTCTGTGACCTACACCACAGCGCATGGGAATGCTGGATCCTTAACCCACTGAGCAAGGCCAGGGAATCGAACCCGCAACCTCAAGGTTCCTAGTCGGATTTGTTAACCTGAGCCACGGCGGGAACTCCAAAACAATTTCTACAGTAGTATCATATGCAATAGTTTTTAGTAGTTACCCTTCCACATAATTATAGCCAACACTCAACAGCTGCCCCTTGAGAAAATTCATAGTATGACTTTCTAAGTACAGTCTAGAAACTAATTAATTACAATACAAAAGACTTCTTTGCCAAAAAACACAAAGGCTCTTTTACAAAAGCAAACGTCCGTTGTACATAATTAAGGAATCATAGGCCTAGATGGATCTTTTATGGCCATCTTTGCAAATCAAGTGAGACATGAAGTGTTCATTTCAAGAGAATGTTGGCCTTGTTGTTTTCCCTCGAGTGTTTTCATGCAATGGGATCGATATAGCCATAATAGAGGACATTCTATATGAGCTGAAATGGAGAGATCCTCAGAATGGAATTTTTTTGTTCGTTTTAATTTTTTTAGCCATGCTCGAATCATGAGCAAGTTCCCCAGTCAGGGATGGAGCTGTCACCACAGCTGTAACCAGAGCTATAGCAGTAAAAAAAATGCCAGCTCCTTAACCCACTGAGCCATAAGGGAACTCCCAGAGTAGAATGTTAAGTTGAAAAAGAAAAGTGCATGCTGATTGATCTTAGTATCTCTAGAGGTTCAGCAACCAGACAATTGTAATGAAACAGCATCAGCTGTGTATTCTGACCCAAAAGATGAACCTGAACATAACCAAACCTCTAGACTTAAGTTTCATTTACAGGAAATACAAAGAAAAGAGGATTACTTTAAATGACACCACAAGGAAACAGACAAGCCCAGAATGTGGAACATTGCACAGGACAACTAGTCAATGGCAGGGGAAAGGAGAGAAGACTTAAGGTTCGTAACAACCAAATCGTTATTCATTTTGTCTTGTGTGATGATTGAATCATGGTTATATAGCAGAGGTTCAGAAACATACCTTTTTATACATAAAAAAAGAAAGGAGTAAGAGTAGATTTCCAGTCTCCTTCATGTCCAAACATCAATGAAGTAATAAATTTTTTTAAGTTTATTTTTTTCTTTTTTTATAACGATTTTTATTTTTTCCATTGTAGTTGGCTTACAGTGTTCTGTGAATGAAGTAATACATTGTTAATGTTTTATAAAGCTGGACTAAATTCTAGAGATAAACAGAAATCAGAGTAATAATAAGAAAAAACAAAACAGAAAAAAATCAGAACACAAAAAAATCTGAGGGCTGAAACTTTAAGAGTGTTGCTTGGTGCTGTGCTGTTAGTGAATCTGACCTCTGACCCTGTTTAATCCACTCTAACTTACACTTGAATATGGGCATTTGCTGGTTGCTATTAGGTATGTGGGCAGACATATTAAGGACAAATATGAAATTCATGAAGCATAGTTTACAGTGGGAAATATCTGGAGCTTAGAGGACTCACGTTCTTATTTGAAATGGCCAATCATGTACCTTTGGGCCAATCAGTCTTTTCAGGTCCCAGTTTCCCTAGCTATACAGTAAAGAAATAAACCATGATCGCTCAAGTAACTATTAGCTCTGTGGCACTATGGCAGTGCACGCACGGAACAAGCCACGTATTTATATCAGATACATTTAATATGGTTTCCCGTGAGTGACACAGAAATTCAGGAAGGGAAAACAGAGGAGGTCACTCAGGATTTTCAGAAACTCTGTCTGTGAGCTCACTTCACTTTTATAAATAACGCTTGGCTTTTAAGGTTACCAGACAAAAGTCACCCTCCCAGGGCTCAGACTGGGTGGGTCAGAGCTGTGAACTCAGCAGTGGAGAGTGTGACTGGAACTCACCGCTTTCTGCCAATTGATGCCTGAAGCCCTGGGGGTGGGAGGAGAGGGGACCTTTGGTATACATGAGAGGAACTAGGACATCAAGGTTCCTCGTCCCCCGATAGGAGGGGGCCAGAAACACTGCAGAAAGGAATGTAGTTTTCCTAAGCGGAAGAGCTCGCAGATGAAGTGAAAGAGTTCGACGCTTGAAGGTGAAGGTCCCAGTCAGAACAGTGGAGCAGGCAGCTGTGTGTAGATCACCTAAAACACAGTTTCCTCATTTTGTACATTTTTATAAATGAGGAAATAGAGCCAGCAAGGTTGTATGACATAGCCCGATCTGTGTTAGAGCAAGGCTGAGAATTAGGCTCATGACCGGAGTGGAAAGGGCCCCCGACATGCGAGGATAAGGAACAGGCCGTTCATGGTACCGTTTTCCAGCTCCTAGTCCAGCGCCTGACACCCAGCAGGTGCTTCATGAATGTGGGTCACAGGACTCACGGACTGGCTGACTGGACAGGCTGAAGACACAGGTGACATGTTTCTGTCCCTTGCGTTGCGGATGAACGCTGTCCATTTCAGACAGAGGGCTGTCATTTCACCCTCTCTACTTGCCAAGAGACCCTTGAATGAGTAACACTCTTCTTCCCCGGAGTATTGCTTCCTCTTTGTTGATACTGACCGTGTAAATGTCAGACCTCACAGGATGTGCGGTGTAGCCTCGGAGAGCTGGGGCTTCCTTCACTACCGTCAGGCTTGACAGTGTCAACAGAGGGAGGACTGGCAGTCAGACGGCTGGTGTGCAGGGCCAGCCGCTGGGACAGTGGCCACTGCTCCTGTGAGTGGGGAGGGGAGAGGGTTGCCGGAAGCATCCATTTCGACGAGAGCAGTCAGAGGACAACTAAACAGACCGGTTCCTTGACGTTTCTTCTTCAGAATCCATGTTTTCACAGCTTTCCTTTGACTGTGTCCTGCCCTTGCTGCTGCTCCTCGCAAGTAAGTCTGGATCTTGGCAATCGGAGAGTGAAAGATAGAGAGGGGCAAGGATGGTCCTCCGGATGTTTGCAAGAGCAGAAGTTTGGAAGCAAATTAAGTGTCTGTTAGCCAGGTACTGGGTAAATAAGCGGTGCTGGAACCTGGTGCAGAGAGTGGAGCTGAGGAAACATAAGGATACAGAGTGTCAGTAAGTTATAAAGCTAATTGGAGAAAGCAAGGAACAGAATAAAGGATATGTTAGACTTCTATTTGTGTGTGTGTGTACTGCAGGGAGGGGAAAATGCATGAATGCTTCTTAATGTGTAGCCTCTGGGAAAGGGAGCTCGGAAGCGGGAAAGAGCAGCGAGAGGAAGAAGAGTTTTCACACACCTTTTTTTTTGTCTTTTTGCCTTATCTAGGGCCGCACCCACGGAATATGGAGGTTCCCAGGCTAGGGTTCTAACAGGAGCTATAGCTGCCAGCCTATGCCACAGCCACAGCAATGCGGGATCCGAGCCGCGTCTGCAACCTACACCACAGCTCATGGCAACCCCGGATCCTTAACCCACTGAGCAAGGCCAGGGATCAAACCTGCAACCTCATGGTTCCTAGTCGGATTCGTTAACCACTGAGCCACGACGGGAACTCCTTCACACACTTTGAATACTGTTTGAATGGTTAGATCTGTATGTATAAATGGCAATTAATTTTTAACCTCAGGACAGCCGTACACTAACTTCTTATTCAGCCGAGGTTTTCTGTTCATTCTGTGCCTGGTGCTTGATTCGTGTTAGGACAACTGCCCTGTGTTGGTGAACAGACAGCTAGTCCAGATGAGTGAGCTCTTTTCCCGGCTGACAATGACCCATTTGCTGACTGTCTGTTTCCATCAGCTATGCCTTCCGCCTTTCGCAGGACCAGGCCCCCAGTTCTCTCCGGGGGCACTGGTTCTTGAAGGGAAGTTCTGAGAGCAGCCATAGTAGCAAGTCCTGGGAACTTGTTAGGAATACCAGTTCTAGGGCCCCACCCCAGAGATAATGAATGAGGAACTCTAGCAGCTGAGCCCAGCTGTCCGTGTTGGCACAAGGCTCGCTGGTGATTCTGGTGCCCCTCAGGTCTGCAAATCAGTAGTGAGCTCTGCTCTACCCAGGACAGCAGCAGTGGTTTCCTCTTTCTTCTGCAAGGCACGGCTTTCAGTTTTCCTGAAATGGGCCAACCTCCTTCATTGCTTGCATCTCTCTCTCTTTCCCTCTTCATCAGGGTCTCTGGAAGGGGTCTTCGTTGTTGAGGTGGGTCGGGATGCTCACCTGCCCTGCAACTACTCTCCAGCTACCCCTGAGGATCTCGTACCTGTGTGCTGGGGCAAGGGATCCTGCCCTTTGTTTGCATGTCACAGTTTGGTGCTCAGCACCAATGGAGGGATGTTGACCTATCAGACATCCAGCAGATACCTGCTAAGGAATGTCAGCAAAGGAGACGTGACCTTGACCATAAAGAAAGTGACGTTAGCGGACAGTGGGACCTATTGCTGCCGGGTCCAGTTCCCAGGCCTCATGAATGATCAAAAAACAAACCTGGAGCTGGTCATCAAACCAGGTGAGTGGGCCTCTGCAGACCTTCTTTCTGAATGGGATTCGCCGGTGGATCATAGCAAATGCACTGATTGGGCTCACCTCTGATCTCCCCAGTTACAGCCCTCGGGTTAAGACCTCAGGTTTAACAGTTCCCACCAGTGATGTGCAGCCATGCTGAATTCCCTCCCTCTATTTTGAAACTCATGGTTAGGATCTATGGAACGGGGGAAAGGCCTAGTTGGGTGATTCAAGTACCTGGCTGATCCTTGGAACCACCTGGGGAGTCTTTTAACTCCTACAAGTTCTCAGGCTCCAGCTGCCAACCAGAGAAATCAGCGTCTCTGGAGGTAGAGGCTGAAAAGTGGAGTTTTACAAAGTCTACCCCCAGTGACTGTCCCCCCTCTCTGCAGCCAGGATTGAGAATCCGTGGACTGTGCCTGTGGAGGGGGAAGGGGGCACGTATGATTGCATGTTTTATGGACAGTGGAGCTAAGTTCAAATCTGACACTGCTTTTTACTGGCTGTGTAGTTTTTTCTTTCTTTCTTTTCTTTTTTTTTTTTTGTCTTTTTGTCTTTTCAGGGCCACATCCATGGCATGTGGAGGTTCCCAGGCTAGGGGTCGAATTGAAGCTGTAGCTGCTGGCCTACGCCACAGCCACAGCAATGTGGGATCCGATCTGTGTCTTTGACTGACTCACTTTGGTCTGCTCACGGCAACACCAGATCCTTAACCCACTGAACGAGGCCAGAGATCAGACACGCGTCCTCATGGATACTACTTGGGGTCGTTAATCACTGAGCCATGACAGGAACTCCTGGCTGTGTAGTTTTGAGCAAGTTATTTAAACTCTACAACCACCTCCTCTATAAACTACAACACTGCTTACCCTGCAAGCCATGGGAAAGATTTTATGAGATGTTTTACGAAAAGCCTTTACTGTGGCTATAAGTTCTCTTGTTAACAACTAGACTGTGACAATGTCAAACATCTTGAGTGTCATACACACTCAGCAAAGGTTTTCAGGTAGGTTTGGAAGTTGAGTGTGTGTTTCTCTTCATTTGTCGTATTTCACATTTTTTTTCCTGCTGCCCCTTTGATTCCCCGAAACGAGCTCTCTGCTCTCAGAGAAGCTTCATCCTTATGTTGGTTTCTGACATTAGCCAGGGTCACCACTGTTCTGACCCCGTGGAGGAACGTCACTGCCGCCTTGCCGAGGGTGCTCACCGAGGGACCTGGCTCAGGTAATGATACGTGGGATGTAGGAGGAAGCCTTTCACTGGTTTCTGAGTTCAGAGGATTTTGAAGATGGAGAAAGACTGAGAAAACAGTTTCGGAGGGAAGGCATGGATGTTTCTGTGCACCTGAGGTAGTGTCTAAAGTGAGGGGGGCGGGGAAGGGAAATTTGTGCTGTGAAGACGGAGCCCGGGGCTGGGATTCTGAATTCTTTACGAGCAGCCCTCTGACCTGGGCCAAAGCCTTTCACTTCTCTGGATCGCAGCTTCCTCTTCTCACAAAGGAATGGGTTCAGAGACTTTTGGATTTCATGACCCAGTAAAATTTCCAACCCCCCCAAAGAATTTTGATGATCTACCTATCTCGCCACATAAGGAAAGGAAAATTTCTGCTCTTGCCATCTACGCATTTTTGAGGGTTTTCTTTTTTTTATGCTTTTTAGAGCCACACCTGCAGCATGTGGAAGTCCTCAGGCTAGGCGTTGAATGAGAGCTGCAGCTGTTGGTCCACACCATAGTCAGAGCAATGCCAGAGGTGAGCCACATCTGCAAACTATCCCTTGGTTCATGGTAACGCCAGATCCTTAATCCACTGAGCAAGGCCAGGAATTGAACATGCATCCTCATGGATCCTAGTCAGGTTCATTACCGCTGAGCCACAGCAGAAACTCCTCCCATTCCTGCATTTTTTTAAAAAAGGCACTTTTAAATTAAATAACTTTAACCTCATGAAAAACTCTTTACATTGTCTTATTATTTTCTAATTTGCCCCTGCCCTTGTGATGTTTGGTCATAAACTGGCTCCAGTCCATGTTGGGGGGTGATCAGAATTGGGTGATATCAAGAATCTCTTCTAACTAGAATAAAGCCCCTCCTCTTCCTCCCATTCTGACCTCAGAAGGAGCAGCTAAATTTTCAGGTAGTTCAACAAGGACCTTTCCATGCTGCTCTGGAAGAAAGAAAAGATAGTATCAAAAGAACAGACCTCGGGTCATATTGATCAGGGGGGTTAATCTTGAATATTTCCTGCCAGAGGCCTGGTCTCCTTAAATGCTCTGTAGCGCCATCTTTCATTCTGTAAAATGAAGATAATAATAGGTAAATTCCAAATCCTAATCTCATACATTTCGTAAGTCCAACCTGGTGATATTTAAATAAGAAAGTGTGTCTAAAGTGCTCAGCCCAGTGTCTGATGGTGGCGCAGTACTCAATACATTTTTTTTTTTTGGTCTTTTTAGGGCCACAACCATGGCATCTGGAGATTCTCAGGCTAGCCGTGGAATCGGAGCTACAGCTTCCATCCTCCACCACAGCCATAGCAACGCTGGATCCGAGCCGTGTCTGAGACGTACACCACAGCTCAGGACAACACTGGATCCTTAGCACACTGAGCAAGGCCAGGGATGAAACCCGCATCCTCGTGGATATTCCTTGGGTTCGTTAACTGCTGAGCCACGATGGGAGCTCCTCAAAACATTTTAGTTATTGCCAGTATCAGTAAGATCCGGAGGTGGAATGAGATTGTGGTTAAGTGCTTAGTGACAGGTGGGAGGGGTCCCGACGTCAGCTTTCTGTATTAGCTCTATGAACTCAGTTAAGTTGCTCAGACTCCGTGGGGCTCACTTTCCTTACCTCTCCTGGGAGGGTAATCCCAGCGCCTGCATTATAAGACCGTTACAGAGACTGAAGTGACCCTGTTTAGGAAGCGCTCAGCATAGAACCTGGCCCAGAGCAAGCGCTCAGATGTTAGTTTTTAATCGTAGATATTAATGTCAGCTCTCTCTCAGCATTGAATTTGGTGGTGCCGTAGTCACTGGTAGCCAACACCTCTTATGTAATTAGTGAGAAAATTCAATATGGTGGAAAGAGATGATCACGCTAATCAAATCACACCAGGTGTTTATTGCATGCTATTGTTATATTTTAAAGAATTCTACACCTCTAGACCGAGAAGGGACTTCAGGGGTCTCAGTTTCTGATCTTTTAAGGCTTTTTACAGTGTTACCACCAAGTGGGCATTTGCTGTATGCTCACACGCCTTCCTAGATGGAGAGGTGGTTTTCTCACAAGGCAAGTGCCTTTTTTTTTAGAGATGTCTTTGCCGTAATCAGAAGTGTCCTTCCCTTTAGTTTTTACTTGTTAGTTTCCCTCCTTCAGGGCAATAGAAACAGGGCCATCTTTTGCATCGGGGAAAGTAGACATATTACCTCCAATCTTCAGAGCATTTCAAAGGCCTGAGAAATACTTTTGAAAAAGGCAGTGGCTCCAAAATGGGAACATAAAATGAAAAATCAAAACTAATCAGCATTTAATAGCATGACTATAATTTATAACATTATGTCAATTAGTTACTTGCCTATGAACTTGTGTGTAGTTACACCTACCTCTTCTTGAATGTGGAATGTGAGCATATGTTTGCTACAGAGTGGAGAGGATCCTTAACAAGTAAGACTTCCTTCCAAGGGTCTTAGGAGCTCCTAAACCCATTTTGAAGACAGAACAAATACAATCTCTTTTCTTCCTGAAGAAGGCAGGACCAGGTGACGGATGAATCCTTAGCTCTGGAGACAGACTTGGTTTGAATCTCAGGATCCCCAGTTAATAGCTGTGTAATCTTAGAGTACCTCTCTGAGACTCGGTTTCTTCATTTGAAAAATGGGAAAATAATAGTACTTCCTGTTGTGGTGAGGATTAAAGGATATTGTGCATGCAAAGTGCTAAGCACCATGTCTGGCACATAATTGGTGCTAGATGGTAACTATTAAATTTATATACTTTAAAGCCCACCGCATCCCACCCCCACCACTGCCCCACCCCCACCGCTGCCCCACCCCCAGCCAAGTCTTAGGTCCTCTAGGAAAAACACTAACTTCTTCCAGCTGTCCGGGACATTTTGGTTGATGGCTGCCTATGTCAGCATAGTCTGTGATAACCCAACAGCGCTCTATTTTATTGATCATTTTCACTGCAAAATGAAACTTAAAAAAAAAAAAAAAAGGCAGACAGTCTTACTGCTCAGGCCAAGAAGATAATTGCAGGGAAGCAGAATCTGGATTTCCACTAGAAAATGTCACGTGTGCTTGTTTATGCTTGTTTATTAAGATGCTTGTTTATGTAGTTGCTCCACCAATGTGACTTTTATTTTTATTTATTTTTTGTCTTTTTGCCTTTATCTAGAGCCGCACCCGCGGCATATGGAGGTTCCTAGGCTAGGGGTCTAACAGGAGCTGTAGCCGCTGGCCTTCGCCACAGCCACAGCCACAGCAACGCGGGATCCGAGCCGCATCTGCAACCTACACCACAGCTCATGGCAACCCCGTATCCTTAACCCACTGAGCAAGGCCAGGGATCGAACCCGCAACCTCATGGTTCTTAGTCGGATTCGTTAACCACTGAGCCATGAAGGGAGCTCCCCAATGTGGTTTTTAAATTCCTTCTGGGTAATAGGAACAAAGTAAGTGGAAGATAATCTCTTACCTTTCCTCTTTTTTTAAAAAAAATAATCTTAGGCAAAGACTATGCATTTAAGATATTAAATTTAGAGTCTGTTAAACCGGGAGTTCTACATTAAAAGGTTCAAGCTTTGGGGCTACCAGTAACTGTGACATTTAAGAATTTTCAGAGCCTCTGACTCAGCCAGAAAAATAAGTAAGTGTGTGTAAGTTTCCCCAAACTGACAATCTCTTAGTTTTAGAGATAAGGGCCTGTGCCCACCGCATCCACTCTTCCGTGCCCTGTGCCTGGCGCGGAATGGGGGTGGAGTATGTGTTCCCTGAATGGTGGCAGATGAATAAATAAATGAATAAAAAGGAAAGAGGAGTTCCTTTGTGGCTCAGCGGGTTAAGGATCCCACTGCTGTTGCTTGGGTTCAGTCCTTGACCCAGGAACTTCCACGTGCCATGGCCAAAAAAAAAAAAATTAAATTAAAATTTAAAAAATGCTTTATTAAAAATAAAGGGGGATTCCCATTGTGACTCAGTGGTAATGAACCTGACTAGCGTTTATGGGGATGCAGGTTCTATCTGAGGCCTCGCTCAGTGGGTTAAGGACAGGGCGTTGCCATGAGCTGTGGCGTAGGTCACAGACACGCCTTGGATCTGACATTGCTGTGGCTGTGGTATAGGCCGGCAGCTGTAGCTCCAATTCGACACCTAGTCTGGGAACTTCCATATGCCTTGGGTGCGGCCCTAAAAACGAAAAGAAAGAAGGAAAGGAAGGAAGGAAGGAAGAAAGAAAGGAAAAGCAAGTGAGCTGGCAGCTGGGCAAGGTGCCAGGCTTAGTAGTGACAGTGCCCAGGCGGGCACTGTTGGAGGCTGCAAAGTTGAAGAGTGTCTGCTTAAAGCCACGTGGACCTAAATTGGAAGCTGCTTCTGTTCTTCACTAAGCTGTGTGACCTTAACTTCCAAATTCTCAGTTGCTTTCTCTGTGTAATCCCGTCTTTAAGATGTTTTGAATGGGAAAAGAGATACTGTACCTGAAGAATTTCGCACAATGCCTGCTCAGGGTAAATTATTGTTACGCTTATAATTATTTTCATTTTTAGGCAAGTAAATATCCTATCTTCCTCTTAGTAAATGTTAAACCTTTTTCAAAAAAATTAACTTTCATTTTCTTTGATAGTCTCATTATAGTAATGCCTGCCTGAGTGTTGTTGTTGTTGCAGTTTTGCAGGCCCCTTTAGGGCCCTGTGAACATAACAAACCCCATATTCAAAATAGACCTTCCTGACAGAAGTCTTGATGTCATAGAACCTAAGTAGTTGGGTTCATTAACTGGATGAAAAAAATGCGGTCATCCTAATGTTGATTTGTAAGTATTCAGTAAGTTTTGCTGGTCTCCCAGTTAATTATTGTGAACAGTATGGCATAGAATTAATTTCAGGTAGGAAATAGGCATCTTTAAAATTTTATTTTTAAATTCATAAAAAGAAAAACATTCTTAACTCTTCTATGGCTTTCTTTCTTCTTAGTGACAGAGACACAAACCCTGGAGACCCTCTATGGTAAAGATCAAACAGTAAGTAATTTTGTGTGTGTGTGAGCTGACCTCAGGTTCAACCCAGAGAAAAGAAAGGATGGCTTTAGACCTCCTTCCTGCCTTCTCTTTCCTTGGGGAAAAATGACTTCACCTCCCTTGGCTTCAGATCCTTGGCTATAACATGTTGCTGATGACAGCTGTAACTGCAGAGGTCTGTTGTAAGGATGGAGTGAGGTGAGGCATATGAAGTTCATGGCACATAGTAGGTGCTGGAAAACCAAAAGGAAGAAGATGCATTAGCATCTTGTCTCTGTTCTCAAATTTCACAACTGTATACCTCCGGGGAGGGTTTGGACACCCTCCATCTCCCCAGAACACATTTCTCTTTGCTTCTATTGCAACCCTAATGAAAAAGATTATTTATTTAAATTTATTTATTGATGATAAGACACCAGTCAGGAATATTCTAAGCCAAAAACTTACGTGTCTTACTAAAAATAAAGCAGTACTTCAATTAACCACAATTTTACTGTCTCCCACCTTCTCAGAGTTAAAGGGAAAACCTCTAGGAAGCAAGCCGATAACAGAGCCTCAAACCATTTTTTTTTTTTTTGGCTTTTTGTCATTTTAGGGCCGCACCCATGGCATGTGGAAGTTCCCAGGCCAGGGGTCCAATCAGAACTACAGCTGCTGGCCTATACCACAGCCACAGCAACGCAGGATCCGAGCTGCATCTGCGACCTACACCACAGCTCACGGCAATGCCGGATCCTTAACCCACCGAGCGAGGCTGGGGATTGAACCCTCAGTCTCATGGTTCCTAGTCAGATTCATTTCCGCTGAGCCACGACAGGAACTCCAAGAGCCTTAAACTCTTTAAAGACATACATGTCCGGAGTTTGCATTCATTTGACTCAGGCTCCGACTTGTGTGTTCACAACTGAGGCTCAACATTTTGCGTTTGTTCTGCCCTTTTTGCAATCAAGGACTGCGTTTTAAGCACCTCTGTGTGCCCACGCTGCTAAAGGCACGTTGCTTTGCATGACCGACGCCTGTGGTAAATGTCTTTTGAATAAATGATAGGATTAATTCCTTGACTTTGTTTTTAAAAGTGTTTACTATTACCCTTTTCAAAGGAGGAACATGAACTGAAATTTTAGAAGCAGGATTTTCTATGTGACTCTGAGCTAACAAAAAAATTCAAATTAATAAAGCAATAGCAATGACAGCTACCAGTGATTGAGTTTTATCAAGTACCAGGCTCTGAGCCAAGCATTTTCTGTTTTTTATTATTTAATTTTCCCAATAACTTTACAAGATGACGCAGCTCTTGGTGACATAACCGGGATTTGAACCCAACTGTCTGGCTGCAAAGTCCCAGTTTTTATTTTTTTAATTTATTTTTTTGGCTGCACCTGTGACATGCAGGATTTCCTGGGCCAGTGATTGAACTTGAGACACCGCAGTAACCAGAGCCATAGCAGTCATGACTCCAAGTCGTTAACCTGCTAAGCCACCAGGAAACTCCAAGTCTTAGCTTTTAAATCACTGTCTGTGAAAATTGGGATTTCATGGCAAGACACCAAATTTAGACCACTCTGAAATTTCCTGGGAACACCAGGAAATCCTGAATAAACAGGGCTCCACTTAAAAGTCCATTTTACTTTATTTATTTATTTTTTGGTTGCATCTGTGGCCTATGGAAATTCCCTTGCCAGGGAGTGAATCCAAGCTGCAGCTGCTCCCTATGCCATAGCTGTGGCAACAGTGGATCCTTAATCCCACTGTGCTGGGCCAGGGACTGAAGCCATACCTCAGCAGTGACCGGACCCACTGCTTTGAGCTGTTAACCGATTGCACCACAGGGGGAACTTCCAGAGCCCATTTTAGTTTGGGGAGAGGGAAGTCCGCTGACTAAGGCCTCTTCTCCACCCCCAGCACAGAAAGCCACATCTTATTCCCTAACTCCAAAGGTTCAGCTAATCCCTTTCTTTGAGGCTTGTCTAGAAGTGGGGCAGATTGTGAGTCATTTCAAGATCCCTGAACCCCTGTGATACTGTGAAAGAGACTGTCTAATGCCTGTGTCATGAGACTGGATTTCTGACCACTTACTGCAGTTCTGTTTGTGTTTCCATAGGAAATGTCCACACTGGCTAATGAGTTACAAGACGTGGATGTGACCACCAGAACTAGCCTCTCCATTGGCGTGGGGGTCTCTGCTGGGCTGGCTTTCATTCTTATCTCCGGTGCTTTAATTCTTAAATGTAAGTCTTTGGATGATGCTACTATCTCCTCTTTTTTTTTTTTTTTTTGGTCTTTTTAGGGCCACACCAGTGGCATATGGAAGTCCCCAGGCTAGGGGTCAAACTGGAGCTGTAGCTGCTAGCCTATGCCACACCAGCACAAGGCCAGATTGAAGCTGCATCTGCGACCTACACCATAGCTCACAGCAGTACTGGATCCTTAACCTCCTGAGGGAGACCAGGGCTGGAACTTTCATCATCTTGGTTACTAGGCAGATTGGTTTCTGCTGAGCCACGATGAGAACTCCACTACCCTCTACTTCTGATAAGGAACTGTTAATATGGGAACCAACACAAACCTAGATAGAAACATTAGTCCCAGAGTTCCCGCTGTGGCGCAGCAGAAGCAAACCTGACTAGGAACCATGAGGTTGCGGGTTCAATCTCTGGCCTCGCTCAGTGGGTTAACGATCTGGCATTGCCGTGAGCTGTGGCATAGGTCATAGACAAAGCTCGGATCTGTTTTTGCTGTGGCTGTGGTGTAGGCCAGCAGCTGTAGCTCCAATTAGACCCCTAGCCTGGGAACCTCCATAGGCCGCGGGTATGGCCTTAAAAAGACACACACACACACAAAAGGAAAAGCAAAGAAATATTAGTCTCTATTTATACCTACAGGTGTTTAGAATAAATACTCTTTAGTATTTCCAATCCCTAGAAGTAATAATAATATTTTAATTCATTGCTTTCCATGTAACAGGCAGGCATTCTGCTAAATGTTTCACATTTATCATCATCACTACCTGTCTTGTAATGTAGGGAGTACTGTTATCTTCATTTTATGGCTGAGGGGAGTACAACTTAGAGTAAGCTTTCAAGGTTTTATTTAGGATTCAGAATCGGTCAGTGACAAAGCTGGAATTCACATTCAGGTCGGCTGATTCTAGTACCTGTCCTCTTACGTTCTGTTAAGAGATGATCTTTTTAGTTTATTTAATAACCTGCCCAAGTTTATTAGGAAACACAACAATGAAAATCACATCCTGCTCGCGTTTCTCTATCCTCTTTATTTCTCAGCATGGGTTTTGGAGAGAGGTAGCAGGAATTCTTCCAAGGCTGGGACTTTAGGGACCATGCGAGTTTGTGTAAAAGGATGTGGAAGGAGTGTCACGGCGAGTGGGAGAAGTCGTGCTTTGTACACCCCTATAGATTACTCCAAAAAGAGAGCTGCAGAGAAGAATCAACGGGACAGTTGTATTCAATTTGCAGTCTTTTCCCAAGAAGTTGCTGGAGAAAAATCATGCAACTTAGGCATGAGGTTTTGAAGTCAGGACATCAAAGCCATACATTGGCACTCGGTAAAGCCCAGCAGTCCTGGGTCTTTCTAGTGCACTCTCTGAGATAAGCATCACACATTATCCGCTACTCAAATCTCCCTCCTGTCTCACTCAACTGAAGCCTTTTTTTTTTTTTTTGCAGTGGCCCCTGCAGCATATGAAAGTTCCCGGCCTACACCACAGCCACAGCAACGCCAGATCCAAGCCGCCTCTGCAACCTACGCCATAGCTCACGGCAATGCCGGATCCTTAATCCACTGAGTGAGGCCAGGGATCGAATCCGCACCCTTGTGGATACTAGTCAGGTTCATTATCGCTGAGTCACAATGGGAACTCCCTGAACTGAAGTCTTAAAGGCCTGTTTCTCCCTTGCCCATTCTCCTTTGATCACTTTCTTCAGAACCATCTCTCTCTTCCATTTCTATTTATGCTATTTTTTATTAGCATAAAAATACGTTCTGGTCCACAGCTCTGTCTCCAGCTAGTCCCATTTCTCTGCTCTTCCTTCACAGCCGTATTTCTCAGAGGAGTTGTTTCTGCCTCTGACCCCTCTGCACTCTTCAACCCTGCATTTAGCTTCTACACCCGAAGTGCCATGGAAATAATTTCAAGTTCACCAGTGACCTCCATTCTGCTAAATCCAGACAGATGCCTCTGTCTTCATTATTGTCTGCAATCTTCAGCTAAGCTGACTCTCACTTAAAGTAGCCTTCCTTCTCTGGGCTTCTTAAATACCACTACAGTCATTGGCCACTCCTTTTCAGTCATTTTTATTATTTTCTCACCTTATGTGTGATCTTCAGATGTTGAGGTTCCCCAGGGCTGGCTCTTGTCCTCTCTCCATACCCTCTGGGTGATAAAGGCCTGTATTCCCATAGACCTAAGTGCCATTCTTCTTCTTCTCTCTCTCTCTCTCTTTTTTTTTTTTTTTTGCTTTTTAGGGCCACACCCGCGGCATATGGAGGTTTCCAGGCCGGGGGGTCAAATCAGAGCTACAGCTGTCAGCCTACACCACAACTACAGCAATTCAGGATCCGAGTCACTTCTGCAACCTACACCACAGCTCACAGCAACTCCAGATCCTTAACCCACTGAGCAAGGCCAGGGATTGAACCCACATCCTCATGGATCCTAGTCAGGTTCATTAACTGCTGAGCTACGAAGGGAATTAACTTAAATGCTATTCTTAATTTCTCTCTCCAACACTCAGAGTGTTGGTACTGACAGCCCGGCTGTCCAATGGTTATCTCCACTTCGATGTCTCCCACGTCGGCATGTCCACAGTGGAGCTCTAGAGTCTTTACTCCATCTTCCTGGAACCCGGCCTCCCCCTCCCTGGTCATCTTCATCACCGTGTTTCACTCTCATTTATCTGGTTGCTTAAGCAGGGGAGCAGAAGCCATGCTTAAATCCCCTCTTTCATCACTCCCAACGTGTAGTTCGGTTTCAAGTCCTGCAAAACCTTTCTCCAAAACGCAGGTACTATTTATTCTCTGGCACCTCTCTGGCATCGCCTTACTCTACTTAACTCATTTTTTTTTATACCTCCTTTTAATTCATTCTCCACATGGCAGCCAGAGTGATTTTCTTAAAAGCCAACCACATCATATTTCTGGCTTTCACTTCTATCTTACAATAAAATCCAAACTCCTGATGATGACTTACAAGGTCCTGTAGTCTCCAGCCTCAGTCTCGCTCTCAGAGCTTTCTCTTATGCTGCTCTCTTATTCTAGCCGTGCTTTCAGTTTCTGCCACTCACCATCTATACCAGGGCTTTAGCTGACCCAGGATGTTCACACTGGCTGGCTCTTCATTTGGATGAGTTATTCTCTTCTTAAAGATCATCTCTTCTGGAGCATGCTTTCCTGATTACCTTCTTGATTATCTGCTCCAGTGCTTTGTTACTTTTCTTTCCTTTTTCTCTTTAGTTAAAATAGAGTTGATTTACAATGTTGTGTTATATTCAGGTGTATGGTAAAGTGATTCAATTATGTATGTTTTTATCAGAGTCTTTTCCATTATGGGCTATTATAAGATACTGCGTATAGTTCCCCGTGCTATAGTTGGTCCTTGTTTATCTATTTTATATGTAGTGGTGTGTGTGTCTTATTCCCATGCTCTTAATTTATCTCTCCCCGCAACCCACTTTGGTAACCATAAGTTTGTTTTTCATGTCTGTAAGTCTGTTTCAGTTTCATCAGTTCATTTGTACTAGTTTTTAGATTTCACATATAAGTAATATTCATATTTGTCTTTCTCTAATTTACTTCACTCAGTATGATAATCTCTAAGTCCATCCATTTTGCTGCCATGCTTTTCTCTCTATCACATCACAATTTGAAATCATTTTGTTTTCCTATTTATCATTTTGCCTTTTTTTTCTTGAATGCCTCCCTCACTAGAATACAAGCTGCATGACGTCAGGGCTAATAATTCACCCTTGCATCCCCAGTGCTTAGCATTCGACCAGACGTGTAAGAGGTATTTCCAATATGTGTTGAAGATGAAAAATGCTTCTTTATTACTTTCTAACATAGTTTATGTCATAAACCAAGACATACACTGTGGTCTGACTTAATTCAAGCTAACAGGTAGACCAGTTTTCCCTAAACAAGATTTTGATTTCATTTGGCCCATTTTATTTTTTATTTATTTTATAAAATCACTTTATTTATTTTTGTCTTTTTAGGACCGCACCCTTGGCATGTAGAAGTTCTTGGGGAGGGGTTGAGTCGGAGCTACAGCTGCTGGCCTACACCACAGCTACAGCAATGTGGGACCCCCGACCCACTGAGTGAGGCCAGGGATCGAACCTGAATCCTCATGGATACTAATTGGATTTGTTTACTCTGTGCTACAATGGGAACTGCCTATGAAAGCATTTTAAATCACCTTCTTTTTCCTTTTTACCTAGGGTATTTTGATAGCAAAGACAACTTACAAAATTCAAGGTAAGAATAATGGGTGGGAGAGGCGAATCCCCTCCCTGGACGCCTCCCCTCTACTCTGGGCTTTGATCTTTGCTCTTGAAAGTCCTGCCCTGAGACTGCCTTCTTTCTGCATTAGGCCTAGGTTTATGAAGTGTAAATTTAACATGTTGCTCCCTTTTATTCTCGATCCTTCTCACTTCTTTAGTCCTGAATTTATATGGTGTAGAATTTATCTCCCCATTGATAGGAAAGGCTTATTGATTTCTGTCTTAATGGGCTTTTCCCCTGAACCTTCAGCTGATTGAGCAGCTATGTCTAGGCTCTGGGTGGGCATTGGTTTATTGAAGTGAACAAGAAACCCAGAATCTACTCTCAGGGCGTTTTTTTGTTTGTTTGTTTTTGCTTTTAAGGGATGAACCTGTGGCACATGGAAGTTCCCAGGCCAGGGGTTGAATTGGAGCTGTAGCTCACAGACAGCCACAGCAACACCAGATATGAGCCACATCTGCGACCTACACAGCAGCTCACAGCAATGCCCACTGAGAGGGGCCAGGGATGGAACCCATGTCCTCATGGATACTAATCGGGTTCATTACTGCTGAGCCACAAAGGAACTCCTACTCTCAGTGCTTTTTACAGCCCAGCCCAGCTATTCTTAACTCTGATTACCTATTAAAATCACCTAGGGCACTTAAGCATACTGTTGTCAACCCCAGAACAAATAAATCGGAATCTCTGGGTATGAGGCCAAAACATAGGTACTTTTCTAAAAACTTTCTATGTGATTCTAATATACAAACATGGTTGAGAACTACTGATCTCTTCTATTGCTGTCTTAGCCTCTATTCCTGATTACAATATATATGTATTCACACACATACAGCTCTATTCCAAATACACATAGATACATAAGTTTAACTGGATTTCAGTGCCATTTTGTACATGGGTAGAAGGCAATATATTTCAAGAAAAAGTGATTCTGAAGCTGAAATTTGGAATTCCCTGGTGGCCTAGTCATTAAGGACTTGGCATTGTCACTGTGGCTCAGGTTCCATCCCTGGCCTGGGAACTCACCTATGCCATGGGTGTGGCAAAACAAAACAAAACAAAACACTGAAATGTGAAATGGGGTACTATTCACAGGTAATATTTATATGCATTAATTCCTTTTGTATGAAGTTATTATTTGGCTAACATTCTCCACCTGTAAACATAAACGCCATGGAAAATTTGGAACATGCCTGCCACATTGACAGTGGTATCCCCCTAGCACATACCTGTTTCTTACCAGGCATTTAATAGATATTTGAAGAGTGAATGAGTAAATGCTCCTTACAGCAGCCCTGTGCAACAAAGGACTTATTATTCCCATTTTATAGATGAGGGCCCTGAGACACAAAGTTTTCTAATAGACAGCCTCCATGCAATTTTTGTATTTTGTTCACTGTTCTGTCTCTTGATGCACTGAACAGTATGTGACACACTAAAAAGTTCTTGAATGACTGAATGGAAAAGGCAAACCCAGCTTACCCAAGGTCATATGGGTGGTAAGCAGCAGGGGTTAAGATTCAAATTCAAATCCCACTGGATCCGTTACACATTTATATCTTTTACTTGGGAAACAGTTCAAGCCCACAGAATAGTTGAAATAGCAGTGTTTGGAACAGTAGAACCTGTCACTTAAACATGTCATTTAATGTTTTGTTACATATGCTTTATCTGTTTCTCTATTTACATACACATTTTTTTTTTTCTAAACTATTTGTAAAGTTGTTTCAGACATCTTGACACTTCACCTTAACACTTCAGTCTCCTCTTGCTCAGAATAAGGATGTTCTCTTAGTTAACACAATACCCCCCCCCCCTTTTTTTCTGGCCTTACCCAGGGCATATGGAAATTCCCAGGCCAGAGATCGAGTCTGAGCTGCAGCGGCGACCTACACCACAAGCAGTGCAGGGTCCTTAACCCACTGCGCCACAGCAGGAACTCCAAATGCCATTTTGATACTTAAGAACATTCAGATTAATTAAAATTTGTTCAGTTATGCTCCAGACTATTTCATTGTTATTTAGTGTCCTTTCCCCCACCCTGAGTCAAGACCTGATCAAGGATTAGATACTGCCTTGCTGTCTCTTCAGCAAAGTCCATTCTCTTAACCCTACGGTATCTTGCCTGGGAAATGTTTAACTCAAACACTTTATTTCCACAGCCTTGTCACTTTGGCCAACCTCCCTCCCCTGGGGTTACCAAATACAGAAGTGGAGGGAATGCACTCAGAGGCCAAGATCTATATCGTTGAGGAGAATGTATATGAAATGGAGGATCCTTATGAGTACGAGTACTGTGACATCACTGATGGGCAGCAATCCTGACAGCCTCTGGGCTGGTCCCTTTCAACACCACCAGATCCAGCCACTTCCTTTGGGGGCTTGGCATTGCCTTCATTGAAAACTATGAGATGCATCAGCTGACTGGCTTTGGAGTTTCCGTCCTTGGCCACTGAGCAGAGTGCTTCCATGTTCTGCAGATAACCATCTCACCTGAGGATTGAACTGAGACCTGACACTTTTTCTGGGTTCCAGCCAACAGGGCCCAACTCAGAGACTGCATAGGGGCATTAGCACTCAAATGGGCTTTTACAGAGAGTAGGAAGTCTTAACTTGGGGTCTCTGGAATTCCAGGATATTGTTACATGATGAGCGCAGGAAGCTTCTGGAAATAAAGGGGAAATTGAGTACTGAGATATGTGTTTTTTTTTTTTTTTCGGTACAGGAAGTCTAAAGGGGTTTAGACACTGATTCTCAAAGAGGTCTTTCACCCATGAAAGGTTAAAAAACTACTGGGATAGGACTAAATGGTCTTGAAAGTTCTCTTTGAGTCTCAAAGTTTACACTTCTTTAAATTTTAACTCCGTAATGGTAAACGTCACTGCACAGCTCTCCATGGCCTCGGCTAAGAAGCCTGCCCAGTGAGGCCTGTGGTGGGCGGGAGCTCCCGGAGAAAAAGGAAGTACGCTCAGTGTATGTTGACACGTTTTGCTTGTGGTATACTCAAAGGGAAAGATTTCCGACCAACTTCTCCATTCATGAGAGAACTGGAGCTGAGTTCTTCACGAGAGAAGAAGCCGAGACTGGGACCCACATTCTGCTCCCTGCTGGAAGGAAGGTAAAGAGCCCCAGCAGTTTGTATTGGTCAGCGTCAGATCCCTGGATGGAAAGACAGTGGTCCCGAAGCTTCACTTCCAAGGTGGTGGCAAGTGGGTCTGTCCTGACTATTTGTTTCCTCCTGGTCTTGGCACTGCCCTGACACATAACAGAGATTTACTAAATACATCTGGAGCCAAAAAAAATTAAATAAGCAGGAAGGCAGCTTTCTGGAAAGACTTTTCCATTGGAGAGCTCAGGTAGAGCTCTATAACTTCACTTCTTGTGGAATTCAAAAATACTCCTAAGCTCCCGTTTCTGCCCCCATCCAGGCTCTTTTCTTTTCTCAGCATCATCTTGAAGCTCAGGCCCTTGGAAATCTCTTATTCTCTTGTCTTTTTCCCCCTTTCTGCTGAATCAATCAACAATATGGACCTGTTGCTCCCTGAAAATTGCCTTCCACAGGTGCTGACTAAACTGCTCCTGTGATGTGTGCGGGAGATATCGGTCACCAAGGATGCTGGCAGCCTGTTTGTTACAGTGTTTGGGCATCTAGACAGTCTGGGGAAGCACCAGCTTTCTGCAGGGAGATGTATAAGGGGGATCATCATGCAAAGTACCAGGCAGTGGCTCTCGCACAGGCTGAAAAATTAATCTTGAGTGTTTTAAAGTTATAAAATTCCAGAGGGAAGGGACTTCAGGACACTTTTTGTGCAGATCAATGATTCCGCCACAAAAAGGATTCTTAGTCTACAAAAATCTTTAAGCCAGCATCTGTATACAAGACAATCATTGCCATGATGTTTGTGAGAGATTTTTCCATCAGTGGGGAAATGGTTGATTATTATGGTAGGACAACACATTGGTGCAGTTAAGAAGAATTGGGTGGTTTCATCATTAAGCTGTTTTACTCATTCAACAAATAGTGAGTGCTTACTATGTGTCATGTACTCGGGTACTGAGATCAAATAGACTTCTCCCTGATCTCGTGGACTTCTGGTTGACCTGACAGGAAGGAGGATTTACTCCATTCATTCAGTGAACATTTTTTTGGCAGCTACTCTGTACCAGGCAGTGTTTTAGTACCGAGAAATGTAACTGTGAAGGAAACAGGGAAAATCTCTCAGAAGTTCTCACAGAACTTGTGTCAGCTGGTCAAAGGAGAAATCTATATTGCTAAATCAAAAGGGGAAAAGGGTCCTAGGATTGTTATATATACTTAATGCTAATTTTTTTCTTTTGCCTTAAAGTAATACATTAGAATATACCCAAACTCATATGGTTACTCAGCAGGGGCAAATAATCAAGAGATAGGCTTTCTTTTTTTCCCCTTTAATGTGCTTCTATAATTGTTTAAATTATTTTCTTCATATTTTTTGTCACAAGAGAATAGATTTAAGTATTATAGCAATGCTTTCATGTCTACGCTCCTCTTCACAGAAAGAAATGAAGACTTGGATAGGTTAAGCTCAAGGTCAAGTCCGGCCGTAAAGTGCGGCAACATTTGAGACATGTCAAGGTTCCAGCAGAGCTTGAGACCCTGATTCTCAGGGTGGGATCCACTCTACACCAATTATTTGGAATGAGGAAGATGGCAGAAAGGGGAACAAACTAAAAAGCTACCTCAAAGGGTCTGTGAGATGAAAAGTGGTAACAAAATCAGTGCAAGGAGTTCCCATTGTGGCCCAGCAGGTTAAGAACGCACCTAGTATCCATGAGAATTCGGGTTTGATCCCTGGCCTCACTTGGTTAAGGATCTGGCATTGCCATGAGCTGTGGTTCAGGTCACAGCAGTAGCTTGGATCTGGCCTTGCTGTGGCTATAGTGTAGGCCAGAGGCTGTAGCTGCAGCTCCTATTCGACTCCTAGCCTGCGAACTTCCATATGCTACAGGTGCAGCTCTAGAACAACCAAACCAAACCAGCCAACCAGACAGAAAAACCCAGTGCAATAAGATTGAATGTGTGGTTTGCTCTTAGAACTGCTTTAGGATTTTTCTTTTGTAGCTCTACTCTAGAGACCCACAGGACAAGAAGGGCTTCCCTGACCTTTTCAGACTGAAAAACTGAAGTCTTACCATGTTTTATCTGCCTATCACTTCTCACGTTAGAATTCCCAAGACAGAAAGAGCAAGTGATTCAGTCTGTCTTGAATTTATTTGGGGGATCCTCTCATGCCTATTCCCATTTACATTTAATTTTCATTTAAATTTTGAATTTAAAAAATGGCATGGCGTGCTCTGGTGGCCTAGCAGTTAAGGATCTGGTGTTGTCACTGTTTTGGCACAAGTTCGATCACAGGCCCAGGAACTTCGGCATGACAAGGGGGTGGCAAAAAAAAAAAAGAAAAGAAAAGAGTGCAAATTAATTTTGTCTCCAGTTTTCTACTGAGAAAGTCTTTCTGGAGGTAAATAGAGACGCGTAGAGCTGTAATTCTAGATTTTCTGTCCTCCAGTTCTGGGGAAAAGGAGAGAGGCAGCTGGACCATTTGCCTGGAGAGTTCACTAGCTTAAGGAGGGCTCAGACTTGGCTCTGTTTTCAGTGGGAACCCTGTGCAACTAGCAGTACGAGTCAGAAATGTTAGTTTCAGGATTCTAGATCCTCTGTATCTTTTTCTCAGTCATAATTGCTTGCAATTATAAAGGTCACTCTTAAGTCACTCATTTACATTGTAGTGGTTTTCTTTTGTAAATTCTGGGTCAAATTCCTTCTGCTTGTGGTATGACTGTTTTTCCAGAGAAAGCAGTGAGGTTTAAGAAAAATGGTGGAGTTCCTGCTGTGGCGCAGTGGTTTAGGAATCTGACTACAGTGGCTTGGGTTGCTGCAGAGGTGTGGGTTTGATCCCCAATCTGGGTGATTTAGTGTTGCTGCAGGCACAGGTCACAGCTGTGGCTTGGGTTCCTGGCTTTGGAACTTATATATGCTGTGGGTGTGGCTATAAAGTGAAAAAACTTTTTTTAATTTAAAAAATGTACACAGTGTAATCCTACTCAGCCAGAAAAAATAATGAAATAGTGCCATTTTGCAGCAACATGGTTGCAACTAGAGATTCTCATACTTAAGTCAGAAAGAGAAAAACAAATACTGCGTAATATCACTTATATGTTGATTCTAAAATGTGGCACAGATGAACCTATCTGTAGAACAGAAACAGACTCACAGACATAGAGACAGACTTGTGGTCGCTGAGGGGGAGGAGGAGGGAGTGGGAAGGACAGGGAGTTTGGGGTTCGTAGATACGAACTGTTTCATTTAGAATGGACAAGCAATGAGGTCCTACTGTACAGCAGAGGGAATTATGTCTTTTAGGAGAGACCATGATGGAAAATATTATAAGAAAGGGAATGTGTATATATATATGTATGACCGTGTCACTTTGCTGTACAGCAGAAATTGATACAACACTGTAAATCAACTCTAGTACATTAAAAAAAATTTTTTTAAATGGTTATTGAAGCTATTCAGGTGTGATAGTGGTGGTAGTGGGATAACTAACTTTTCACATTATTTTAATTGTTGCATGGGTGGGTTGCCTTTGGAAAATATCGTGTAGTTTTATTGTCAATAATACTTAAACAACAAATTTTGTAATTGTGCATTTGAATTGAAATTCTCATGCATTTGAAACCTAGTTCTTTAAAATACACATATTTTTACACTCCAACACAATGTTGCTCTTCATTTGGTCTGAAATATCCATCTATCCATCTCCCCACGTAGAATCTGTTCTTATTATCCAAAATGACTCGCCATTCCTGCTCACTGGCATGCTGAATTTAGCTCTTGTTCTGAAAACCCTTAACCGAGAAGTAACTATATATATGTAGGTGAAGGTTGATATATTAATAATGTAGCTTTTCTGTTCATTTCTTTCTCCCCAAATTCACCAGGAGATCTTAGTGGAAGTCTCTTGAACTTGGTAATTGGCTAACGCTGGGGGCAGAAACAAGGAGCCAACGGTGAGGGGGCTTTAAAAGCAGACGGCTGTCCCGACCTCACTGAGGTCCAGGAGGGGTGGTGCTTCTCCGCGTCCCCTCCCAGAAGCCTCCTGCTCCTGCGAAAATTCCTGGTGCCTCAGCAGCAGCCAGGCATCCTCTTCTCACCATGGGAGAAAGGAGTTTTCTGAACTGATGGAACTGCAGGTAAAAACTGAGGAATATGATATTGAGTTATCCTAGCTGCTGTATTTCAAGCAAATGTGTTTGGGAGGAACTCTGGGTGAGCTAATTTGCAGCTAATTGTTTCACGGTGTGTTGGGACTCCGAGTAAGGATCGCTAAGTTCACAGAGTACTTGTTTGCCTTACTGTTCTTTTTTAGGTTTTTATTTTGAAATAATTTGAGAATTGCAGAAAAATTGCAACAAGAGTACAGATAGTTCCTGGGTTCAGCAGTTTTTTTGGTTAACCTTGTGTAACGGTGGTACATTTGTCAAAACTAAGAAATTAACATTTTGGTACATGAGTGTTAACTAAACTGCAAGTTTTGCTTTTATTCCGACTACTAGCTTTTTTGGTATTTTTAGGGCCACATCCGCAGCATATGGAGGTTCCCAGGCTAGGGGTCGAAACGGAGCTGTACCTCTGAGCACAGCCACAGCAACTGGGGATGCGAGCTATGTCTGAGACCTACACCACAGCTCACGGCAGTGCCGGATCCTTAACCCACTGAGAGAGGCCAGGGATCAAATCTGCATCCCCATGTATTTCAGTCAGATTCGGTTCAGCTGAGCCACAATGGGGACTCCCTAAAATTTTAACTTAAGTGCTTTTTTTGAAGTTCCTGTGTGGGGCGGTGGGTTAAAGGTGTGGCAATGTGTGGCAGCAGCTCAGGTGACTGCTGTGGCGTGGGTTCGGTCCCTGGCCCACAAACTTCTGCATGCCGTGGGTACAGGCAAAATAATAATAATAATAATAATAATAATAATAATAATAATAATAATACAGTGCTTTTTGAAAAATAGAGTTAAATTAAAAGTGAGAAGTTTCCGTTGTGGCTCAGGGAAAAAGAATCTGACAAGCATCCATGAGGACACAGGTTCTATTCCTCGCCTTGCTCAGTGGGTTAAGGATCCCTGTTGCTGTGAGTTTTGGTATTAGGTCACAGACATGGCTTGGATTCCGAGTTGCTATTGCTTTGGCGTAGGCCAGCAGCTACAGCTCTGATTAGAGCCCTAGTCCGGGAATATCCACATGCCTCGGGTGTGGCTCTAAAGAAAAAAACTTTTAAAGTGAAAATCTCTGTTCTTTGTCTTCTCCATTAAAATCCCCCTCCCCAGGAGCAGTCCTTCTAGGCCAGCGCTGTCTGGTAGAAATACAATGGCTTTTTTTTTTCTTTTCTTCATTTTTCCCACACATAAATATTGAGGTTTTTTCCCCATTTCAAATCAAGCTGCAAGGAACATCCTTTATATGGAAACCTAGTGCGTTTGTTTACTTCCAAGGTATAGAATTCTAGATAGGCAATTTCTATGTCAAAGGCTAGGATTGTATTTGAAGTATCATGACAATAGAGCAATAGTGTATTTTTAAACAAATATAACCAGTGTATTGCTAAATATGTATTATCTTTCTCAAGGCAGTGATTTTATTTTATTTATTTTATTTCTTTTTTGTCTTTTTGCCTTATCTAGGGCCGCACCTGCGGCATATGAAGGTTCCCAGGCTAGGGGTCTGAACAGGAGCTGTAACTGCCAGCCTTTCGCCACAGCAACGCGGGACCCGAGCCGCGTCTGCAACCTACACCACAGCTCATGGCAACGCGGGATCCTTAACCCACTGAGCAAGGCCAGGGATCGAACCTGCAACCTCATGGTTCTTAGTCGGATTTGTTAACCACTGAGCCACGACGGGAACTCCAAGGCAGTGATTTTAGAAAGAAATTTATTCCAGCAATGTTACTGTTACTCAAAATAATTTGGCTTCGGTTTTTGAAATTTAGCTTAAGAATCAGTTTAAGCTAAAACACCTAGGCCAAGTAACTCTCAGGGACCTTATGCTTTGTAATCACAGTTATTTATTCATGCATTCATTTTCCCTCATTTTCCTCCCTCCATCCATTCAAGCTTGGTATCCCCCTATTCCACTTTTGCTCTGATAATGGTTCATGCTCAACGGTGGCCTAAGTATTTCCTTTCTCAAAATAATCACCCCGGTTCAATTACTCTGTTATTTAAAACTTTTCAACAGTTTTCTCTGGGACTGGACTTCTTAGGACCTCACCAAACCCTCTAGATTCTTTGTATTATCCCTACTAGTTTCTGGCCATCAGAAAGAGCACAAAAATAAATGTTGGTGAGGATGTGGAGAAAAGGGAACCCTTGTACACTGTTGGTGGGAATGTAAATTTGTTGCAGGAAGGGGGACCCCTTCCAGGGCCTGAGAGTGGGCTCTTGTCTAGCACTTGGAAATGAATGAATGAGGAGACACAAATGCTGAGCAAGCAAGAGACTTTATTGGGAAGGGGTGGAGAGCAGCAGGGTAGGGGAACCCAGGAAGACTCTTCTGCCATGTGGGTCGCAGTCTCCAGTTGCATGGCAATGGGGTTGGTTTCTGGGTTGCCTCTGGCCAATTATCTTGGTCGGCCCGTACTTGGTCTGGCCCAGGGTCCTTCTTGGTGGCGTGCACATCTCTCAGCCAAGACGGATTCCAGCACCAAGCAAGGATCCTGGGAGGCTGGCTGTCTCCTCCCTCATTTTGGCCTCTCCTAATCCTCCCGGTCTTCAGGGCAGCACCATGTTCCTTATCAGGGCGTCCTGTTAGGAGACAACTCGTGCATGCAGCTATGCAACTATTATCATGCCTGACCAAGGTGGGTCGTTTTGGTCAATGGTCCTCTAACAAATTCATGCAGCCACCCTGGAAAACAGGTTTAGGTTTTTCAAAAAGCTAAAAATAGAACTACAGTATGATCAAGTAATTCCACTCCTGGGTATACATCTAAAAAAATCAGAAGCGTTAATTTGAAAAGATACATGCACCCCAGTGTTCATAGCATTATTTACAGTTGCCAAGATGTGGAAGCAACCTAAGTGTCCATCGACAGGATAAAGAAAATATGATATATGTATACAGTGGAATTTTACTCAATCACAAATAATAAAAATTTTGCCATTTGCAGTAACATGGGTGGACTTGGAGGATATTATGCTACATGAAGTAAATCAAACAGAGAAAGACAAATACTGTATTATATCATTTATATGTGGAATCTAAAAAAATATAATAAGCTAGTCAGTATAACCGAAAAGGAAGCAGGTTCACAGATATAGAGGACCAACTAGTGATTACCAGTGAGGAGAAGTGAGGTAGGGGATTATGAGATATAAACTATTATGCATGAAATAAACTACAAGGATATAGTACAACACAAGGCATGTAGCCGATATTTTATAACAACTATAAATGGAGTATAACCTTTAAAAGTTGCTGGGCTCCCTTGTGGCACAGTGGGTTAAAGATCCGGCATTGTCACTATGGCGGCTTGGGTTGCTGCTGTGGCAGGTGTTCAGTCCCTGGCCTGGGACCCTCCACATGCTGTAGGCGCAGCCAAAAAAACTGTGAAGTATTACATTGTATAACTATACCTTATATAATATTGTACACCAATGACTTATCAAAAAAATAAGTAAAAGCTAGGAGCCTAGCAGAGAACAAATGCTATTCCAGCCGACTAAGATCTCGTGGTTAACTATTTAAGAGGTTCAAATCCAGCAAAAAGAGTGGATAAGTCTGACTTTTTTTTTTTTTTTTTTTTTTGCTTTTTATGGCCACACCTGCAGCATATGGTTTCCAGGCAGGGCGTCGAATCAGAGCTACAGCTACTCGCCTAGTCCACAGCCACAGCAACACAGGGTCAGAGGCTCGTCTGTGACCTAAACCACAGCTCATGGCAATGCTGGATCCTTAACCCACTGAGCCAGGCCAGGGATCAAACCCACATCTTCATTGACACTAGTCGGATTCGTTTCCCCTGCACCACAACAGGATCTCCTGGAGAAGTCTGACTTTTAGAGATACTTTTCAACATTCTTATGTAAAGGCGTGGCAAAGAGATAAAGAATAGTTTTGTATCTTTATCCACAAAGAGAAAAGAGAAAGGATCAGTGACAAACCACCAGAGGAGCTGGAAAACCACCTCCTGGCTCACTGGTAAGTACAATCCTCTGGCAATTTAGACGGAAGAGAAAATCAGAACTTTGCTGCTTGAACTTTCTCAGTATTAGATGAGATATCAGGACAATGATAACTGAGCCAATAGAAATACACATAAAATAGAGTTCTTTGGATTTCTTTGGCAACTTCAGTGAGGGGAACAGAAGGAGAAACCTCTGCAGAATATGTTTGGAGGAAAGTGTACTTCTTTAGGCTTCCTTGAAATCTCTGTGACTTTAGGGTCAGTGCTTCCTGTGACTGAGCCTTCCCTCATCCATCAGATGGGTATTCTATAATCTCAAGGAAATGGGAGTGTGTCTGGAGCGTAGCTGTGCTAGCAGCTTTGTTCACTGACGTCTGTGATGGCTAAAGTAAAAATATTTGTAAAGTGTAAAAGAGGAGCCTGCTATCGACTTCTGACTTGTGCAGAAGAAGGGTTAGAAATTCCTGAGCTTGGCAGTTCCCATCGTGGCTCAGTGGAAAGGAATCTGACTAGCATCCGTGAGGACTCAGGTTCAGTCCCAGGCCTTGCTCAGTGGGTTAAGGATCCAGAGTTGCAGTTAGTTGCAGTTGCTGTGAGCTGTGGTGTAGGTCACTGATGTGGCTAAGATCTGGATCTGGCATTGCTGTGGCTGTGTGTAGGCCAGCAGCTAGAGCTCCAATTCGACCCCTAGACTGGGAACCTCCATGTGCTGCAGGTATGGCCTGAAAGACAAAAAAAAAAAAAAAAAAAAAAAAAAATTCCTGAGCTTGCAAAAGATTAGCAGATATAAAAGGTTTGGTTTGTTTGGGGTTTTGTGAGGCTTGGGATAGAAGGGTGTGGCCAACTCCGGAAGGTGGGCAGCTTTTAGGATTGGATTTTGGCCTTTGGTATGCCCTTGAATGCTTCAGGGCTGGGAAGGTATTTGATTGGATTATTTAGATACTGGAGGGGATTAAAAAAAATAGGTTCTTGGTTGTGGGTTCTCCGCCACAGTCTGCAGCTGCAGCTAGCTGGAGAACTTCAGCCTATTGGGCTGGTCTCACTTTCATGACTGCTACCTTTTGTGGCACCTTCGTGTTTCCGAATGGTCATGCTTTAGTCCCTAGTCTATTTGCTCTTGATATGCTATTGCTGGTCATGTCTAAGTGGAATCCCCTAACTGGCATTAGATTCTGTCCTTCCATTGTTCCACAAATTTTTTCTCTCTCAAATCAATTTTTCTTCACTCAGTCATCTTTAGATCATACAAATGTGATTTTTTTTTATCATCTTGAGAAAATTTTCTCTTAACATTATTTTCCAATTCCTCTTTTTTTTTTTTTGATGCGAAACTCCTAGCAAGAGTTTCCTGATTTCAATTTTCAATTCTCTCTCTTTTGTTTTTAATGGCTATACTCACAGCTTGCCAAAGTTCCTAGGCCAGTGATGGAATCTGAGTCGCAGCTGTGACCTATGCTGCAGCAGAGGCAACAGGTGGATCCTTAACCCACTGTGTCGGGCTGGGGATTGAACCCATACCTCTGAAGCAATCCCAGCCACCGCAGTTGGATCTTAACCAATTGTAACACAGTGGGGACTCCTCAATTCTCTTTTGATTTTCCTTTTCCCTGTAAACCTTTTTTTCCTGAGATGTTACATACATAGTGAAAACAATCATTTGCTGCTTACTTTTGTCAAGGTCATTAATGATCTCTGTGTTGCTCAGCCCTTTATGTTGCTGAAAATCAGCCTCATCCACAAGTGCTGAGTAGAAACATGGAGATAGAGTTTTGGGCGAAGGTGAAAAAAAAATAGCTTTATTTCTTTGCCAGGAAAGGAGGCCACTGCAGGCTAATGCCCTAAAGACTGTGTGCTCCTTTGGGAGAGAATAGGAGGTGATCTTATAGTTTTGGAGTAGAAAATAGGGCCACAGATAAGGATTGGGGTAGACGCTATCTTTCATTCTTCTTCAAAGCTGGCGTTGAGTGGCCCAAGATCTGGTTCTGGTGATCCTCCTGCTTGGCTTTCTTCTGCAGAACTCAAAGGCATTATTGTGCATATTCCTTGAAGAGGAACCAGGACCCTGTCCCAAGGGTGCCGTGATGTTTCTTGACTGCTCCTCACTTGTGTCTGCATCTCCTCCCTTCCCTGATCAGCAGCTGTTTGAACCTACCCTTTGGAACTCAGGGGAGGTCATGGAGGCTTGAATGAGGCCAATGTCCTACAAACGAGAAATGGGGGACACAAGATCTTGTGTGCCCAGGAGACCCATAAGGCTCTGCTGGGTTTCATGTAGACAAATCTCACCCCTTGCCTTTGCAACATGGGATTCCTGATCGTTGCCTTTCTTAGTATCTTTGCTTCACTTGGCTGCCAGGATCCCACTTATTCTTTGCCTTTCCTCCTGCTTTCTTGGTTTGCTTCTATTAGCATGCTGCTGCCTCTTTCACTTCCACCTTTTGCAGAAGGTCCCAGGGCCTCGTCCTTGAGTCAAGAGCATTTCCTGAGCATCAACCCTGGTTCATGGTTTAAAATCCCGTGTCTATGCTGATGACTCTCAAATGTATCTTTAGTCCAGACCCCTTTCCTGAACTCTAACAGTCTCCACTTGGGTGTCTAAAACATCTCTAACTCCACATGTCCAAAATCCAAAATATTTCCTCCCAGCTGTGTGACACGCAGCTTTCCCTCTCTCGGTTGATGGCCCCTCCAGTTTTTCTAGTCACTCCAGCCACAGTTGCTTGGAGTCATCTTCAGGCTCCTACTCCACTTCCTGCAGGAAGTCCTGCTTGCTTGCTTCTGAAAACCCCCGAGCCTGAGCTGCTGTCCCTTCCTCTCCCCTGAAATACAGAATTAGCCTCCAGGCAGGTCCTCACGCTTGCTCCTCACCCTAGCAGTCCCCACGTTCCTCCTCAAAGGTGAGCCTGGTCCTGTCACTCCTGTGTGTGTCACTCAGCCTCTGTCCACTGAACAGAAATGCACAAATAGAGTTTGGGGTGAAGGAGAAAAACATAGCTTTATTTCTTTGCCAGGCAGAGGAGACTACGGCAGGCTCATGCCCTAAAGACTCTGGCCTCCTTTGGGAGAGAGTAGGAGATGGTTTATAGTTTTGGGAGTGGAAAATGCGGTCATAGATAAGGATCAGGGTAGATGCAGGCTTTCGGTCTTCAGAGTTGGTGTTAAGTGGCCCAGGATTGGTTCTGGTGGTCTTCCTTGCTGGCTTTCATCTGTTGGGGGTTCAGTTCTGCTGCCGAGCTCACAGATAATGTTATGTATATTCCTTGAGGAGGACCAGGACCCTGCCCTAAGGCTGCACGTGGTTTCTTGAAGGCTCCTCCCTTGTCTTTCCATCCCCTCCCTTCCCTGATTAGCAACTGCATGAACCTGCCCTTTGGAATGCAGGGAAGGTCGTGAAGGCTAAAGCTTATTTCCTACAAACAAGAAATGGGAAGCACAAGATGGCTTGTGCCCAGGAGCCCCACAGAGTCCCGCTCAGTTCCATGTAGAGTGAGCAGCTGGAAATTCATGTCTGGTGCCTGAGCCTTATTCCTCCACTGCAGTATCTCCTTCAAGCGGTCACAAATTTGACTCTAAAGAGTATTGAGTTACGGTATTGTAAAGCTCAAATTAAAAAAAAAAATCCGTAAGCTGTTTGGGAGGCTTTAAACATTGTGAGGCTCTCAGGAGACATGGGCTTGTCAGAAAACTTAATCCTGCGGAATTGTACAGTTATTTCATGTCGCTGAGCCTTGGTTCCACGTCTCTTTCTTGGCTCTTACTCATCCTCTCCTCCACTAAGACACCGTCTGCCCCTTACTCCATTCTCTAGATAGGAACCTCACGTGTCACTTTTCTAAGAGAGTCCCTCTCACTCCCCTTCTCACCCCCTCCATCACCTCATCATGCTTTTGTGCTTCTGTAATTTGTTCATTCAGTCGATACCTATTGGGTCTTTAACAACAGATAGAGCAGAGAACACAAAGTGGGAGGCCTGCTTTAAAGGGTGCTGAGTGCTGTCCAACCTAGGAGCTGTGCTTGGCTATTAAAATTAAAATCTAATTCAATGAAAACAAATTTAATTCCTTAGTCGTAATAGCCCCACTTCAAGTGCTTGCACAACTCATATAAAACTCTAGCACATAGAATGTACTATTGGATATCACTGTCTAAGAGGGAAGAGGAGGAGTTCCTGTCATGGCTCAGTGGCTAACGAACCCAACTGGTATCCATGAGGATGCGGGTTCGATCCCTGGCCTCTCTCAGTGAATTAAGGATCGGGTGTTGCCATGAGCTGTGGTATAGGTCATAGACTCAGTCTGGATCTGGCATTGCTGTGGCTGTGGTGTAGCCCGGCAGCTACAGCTCTGATTCGACCCTGGCATATACCACAGGTACAGTCCTAAAAACATGACAAAAAAAAAAAAGAGGGAAGAGGGATGGATCACATATGCACACACTCGCACTCACACACATTCACACAAATATATCACAGGGAACGAGGTGATAAATGCTGTGCGGAGAACTGAACAGAGAGTGAGTGACTGGCTGCATTAGACAGAGGGACCAGTGGGAGGTCTGAGGAGGTGATGTTTAAGCAGGGATCAGAATGGAGAGAAGAAATCTGAAAATGGTGACGGCATTGGGATCTAGACAGAAGCACCTGCAGGGAAAAGGTCTTAAAGCAGGGATCCATTTGAAAGAACCCCACGTGGCTGGATCCCCGCGGGCAGGGAGAGAGTGGAAGAAGAAATATGAGAGGTAGGCAGGGGCCGGATCGCAGGGGTTTGTAGATATGGGTAAAGAGTTAGAATTTTTTTTTCCTTTCTGAATGAATCATGGTCTGAATGTGTACTTATTATTTATATTGTTCTGCCCGATGGTATTTCTTGCTTACTTACCCGTGTCTCTGCCTGGTTGCATTTTTCATTCTTAGTGTATTGAATCATGCCCCATTAGCCTCAATATATTAGTGATAAGTGTAGTAGAGTTGAGGTCAATTAGAAAATTTTTATCACTGACCTACTGGGCTTTGGCCGAGTGTAGAGTATAACAAAAGTAGACAAGGGAGTTCCCGTTGTGGTGCAGTGGAAATGAATCCAACTAGGAACCATGAGGTTGTGGGTTCAATCCCTGGCCTCGATCAATGGGTTAAGGATCCTGTGTTGCCCTGAGCTGTGGTGTAGGTCACAGACGCAGCTCAGATCCCACATTGCTATGGCTGTGGTGTAAGCTGGCAACTGTAGTTCAGATTGGATCCCTAGTCTGGGAACCTCCATATGCTTCATTCATGTGAAGCCCTAAAAAGCAAAAAAAAAAAAAAAAAAAAAAAAGACATAAGATGTTTTGTCTCCCAAATAAATAAGGCATGATCTTCTCCTATGTGAGGCATTTCAGAATTTGTCCCCCCACCGTTGGTGGTGACTGAAGCGAAGTCAGTAGTGTGCCCTCAAGAGCATACAGGCAGAGAACAAGAGGAAAGCAGGTATCCGGAAATGAGCTTAGGGGGTTCTTGTCCTAGCTTAGCGGTTAACAAACCCAGCTAGTATCTATGAGGATGCAGGTTCAGTTGCTGGCTTCGCTTAGTGGGTTAAGTATCCGGCATTGACAGGAACTATGGTGTAGGTTGCAGATGCTGCTGGGATCCTGCGTTGCTGTGGCTGTGGTGGAGGCCAGAGCCTGCAGCTCTGATTCAACCCCTAGCCTGGGAACCTCCATACACCTCTGGGGCAGCCCTAAAAAGACAAAAAAAAAAAAAAAAAAACCCAGAAATGAACTTATGCCTTGTAGAACTCCTTTCGTTACCTAGTTGACTTCAAGTGCATGGCCTCATCAAGCTAGGAGGGCTATTAAAGACATGTGGTCCAATCTCTTCATTTTATGGAAGAGGTGAATTGCAGCAAATAATTCAGCCGATAGCCTGGGTAAAGGCCCAATTAAAAAACGGAGCTTGTGTTCCGTGTAGGTGGAGGAAGGTCTACGGAAAGGGCCTCCTTCAGCCAAGACCTTCTTCAGAGACTGAAGCATCCCCAGGCAGGGCTGGCACAGGAGAAAGCTGGCCAGGGGACATGCTGAAGGGAAAGCGTAGGGCAGGCTTGGTGCTGCCATTTCATTTTATTTCACACACACACACACACAAAAAAAATCAAACTGAGTTCTCAAATGAGTTTTCTGGATTTTTCACTTCTGGCCATTCACTGAGTTTTGTTTTTTGTTTTTTTTTTGTCTTTTTAGGGTTGCATTTGCAGCATATGGAAGTTCCCAGGCTAAGCTGAATTGGAGCCGCAGATTTTGGCCTACACCACAGCCACTGCAACACAGGATCGAAGCTGCTTCTGCGACCTACACCAGAGCTCACCTCAATGCTGAATCCTTAACCCACTGGGCAAGGCCAGGGATCAAACCTGCGTCCTCAGGGATACTAGTCGGGTTTGTTACTGCTGAGCCTCAGTGGGATCTCTGAGAAATAAATTTTTAAACACTTTGTACCAAGCACTTAAACAGGCCAGATGAAGTATGTGGGCCACCAGTTTATAGCATCAGGCTTTAGGTATCTTTCAAGTTCAGAAGCTGCTGGGGTCAGGGGTTCATATTTCTGGGCAGTGTAGGACCCATGGCCACAGGATGCCAAGGCCATCATCAGCTTCTCCAGGAAGTCTTCATGGGCTGCAAGAAGCCTGGAAATGGAGGAAGTTCCCATGTGGCACAGCTGATTAAGAATCCAGCATTGCCCCCGCTGTGGTGCAGGTTGCAAGTGCAGTGCAGGTTTGATCCCTGGCCTGGGAACTTCCACATACCATGGGAGCACCCCGCCAAAAATGGCCTAGAAATGGAGCACCAGTGCTTCCCTGGGAATGGGTCACTGAATCTTTAGACCAGAATGGGACTTAATGATATACTAGGTAGGCTTACACATATTTGTGTGGTTTTATGATTATGAGCAAAACTCAGAAGACCTCTTCTGGAGTCTAGGCTCATTTAACTTCTCCAAGCCTAAGCCGCCTCCTCCATGAAGGCCATGAATAATAACACATGCCTAACGGGTTCTTTGAAGATTAGATGCATATGGGTACTTGGCACAGAGCATGCTGCATGGTCTCCCCGGACCTTGGCCAATATCAATGCATGTTTAGTTTCGTCTCCTATGTTCTCCCACAGCCTCTTTGCTCATGATAACAATTCTCTGAGGGAGACAGAGCAAGTATTTTTAGTGCTATTTTTCCAAATGAAGAAACCACTGCTCGGAGGAGCTCCATAACCTTCAGGGACACTCCGCTTTGCAAGTGGCAGAGCTGGGATCTGAATCCATGTGTCGTCCAGACTCTGCTTCGTGACACTTTCTCCTGATAACACTCCTTAGTGATCTGCATCACTGCTTCCTATAGCATGAATGGTGAGGCTCAAGTGATTTACATTTTGGCTTAATTTTTGTGTCATCTAAAGAATGTCGCTGAGGTTCCCTGTGTGGCTCAGTGGTTAACGAGCCCAACTAGGATCCATGAGGACGCAGGTTTGATCCCTGGCCTCGCTCAGTGGGTTAAATGAAATAAAATACAAGAATGTCACTCCGCATCTGGCTCTTGAAGGATGTAATCAGTAGTCACCGTAGCTGCTGACCTTTACGACATCTTGAAAGGAGTTTGGAACAGGGATGAGGTATCAGGCACTCTGTACTTTGGGAAAACTGGCAGAACAGGCATTCATTCAGATAGTTAGATATTTTCAGGAGAAAATTTTATGTGTACAAATTTCTTCCGTCTTCCTTAGAAAAGCACTGAAGGGAGTTCCCAGGTGGTGCAGCAGGTTAAGGATCCTGTGTTGTCACTGCGGTAGCTCAGGTTACTGTTGTGGCTTGGGTTCAGTCCCTAGTCCCAGAACTTCCTTCCACATGCCTCAGGTGTGACCCCCCTCCCCCCCCCAAAAAAAGCCCTAAAATCATTAACTGAGACACATGTTTCTATGACTAGCTACCTTCTACCAAAATGTGTCTTTTGGGCTGCACCTGCAGCATATGGAAGTTCCCAGGCCAGGGATCAAATCTGAGCTGAAGCTGCAACCTCTGCCACAGTTGCAGCAATGCCAGATCCTTAACCCGCAATGCCAGGCCAGGGATTACACTGGCACCTCGAGAAAGATATAAGCCAGATCCTTAACCCACCAGGCCACAGTGGGAACTCCCAAGATGTGTGCTCAATTGCACGTCTGAAAAATCACAATCATGCCAACCTTGCCACGACCCCACTGCTTTGGGGTAGCACCTCAGCTCTCTGAGAGGCAGTCTCCTGGTCCTCAGTAAGACCTCAAAGAAAACTGAAACTCCCAGGTGTCACGCTGTGCCTTTTTATTTACTCTAGTCCACAGTTTTGGGGACCATGAAGGGAGGCAGAGCAGATCTCTCTCCTTTGCCTGAACTCCATGAGGATCCAGGGCCCCTTGTGTCTGTCTGCTCCCTCGGTGTGGCCACACAAATTTGAGTAGACCTCTCTCCTGCCTCTCAGATCTCCCAATTATTGGTTAATAATCCTGAGTTTTATTTGGCAGTATATAATAGGCACCTGCTCCCACTAACTTAAAGATACTGAAGAAGCGCCATTGAAGGACATTGGAGCAGTCTGGACTAGGCTCTAGTTAGGTAGGAGGCTGGCCTACTGACTTTCCTAGACAAGGGGCTTCAGAGCGTGAGCCTCCATCTTCTAAGAATGGAGTGGGAGTTCCCATTGTGTCTCAGAAGGTTAAGAACTTGACTAGAATTCATGAGGATGAAGGTTTGATCCCTAGCCTTGCTCAGTGGGTTAGGGGCATTGCCCTGAGCTGCAGTGTAGGTTGCAGACTCAGCTCAGATCCTGCGTGGCTGTGGCATAGGCTGATAGCTGCAGCTCCTGTTCAACTCCTAGCCTGGGAACTTCCATATGCCGCAGTTGCAGCCCTGAAAAAGCCAAAAAAAAAAAAAAAAGAGCGAGAGAAAAAGAAATGATAAATAGTATTTAATTTTTTCCGATACACAGAATGCTAGTGTAAAAGACAGTTTGTAATTGCTTACTTCTTTGTTTTCACTAGAAATTAAAGTTTTTAAAAGGTGAGAATTGTGGAGTTCCCCTGGTGGTGCAGTGGGTTAAGAATCTGGTGTTGTCACCACTGTGACATACCCTGGCCCAGAAACTTCTGAATGCTGTGGATGTGACCAAAATATTTTTTTTTGAGTATTCTAATTGATATATACCATCAAGATTACTGAGTTAAGGAGTTACCACTGTGGTTCAATGATCAGTGGCATCTCTGTAGCGCCAGGACACAGATTCAATCCCTGACCTAGCACAATGGGTTAAAAGGATCCCGAGTTGCTGCAACTGCAGCATAAGTTGCAGCTGCAGCTCAGATCTGATCCCTAGCCCAGGAAAACCTGGCTGCCAAGGGGCAGCCAACAAACAACAACAAAAAACCCCAAAAAACCCTACTAAGTTAATATGAACAGCATCTTTGTATGTAAGTAAAAAGAAGGTCTAAGAAATAGAAATGCATTTTATTAAGGGAAAAAAATAGTTCTTTCCTAAGGCTATTTACTTCTAAATGGGGAAGCAAATAAGGGACAAATTAATAAGTAGAAAGTTGAAGATTTGTGAGGAAGAAAGAAAGAAACTTTAGAAGGAATCTTGTATGTGTTCAGGACTAGGATTAGAATAGATTTAATAGAGTAAATCAATTTTAGTATTGAAGGTAAAATAGTACAAAGCCTGAATTTGGTTTTCTCTCTGTTAAGAAGGCAAAATTTTCTTAGAATGTTATCTGCTTTTTATAACAGATTATAAATTTTCTTTGTGTTTTAAGTAATTTGTTATAATTTTCTTCATTTGCCTTTGAAATCTTTTCCTGTCACTTGGTTAAGTGAATAAGTATTGTTTCACGATGACTTCTGGTGCTATTTGACCAAGTATTTTAAAGTCTTTCATTAATTTTGGTAAACCTCCCAAAGATCAAATTCTAACTGCAAGTCATTTGGCCTCTAGCTATCTTTGATATTTTCCAAAGGGCCCTGGAACACCTCAAGGGATTGTTTCCTTTCCTTATCAAAGAGAGAAATATTAAACCAGTTGGGCTCATTTTGTTAAATTACACGGGAACCATTTCAAATAAGTGGTGATAAACATTCTTAGGTTATATTGAAGGGGGAAGTGTTACTAATATAGATAGTCTAGAAATCATTGGAATTCCTAAAGACTTGGTAAAGTGTTATCAGTTGTAACTCTGATGATTATCTTTCAATGTCGTATGTCACAGCAGTAAATAAGTTTGTGAATTGCACTGTAATCCGATCTTTAACCATGCCTTTTGAAGTCTTTGTCACTCATAACAGTTATTGTTTGACTCTGATGCCTTTGCAAAAATGCTTCTTCCTTGAGAAAATTCATTGAAAAGGATTTTGACAAGCACAGGTTTCTGATAAATTTCAGATTATGCCACTGAACTGGGTAAGAAATGTGAAAATGGTAATGGAAATCCTCCTGGTTTCATAAAAGGGTTAACAAAAGATCAAGATAGTTAATAGGACTGAGTGGACTAATAAATATGTGTTATAGCTTATGATTTTTCTTTTCTGAAATATTACTGGCTTTTAATGTTTTCCAGATATAGGGAAACCTTTCCCTTTAAGTTAATTATGACTTATAGCTATTTGATAAAATTATATCTTTATTGGCAGAATTGAAACATTTATCTTTTCTGTCTACTCGATTCCTTCAAAATTGTAAACCACCCTTAGGATACTAGCACCCTTATCAGGTGAGTGAGGGAGGCCACCTCCTGACAGGTGCAAAAGTCTAAAGATACTTAGAGAAATTCACCCAAATCTATAGACATCACAGGTAGGGTCGGATGCCAAGCCTTTGGGGTGGCTTTCCTGGCCTTGAGAAGACTTTTAAAAATTCAGTTTGAGATTCCTTATAAAAAGTTCCAGCAAAGTCATTTTTTTAAAAAAAGACGCTGTATAATTAGTTGCACTTATGTCAATAATAAGTCCAAATTTATTGAAACCAGACTTACTTTTTGCAAACAAATTAGTTTTATTTTGGTTATGTTTGATAGAAACCAGGGTAATCTTAGAAAGAAAACTTATGTTTCAGTGGATGTTAAATTCTCGTGCTGTTAAATGAGGTGTGTATTTCCTGCTTATGACTTACTTTCCAGATGATAGCCACTGTTGTTATGTTACATTACTGTAAAATTTAATTGACTTATTAAAAGGACACTCTAAGTTTGTTTCGGAAGCTTATCATAGCACTCTATCTTTGGATGAAGATCAGATGCCCCATAACCTATAACCAGGAGATTCTGCATATTGGAAAAAGTATCATGTAGATGACAACCTCCAAACTAGATGGAAGGTCCCTTATCAGGGACTCAATAGCTCATGAAGGAAATTGATTTTGGATTCATATCTTCTACCTAGAAAGGCTCTCTGCCCTGGACTGATACGTAGAGAGAAGGGCTCACCTAAAACAACGCGCAAAGAGAGGAGAAGCTACACAATAATTTCGTAGACTTTTGCACAAATCAGTGTTTTTCTATCATGTGCAGAAATCCCATGCAGAGTCTAAAACTAATCCCATTGTTGATCTTGTGATCGATTACCTACACTCAGGACTTCTGGGTTACCTTGGTGGATTTCTCCTCTGCGAGACTCTTAATGGATGGCTCTTAGGAAATTTATTCTAGAAGAAAAAAGTTACAGTTTTGTTCAAGGCACTGTTGATATTAGTGCCTTGAACAAAAGGCATTAATATATACTAGTGGGATATTGACTCCCTCACTTGGCCAATCAGTGGGACTTGCTCTGACCATGGCTATAAATACGAATTTTCTTTTAAAGTTCAGATCAGAACCGCAGCCTAAATTTCAATGAATATGTCTTCCCAATTATTAGGAACGGCCCTCCTTCAGTTATAGGAGGGGTTTATTTGACTAAACCCAGATTATGGTCATTTATGTTTAAAATCCGCCTTACATTGGGAACAGTTAAACGTACTAAGGGTAATCAGCCTAATAACACTAGGAAATGAGTCTGGGTGTCTTATGAATAACACCAATATATCATTTACTTTTAAGGTGTCCATTGGTACAGAGCAGACTACATCAGATGAGCTGGGGATATGCTGGTGTCAACTAATGGAAGCTCTTGGCTTAAATATTTGCTTATGACTCTATGAATGTTGGTTATATTATTTGTATTCTGCCTGTTTTACAAGAGTGCTGTCTTTTGCATTACCAAAGGTGTAACAGCTTCTGATAAAAACGGTGACTCCGAAATTTGAAATGACTGACCACATGTACAGTTCTCTATGAACTAAATATTGTAATAGTATAACTCTAGATATGGGAAAAAGCAACAAGAGGGAATTTTATCTGGACCACAACAGACTAGTAAGACAGGTGGTCCAGAGACCTTTGGCTACTATTAGCAGTCCAGTAAACATCCTGAGTGGGCTACTAAAGAAATTCTGGCCTGACCCAGGAAAGAGCCTTCTTAGCACCCTGGGATAAAATGCTCCAGAACTGCTTCCTAAATCAAGGTTGAGTTTATAACCACGAGGGGGCACTGTAGCTAAAGAATATCACTGGCCCTCTGGTTCTACAACAGTCAAGCCACTAGTAGTCACTGATGTTCAACACACCCTGCAAGGAGAGATGGGGAACCAGACGCTCTGGGATCTGGGAAAACTGGTAGAACAGGACTTCAGATAATTAGATATTTTCTGGAGAAAATTTCACGAATCCACATTTCTTTCATCTTCCCATACCTAGCAAAGCACTAAAGTCATTAACTGAGATATTTGCTCCTCCTCGTGACGTGCAGCGACCTTCTCCCGAGATGCGTGCTTGATTGCGCTTCTCCACAACCACATATAGCTGATCTGCCTGCCCCTGTCTCTTGGGACCAGTTCCTGGAGCTATCTGAGAGGCAGTCTCCTGGGCTGTAGACGGTCCTCAGTAAGTCCTCAGACTGTGGACTCTCATCTTGGAGGCCAAGAAGAAATGCACCTTTGCTGTGAGGACACCCGTCTTTGCTCTGGTGTCCCCTGCTGAGCCTGCCTCTGGTTTCCTTTCTCTTTGCTCGCTTATCTCCTCCATCAACACCTGGGAGTCACTCGGGACTTTAGATAGAGGAAAGTTGCGGGGGAAGAGGGGCAGTTTCGGAGGACAGCTTTGTCTGTCAGAAGGTGTAGAGCGGCCCTTAGTCACCTGGAACTAAGAGCGACCTGAAACCTCTGCATGGTCAGGCAGGCTTCTGTGACTTGCCCAGTTAGGGTGGAAGGAGAAGTTACACGTTAAGGTTTAAGGCTTGTTCTGCTACCATCTGCCTGGGGGTGCACACCAACCAGTCTGCTTTCTCTTTCCTTCAGGCCAATACCATCATGTATCCTTGGGTAGCCACCCTGGTCCTCATGCTCCTTCTGACAGGTAAGGAAATAGGTGGGTTGTGGTTTAGAAGCCCAGAGGGTGGGGGAGTTGAGAGGGTGTGCGGGTGCTGGTGGAAGAGGATAGACGTTCTTGGGCTTTGTTCGTTGCAAGGCAATACGGTCAACTAGGGAGCAGAGAACCAGGCTGAAACCTTAGGCCAAAGAAACGGCATACATGCCAAGAGTTACAAAATCTGTGGGTAGGTGAACAAGGCATCATGCAGCACTGTACGTTGTATGTTGCTATTTGTGCTTAAACCAGAAGAGGTATGGGTAGGGAGTTCTCTGATGGTCCAGTGTTTAGGACTCATTGCCTTCATCGCTGTGGCCCAGGTCCAGGCTCTCATCTGGGATCTGGGCTCCATTAAGCCGCTGAAAACCATGGCCAAAAAACCCCCAAAAGCAAAAAAAAAAAAAAAAAAAAAGATGGGTAGATGGCTGTGTATGCATAAACTACTCAGTGTATGTTGGAAATAACAGCAGGTGTTATCACGGCCTAGAAGGGAATAAGGGGAGAAAGTGGGGATAAGCTTGGAAGGGGACGACTCCATTACTGTACCATTTTGTGCCTTTGGATTTTTTTTTTTTAGACCATGAGCAACTATTTCCCTTAAAAATAAAATATTTTAGGGAGTTCCCGTCGTGGCGCAGTGGAAATGAATCCGACTAGGAACCATGAGGTTGCGGGTTCGATCCCTGGCCTTGCTCAGTGGGTTAAGGATCCGGCGTTGCCATGAGCTGTGGTGAAAGTCGCAGTCGTGGCTCGGATCTGATGTCGCTGTGGCTGTGGCGAAGGCCGGTGGCTGTAGCTCTGATTCGACCCCTAGCCTGGGAACCTCCATATGCCGCGGGTGCGGCCCTACAAAGACAAAAGACAAATAAATATATAAATAAATTAAATTAAATTAAATTAAACAAATAAAATATTTTAGGAGTTCCCATTGTAGCACATTGGGTTAAAGACCTGGTGTTGTCTCTGTCGTGGCAAGGGTTTGATCCCTGGCCCAGCACAGAGAATTAAGGATCCAGCATTGCTGCAGCAATACTTAGATTCAATCCTAGGCCTGGGAACTTCCATATGCCCTGGGTGTGGCCAAAAAAATTCATTAAGAACATTCTATGAGATAGGAGAAACATTTTGGAATAGATAATACCCTAAATTTTAAAACCAATCTTTACAGGTAGAACTACGAGCAAAAGTTCATTTTTGATTATACTTCTGTAACGTAAATTTTTATAATTTGCATGTATTACCTTTGTAATCCAAAAATGATGTTAAGCAAAATTAAATATTATAAAAATTCCAGTGGAAAAAAGAACAGACTCATTTTATGCAGCAATGAGCATTTATTCTCAGGGCATTTCCCAAACTCATAGCCCAGTCCTAACTAGAATTATTTGTTGTATCTCATAGTTCTTTTAATGACCACCTGGATGGACAGAATTTTGCAACACAGGGCTTTTTAAGGCATTACCACAGGAGAGGGTTTTCCTGCCTGTTCAAATGGCAAAATTTAGCTTTTGAAGAGTTCCCGCTGTGGTGCAGTGTGTTATGAATCTGGTGTTGTCTCTGGCAGTGTAGGTTGCAGCTATATGCTGTAAGCGTGGCAAAAAAACAGTATTTGATTAAACATCCAATTTTTTTGGTTTCACCTGGGTAAGCAGACCTTGCTTAGTGGCAGGTCTGTCATCAGTTCATGAGAAGAGACAACTACTTGAATTTCTGGGATTGATCCTAAAGCCCATGATAGGCCTCAGTTCCTCCTGAAAGTATTACAAATCCATTTTTCTAAGAATTGATTTCTAAAGAGTTTGCTAGGCTTCTGTTTTCTAATGATGCTTTAAGCAAAACATTTGCTCTGCCTTTTTTTTTTTTTTAAACTGAGAGAATTGTTGTGAGGTGACTTTGGGGGGGTGGAGCGCCCCTGAGGCACATGGAAGTTCTCAGGCGAGGCATCGAATCGGAGTTGCAGCTGCTGGCCTACACCAGAGCCACAGCCACACCAGAAGTGATCCATACTTGCGACCTATGCTGCAGCTCATGGCAATGCTCAATCCTTAACCCACTGAGTGAGGCCAGGGATTGAACCCACATCCTCATGGATACTAGGCAGGTTCCTAACTCGCTGAACCACAATGGGAACTCCCATGAGGTGACTTTATTTGCCATAGCTACTTTAAAATTGCAATACAAATGGAAAACTAAAACTTTAAATGCAGTAGAGTTTTTAAACAGATTTCATCTGAGACGGTGATTGAACCTGGAGAGGGGAAAAGCCACGTGTATGTATTATCTATTTAACAAGCAGATACTTGTCAAACACAGGATGAAATATATACTCATGCGTTATTAGAGTGTCATGTTTCAAACCTTTTGAAAAGAAGTTTGGTCATAAGAGAACTTTATCCTGGTAATTTCTTTCTTGGAAGTCTATCTTATTGGGAAATAATTCTGAATACAGGAAAACATTTATATTATTATTTTATCTTTTTGGCTGTGCCCACAGCATGCAGAAGTTTCCAGGCCAAGGCACAGCAGCAGCCCTTGCCACTTCAGTGCCAGAGCCACAGCCACACCAGAAGTGATCCATAACCTACTGTGGATCCTTAACCTACTGTGCCACAAGGGAACTCCCATGTATTATGTTTTATCTACAAATATATCTAATTAGTAGTAATGTTGGTAAAAAAAAATATGTTAGCATAGGAAAATGGAGTTCCCATTGTGGCTCATTGGTAACCAACAGACTAGTATCCATGGAGACGTGGGTTCAATCCCTGGCCTCTCTCACTGGGTTAAGGATCTGGTGTTTCTGTGAGCTATGGTGTAGGTCACAGACACGACTCAGATCTGGTGTTGCTGTGGCTGTTCTGCAGGCCGGCAGCTGCAGCTCGGATTGAACCCCTAGCCTGGGAACTTCTGTATGCCATGGCTTCAGCTCTAAAAGGGAAAGAAAGAAGAAAGAAAGAGAGAGAGGAAGAAAGATGCTTATATTAAATTTTAACAACTCAAGACAAATGATTATCAATCAAATAAACTATATAGAGAAAAAGATGAAAATAAAGTTAAAGTTGAAATATTGAGGCCTCATGCTCTGGTTTCTCTTTATTTGCAGATAGTGTGATGTCTTATCAACAAGTGACTGCGACAGAGGGTCAGACTGTGATTCTTCCCTGCACCTATCGTGGAGAAATCACGACCTCATGCTGGGGCCAAGGGGCATGTACTTTGCTTTCCTGCTCAAATTCTATCATCATGGCCAATGGATACCGAGTCACCTATCAGAAGAGCAGTCATTATTCGCTCAGAGGACATATTGAAAGAGGGGATGTGTCTTTGACCATCACAAAAGTAAAGCTCTCTGACAGTGGTGTGTACTGTTGCCGCGTTGAGAAGAGGGGGTGGTTCAACGATATAAAAATCACCTTCACCTTGAATGTCAAGCCAGGCAAGTTTGTCTTCCTTCTTCCTTCGATTGCTTCCTGTTGATGAGTTTTCTGTTTGATATTAACTTTCTCTTCCTTTAATAGGGAAAGAGGAGGTTCCTACCGTCTTGTTTTCCAAGTTATTGGAAACTTTTATGTGTGTGGAATGACGTGTTAAGACCAACCTTTATTTAAGACCATAGGCAAGAGGATCTTCTCGGTCAGCAAACTCTCTCCTAAAGCAGAGCTTCAGAAATGCTAGTTGGGGAAGTTCCCATCGTGGCTCAGCAGTAACGAGCCTGACTAGTAACCATGAAGATGTGGGTTTGATCCCTGGCCTCGCCCAGTGGGATAAGGATCCAGCATTGCTGTGAGCTATGTTGTAGGTCGCAGATACAACTTGGATCTGGTGTTGTTGTGGCTGTGGGCTAGGCCTGTAGCTGCAGCTCTGATTTGACCCTTAACTGGGAACCTCCATATGATGCAGGGAGCAGCCCTAAAAAGCAAAGAAGAAAGGAAAGAAAGAAAGAAAGAGGGAAAGAAAGAAAGAAAGGAAGGAAGGAAGGAAGAAAAAGAGGGAGAAAGAGAGGAAGAAAGAGAGAAAGTTCTCGGCCTAGGGGTCTAATTGTAGTTGTAGCCTCAGGCCTACACCACAGCCACAGTAACACCAGATCTGGGCCCGACCAGTGTCTGTGACCTACACCACAGTTCATGGCAAAGCCTGATCCTTAACCCACTGAGCAAGGCCAGGGATCCAACTTATGTCCTCATGGATACTGGTTGGGTTCCTTACTGCTGAGCTACAGGGGGAATTCCTCTAAAGTTGATTTTAATCTGAAGGGAGGGGACTGGTTTGCAATTAAAAACCTCTGGCTATGCTGTTAGATCAGGGTCAGCAAACTGTAGCCTCGGGGCCAGATCAGGTTATAAAACAGCCTCACCAACAGTGTTTCAGAGTTTATTTATAAAGCAGCCTCCTCATTTATTTGTATATTGTCTATGGCTGCGTTCATGTTAACATTGACAGTGTTGAACAATTACCACTGAGGTCACAGGACCCCCACCCCCCACCCAAGCCTAAAACTTTTACTAATGCCTTGTACCTAATAGGTACTCATTTATTGAGAAAAAAAGTGTTTCTTCTTTAAAGTAAACATTAGTTTCCAAATTACATTGACTTGAACCCCTCAGTAGGGTTTTCAAACCAATCGTCCTGTATCCGAGAGACTCGAGGTTCTAATTTGTAGTCAGTAAAGTTGAAATTTAAGGATACTTAACGGGGGGAGAAAAGTGCTCCGAGAGAAAAAATTGTACACATTCTTGATTCTGTCCTTTGATTTCTGGTTTTGTGCAAGGCACTGTGTTTGGGCTTAATTCTCATTTCAGTTCTTTCTCTGGGTAGCTCTGAGGACTTCAGTAAGTGGCTCGGAAGTTTACACCACTTCTGACTCTGGGAAGAGTCAAAGTTATTACCTGTTGTTATTACCCTTTAGGTAAGAAGGAACCTTGAAAGGTCTGGTCTACCTTCTAACCAAATGCATAAGGCATCTGTGTTATCCAGCATCTGTTGATGGTATGAATTAATCCTCATTTAGGATGCAGGTCTGTTGGGAGGGTAGCCTTAGGACTGACTGAACTGAGTGCTCTTTGGTAAACATTCTGGTTCTTGGGAACTGCTCTTTAGGTCTTAGTTAAGAACTGCCGAGAGGACAAAGGCAGCTTCGGGCTCTAGATATTTTTCCCTACTTTACAGATGTTTATGAAGATACACAAATCTGATATGCATGATTTTCAAAGTTCTTCAATAGAAATCCCAGGTATAATTTTTTTACCTCCAAACCTCCCCCCCCCCCAAATAATCCTTTTGATGCAGCTGTTTCCTTTTTGTGAATATGTCTTCAAGCCCTCCTCAGTCACAGACTCTAGGTGACCAATTACAAGAATTCTGAGTGCGTGGGAATTAAGTGCCCAGTTCTGCCTGGGGACAGTCTCATTGGTTAAACTGGGGTACGGGCCCAGCACACAGCTCTTATTTCCAGCTGCCTGATTAATCTTTACTTTCATGTTGATTTCTAGCTCCAACTACGACAAAAGTGGTCACCACTACTCCAAGAAGAACAACTACCACTACTCCAAGAACAACTACCACTACTCCAAGAAGAACAACTACCACTACTCCAAGAAGAACAACTACCACTACTCCAAGAACAACTACCACTACTCCAAGAAGAACAACTACCACTACTCCAAGAACAACTACCACTACTCCAAGAAGAACAACTACCACTACTCCAAAAACGACCGTCACCACTACTCCAAAAACAACAATTACCACTACTCCAGAAACAACAATTACCACTACTCCAAAAACAACGGTGACCACTACTCCAAAAACTACAGTCACCACAACTCCAACAACTACAGTCACCACTACTCCAGAAACAATAATTATCACTACTCCAAAAAAGATGGTCACCATTGCTCCAGCAACTAGAAGCTCTACTTCTGTTCCTCCAAAGCCAGCGACCACAAAGATCGTCCATCCAGGTAAACAGATATGCTGCTGAGCCCAGAAGGCTTTAAAGCAGAGGCTGTTGACTGTCCAGAGCCTTGTGTTGAGGTAGGAGTACGTTCTAGGGTAAGGATTCTGAGCAGGCCTCCCAGTGTGGCTTCACAGGGTCTGGGAACCCTGTCTCGGGTTATAGTCCCCTTTTGTGTGTATGAGCCTTTGCAAGAGTAGGGGGGACCTGAAGCATTTTGTCAGGTTCTTAAAGGATTTTATTCATAACAACAACAACAAAAAGCCAGACCACTGATCTTGGACATCTAAGGAGGATGGTGTGGATTTGGGTCAGTTGAGCATAGACTTATGAAGAAAAAAACAGGGAATGCCAGAATGTAGGGTCAAGTGAATGGTCCGAAAGGAGCTCTGACTAGATATCATTTCACCCATTTTGAAGTCTAACCCAGCACTTGAGGATAAGATTTCGTTGAGGTAATGTTTACTCTCTTTCCTGTGTCATGGACCATGAAAAGTGCTTTATTAGTATCATGTCACTTGATTCTTTGAATTTGGATTTTTCTTTTTTCTTTTTTTTTTTTTTTTGCTTTTTAGGGCCACACCGGGCATATGGAAGTTCCCAGGCTAGAGATCTAATTGGAGCTCAGCTGCCGGCCTACACCTCAGCCACAGCAACACCAGATCCGAGCTGCATCTGCAACTTACACCACAGCTCACAGCAACGCTGGACCCTTAACACAATGAGCAAGGCCCAGAGATCGAACCTGCAACCTCATGGTTCCTAGTTGGATTCCTTTCCACTGCGCCACGACGGGAACTCCTTATGTCACTTGATTCTTATGACAAACCTACACACGGTAGATAAGATTCAATCCTGCTCTTTACTTGTGGGGACCAAGGCACAGAGTCTAAGTTCAGTGTTGACAGTTATACTGATAAAAAGTGCTTGAGTATGGGTTGTCTACCTTGATTTGAATTGTGGGCCTTCACCGCCTTCTGTTCTGAACACAGAGCTTAGGTTTGGGTGAATTTGTCCTGATCTGACCTTCTCCCTGGAAAAGCCTTCATACAATCATCCCGTCTTTTCAGGGTGTCAGTGACTTACACAATTTTGCTTCTAGCATCCTTTAATTTATTTATATAGCATAGAAATTCTATTTATGCTAATGAAAAAGTAAATGTCAGCTGTCAGGATTTATAAATGTGATGCGGAATTCTTTTTTTCATCTTAGGCTACATGGGTCTTACTTCAAATTTCCAACAGATAAAGGTTTAGGTTTGATACAAATAGAGAAAAAATTGACTTGTAGGCGGGGAAAATAGCTTGCCATCCTGAGGGCAAGTTTAGGTTCAGACCTTATGCTTTTAGGATTAAAGAGAGAACTTTGTAGCGGAGATTCTCAAAGGCTCTGCAACCCTAAGGTACTTTGAAGTGGCTCTGGGTCCTGAGCGGTAACAGAGATGTTGCAAGATCTTCGCCAGAGAAATCTGATGGGGAGTTCCTGCCATGATGCCAGGGGTTAAGAATCCAGCTGCAGGTCAAGAATCCAGCTGCAGCCGCTGGGCACAAGTGGGCCATGGGCTGAGTTTTTTTTTTTTTTTTCCTTTTCTTTTTTCAGGGGGGCCTTCCTGGGAGGGCTTAATGTTGGATTCACAGGGAGAGTCCTCAAGAGGATGGGAAGCTACTGGGAGCTGGGATTACCCAGGGATGATGCCCCTCCCCCCCCCCCCAAGGACAGGGCTCAAGGAAAGTCAAATCATTTGAAAACCTACCATATGAAAGAAATTCTGAATTCTGCCTCCCTGACATGACCAAAGCTAAAGCAGGGAAATTACACTTTGAGTTGGTTGGCGAAAGTCCTAGGCCCTGATGGGACACCCTTCACTGGAAGAATGACTCAGTCCTAGCAATCCAGGAGATCCCAGGGACCCACCAGCTCACATCCCAGTGGACTCAATAAAGCAGGTGTGAACTCTGCTTGGCTGTGCAGACACCCACTACCTGACCTGCTTCCAAGTCTCTTTCCACCCCAGGGAGGATCCAAGGAAAGATTTTAAAATATGTTTCTTCTTGTAAAATCATCCTCCTAATAACTTGGCTGAGCAGGTACAGCTGGTAGCACTGAGGCACCCAACAGTCTCAGGGCCACAGATCAGCTACAGAGGCCCCTGGGCCACTGACCTGATTACCCAAAGATTCAAGGGTGCCAATTTCAAGGTCATATGTTAGAAGAATCCCAACTTGACCACAGTTTCTAGTAGAATTTGATGTCCTCAGAAGGAGGCCTAAATTTTGTAGGGTAGCCCAAGGGACGGGTAAAGCTGCTGATGTGGGTGAGGCTGTTGGATTGGAGCCCACTGATGGTGTTGAGGAACCAGGAGGACAGAGGCAGCAAACTGGCTCCAGAAGATCAGAGTGAGGCTGATGAGCGTGACGTGGTTCCTGAGAAGGATCAGGAAGCTCAGGAGCCACCCAAAGGAGAGGATGAAAGAGACCAGGAGGAGGACTCAGCCCATGGCCCACGTGTGCCTTGAGTGGAGGTCCTTACATACCTGGGACACAGTGAGGAACTCCAGGCCAAAGACGGCGACCACCATGGCCAAGGTGGCCATGCTGTGGGCCGGGGCCATGCCCCAGGCCAGCTCGGGCACATGGGCCTGACTCAGGTCTCTGAGGCAGTGCAGTGCAGTCTGGTTGGAGGCCGTGTAGAAGTGCCACAGCCCAAACTGGTGGCTGCAGTTGCTCAGGTTCAATCTTCAGCCCAGCACAGTGAGTTAGAGGTTCTTGTGTTGCCACAGTTGTGGCTCAGATTCAGTCCCTGGCCCAGGAATTTCCATATGCTGCAGGTGCAGCCATAACACTGAAAAAAAAAAAAATCTGATGGAACAGATTGATTTCCCTTCATTCTTATTGAACTATGTATATATTGCACTCAGACGGATCTGAAGGGCTTTGAACTGAGTTTGGAAGAGACAGCTTTAGGTTAAAACCGGAATTTTAGAAGCATAAAATTTCATTAAAAAAAAAAAAAAGGAGTGGCTCGTATGGCTCAGTGGTTAATGAACCCGACTAGTATCCATGAGGACAAGGGTTTGATCCCTGGCCTCTCAAAGTGGGTTAAGGATCCAGCATTGCTGTGAGCTGTGGCATAGCTCACAGATAAGGCTCAGGTCTCAAGTTGCTGTGGCTGTGGCGCAGGCCGGCTGCTACACTCTGATTTGACCCCCAGCCCGGGAACCTCTATATGCCATGGGTATGGCCCTAAAAACAAACAAAAAAGCGGTTTTTACTCCCCCAGGTACCAAACACTCTAGAAAATCTGTTGACTCTCTTAATATTGGTTTAGCTTCTTAGTAGGTTTTTTTTTTTGTTTTTTTTTTTTTGTCTTTTGTTACTTTAGGGCTGCACCCGTGGCATATGGAGGTTCCCAGGCTAGGGGTCCAATCAGAGCTACAGCTGCCGGCCTGTGCCAGAGTCACAGCAATGCCAGATCCGAGCCGCGTCTGTGACCTACACCACAGCTCATGGCAACGCTGGATCCTTAACCACTAAGCTAGGCCAGGGATTGAACCTGCAACCTCATGGTTCCTAGTTGGATTCATTTCTGCTGCGCCATGATGGGAACTCTGAACTTACATAAGTTATTGACTTTGTTTAAAGCAGAGGTTCAGATGGAAAGTTTTGGTTTATATGTCCATGTGCCTCCTGAGGGGTTGTATTAATTGACTCTTATATATCCTGGTAGTATAGTAAAGAATATGAGTTTAAAGTTGAACTTCACAGTATAGGCAGGCGGGGAATATTGGAGCAGATCCAGTGCAGGGACATTGATCTTCATACCCATACCCTTTCGAGCTCTGTGCCCCTCATATAGGCTAGGTGTCTAAAATATGCACGCACTGGTTGAGTGTCAAGTTGTAGGAACTGGCAAGAAAAGAAAGTTGCTGTGAAGACCCAAACTAGGGAAAGAAGTTAAGCTTAAGCCGTCTTTTGCAGAGATTCAAGCTGAATGAAGACCTTGATAATCAGACTTTCTTGTATTGTGCTGTTCTTAGTTCCTCAAGAGAGCCATATCCTGCTAATGATTTGAGCAGTAAAAGAAAGCAAGCCAAAAACCACCCCACCCCCAGGAGTTCCCATGATGGCTCAGCTGTAATGAACCTGACTAGTATCAATGAGAATGTGGGTTCGGTCCCTGGCCTTGCTTTTGGGTTAAGGATCTGGCATTGACATGAACTGTGGTGTAGGTCACAGATATGGCTCAGATCCTGAGTTACTGGGACTGTGGCCAGTGGCTGCAGCTCTGATTTGATCCCTAGCCTGGGAACTCCCGTATGCCACAGCTGTGGCCCTAAAAAAGCAAGAACAAAACAAAATGAAAAAAACCCCAAACCTAAAAACCCAAAAACCCAAAACCGAAAAAACCACCACTAGCACTACCTATGACAAAAAGCAAAAGAAAACAAAAAAACAGCTCAAAACATAAGAAAAGATCATGTTGAAATGTGAGGACAGTGAAAGGGAAGGGAAAAGATAAAGACCTATGAGGCACAATAAGGGGGTGGATTAAAGCCAGCTCCCAGCCCCTGCTTAACAAAAGTAAAATATATTTGTGTGAATAAAAGCTTAACTGGTTGCTCTCCATAAGATGCACTGTTGTAGACTTTAGAGGGGTCTAAGGAATATAGAAATGGAAAGAATTCTTTTTTTTTTAATTAAAAAAAATTTGTTTTAGTGCTACAGGGGCAGCATATGGAAGTTCCCAGGCCAGGGGTCCAATCGGAGCTGCAGCTACCAGCCTAAGCCACAACTACAGGAATGCACGATCTCAGCGGCATCTTTGATCTGCACCACGGCTCAAGGCAATGCTGGATTCTTAACCCACGGGGCGAGGCCAGGGATCAAATCCCCGTCCTCATGGTTACTAGTCCTGTTTGTTACCACTGAGCCACAATGGGAGCTCTGAAAGGTAGGGAATTCTATCATTAAGCTCTCCAGATCATTATCGAGATCCAATTTATATGGCCATCTGTGACTAATCCTCTAAGAGAAAGCTAAAGGTAATTCTGATTTTAGTTTTGTTTTTTCATTTTTGTTGGTGGACATTTTCCTCCACACATAGAACACGGTTCTCCCATTCTTGTCGTTCCAGGAGCTGGTTTAACTTCTCCACCGAAGCAAGTGCACACCCAGCCTACCAGACCGCAGAACACAAGTATGAGTAGCTCACTGGTACCCTCTTGCTCAACAGGTAACTTCAGTTCCTTTCCTGAGCACCTGGGAGCTTTCACAGTCTGATAATCATTGGCACAATTTGGAAATGTCCACGTGCCTATCAGTATTTTTCCAAATTGAACGAACCAGGCTTGACTTTAAAGTTAGTAGTAGGCATTTGCTCTCTTGGGCCAGAGTCTTAAAATTAAATCTGGACAAAGCTGGTCCGGACCAAACTGGTCACCTGTGTTTACAGTTTGTATAAGTCCTGGGGCCTAAAGAGAGCCAGAGGCTCCCCTGCTGCCTTGTCAAGCTTCATTTCACATGGACACTTAGAGATGGGTTGAGGACACCAACACCGGCACCAGAGAGGCATGCCCCTCTGAGATTCTGCTGTCGCCCTCCCCCACATCTTCCCCACTCCCCCCAACTTGGACAGGTCCCATATTCTCAGATGTAAGGCTAGCCTGTCTTTCCTGTGGTGGGGCAAGGTGAGGACTGAATCCTGTCATCTTTCCTGGCTAACTCAAGTTGACCATGGTGGAAATTTGGGGAGTGCCACGCCCTGAACCCCTATGTGATGCAGAGCTGGCTTACGTGTCCTTGTTGCCCGTGCTGCATCCAAACAAGGTCAGGTTTTGCAAGACTCCTTGTGGGTATGACTTAGCGTACTGGGGAACTGCCATTCTCTGGGGGACCCCCAATACGACGTACCTTTTGCCAGTCATTCCTGGAAGCTGGTTGATTTAAAAATGGGCCTGCTGCAGAGATCCCACTGTGGCTTAGCAGATTAAGAACCCAGCTAGTATCCATGAGGATGTAGGTTCTATCCCTGGCCTCACCAAGTGGGTTAAGGCTGCGGCATTGCCGTGAGCTATGGTGTAGGTCACAGATGCGGCTCAGATCTTGTGTGGCTGTGGCTGTGGCCAGCCGCTGCAGCTACAATTTAACCACTAGCCTGGGAATTTCCATATGCCACAGGTGTGGTCCTAAAAAGACAAAACCAAAAAGAAACAGTGGGGAAAAAAAAAGAAAAAATGGACCTGCTGCAGTGAGACACAGAGAGGGACAGATTCACTCGGGGTTAGTTAATGGTGACATTTGGATTCTGAACAAGCAGAATCCTTAGTGTAAACTCTTTCTGGACACAAAAACAAAGTGAACATAGATAAAAATACAAGGTAACAGCAGTAAGAGCAGCTGCACCCTCCACCTTTCAGCCATGAGGAAGAAGAAAGTAGGAGGGTGGGATCATTCTCCAAAATGTGTCACAAAAACCTGGTCAAGGTAGAGCTTACTGGAGTGGAACAGACATTGGAGCAGCTGTGTCCCGAGGACTTCTGTGACTGCTGCCCTCTTGGCAGTGTCTCTGAGGCTCTCCAGCCAAGTCCTCACTGCGCCAGACTTCACCGGGCTAAAGGCTCACAAAGCAAAGAATGTTAGTCTGGAAGGAATGTAGGTTGTCACCTGGCCTGCCACCCACCTTTTGACAGAGGGTTGTGCCAGCAAACTGTCACACATTATCTCATTTAATTCTCTCAGGGTGGGCCTTATTTATTGCCATTGCCAGACTGAGGAGGCCCAGCAGAAGCTATAGTTCTGCTCTGAAGACAGACAGTTTCCAGTTCAACTGCCAGTCACTTGCTGCATGCCTATGGGCAAGTTGTTGCATTCCTCACTGGATGTTTGTGGGGAATGGACGTGATGTTTGCAAAGTGCATGGCACGGTGTCCCTCCCCCAACTGCTCCTTTCATTCTAAACTCATCATAGCTGATATTTGCCTAATAAGGTTTTAAGTGCTTTACAGGCATTGTCTAGTGTGACAGCTTTAGGAGACAGGTGCTATCAATAGCTTCTAGTTCAAGGTTACCCCTGCTAGAAATACAAACATATACATATGCAAATGTATATGCAAAGGACCTTGATCAAGGTCACATTGCCAGCATAGAATTCAAATTTTATCTGACTCAGGTCCATGCTGTTTTCACATATCATTCTTTCCATACCTGAAGGACCTAAGGTTATAACACAAGGCATAAACAGAGCCTAGACTGGAGATACTGCCTTTGGCTTTCTAAGAAGTAGTGTTGGAATGAATAAGGTAGACACAGTAATGTCAAATGTAAAAATTAGGCGGATACAGTTAGTCCAGTTCAATGACACTGAGAGTCTGTAACTGTCACGAGCGAATTTCAAAACACTGTGGTATATGCATTGGTTAGGAATGTAAAGTCTGGGTGGTTATGAGCCATGGCTCCTGTCCTTTGCTAGAGTTGGAAACTCATTTAACCATTTCAAGTTTATTTCCTCTCCTATAAAAGGGGATTAAGGAAACTGCTCTAAGGGTGTAAAGTGCTTAGTATACGTAGATACCATTCAGAAGAGAATCCTATATTTGACCTATGGTTGCATAAGAGATCTTTAAAAGCACTATTAAACTTTGACATTCAAAACTGTAAGACATAATATCCTTTTATATTGGAGTTTTAGGTAGTATAGGATTGGTCTTGGGGCTGATGTAATGTATTTTCTAAAGCGCTTCTGGATCCATGTGGAGGCATGGTGGCATAAACTGTAGGACTAGATGCCACCTTCTTAGATATCTTAGTCCATTTCACTCACATTTTGAATGTAAACCAATGGAATATCCATCTTGAATACGTTGGTTCTGGTGTTTTGGTGTATGTATTGCCTCTGAGCACACATGACGTTCATTTCTCAGCTGTCATGAAAATACTGATTACCTACCTTTCAGTGGTAATTTTTAACCTGGTTCAAGAATGGGCCCCTGTGACTCCTCTAGAATTGTAGGTAAACTTTGTGTGTACACACATTTTTTTTTTCCATAAAGAAGAAAAAAGTAGTCCATTTTCAAAGGGTTCATGACCAAATGGTTAAGCACAGCCTCATAGGTTAAATTAATACGTTAGTAATTTGGTATAGCTCTTGCAGTGCCTACCGCATTTGATCATATTATTCAACTTTTCATTCATTACCAGGAGGCAGTGTGAATATATTTAGCGTTGGCAGTGGAAATTCAGTATTTTTTATAATTCTAATTAATTTTTCTTCTTGTTGAGCAGATGGGAATACCACTGTGACACAGTTTTCAGATGGCCCTCAGCAAAACAATCAAACTGTAAGCATATTCATTCCTACTTTATTAGCCAAATTCACTTATATGTCTCCCTGGAAGCAAGTTACATTTAGAGATTATAATTGTAAGACTAGTTCACAGATTGATCCTTTCTCTTTAAAAAAATAAAGGAAGAAAATAATTTGACTCTTAAATAGGAATGCTTTAATTAATTTTAAAATTTATATAGAGGCGTGAGTTTGTTAGAAATACCTGGTAAGTGATATTTTATTATACTACATGCATGCACGCACACACACACACACACACACACACACGCACACACCAGGCTTCCTCTTAGCCAAAAATTAGGAAAAAAAAAAAAAAAAGGAATGAGTGAATTCAAGGAGAGTGAGTTAACATTGTAAACCCAGGAAGACTTCATTCATCATTAGGGAAATAACATGCTTTGAATTGATGTGGTGGAATGGAGGCCAACCCAAGTAAAAATATTATGTGAATGAAAGTGGGCTTGCTTAAACATAGGCTCCCGAATATCTTTTTCCAATTGCCTTCCTATATATATAGAAATTTTGAAACCACTGATGAGTCTTTCTATATACGAGCCTCCCCATATGATGACTTATTAAAGCCCTAAGATCTCGAACACTTTTGTGATTTTATAAGATGTTCTACTTTTTACACCCTTAGCTTGAGAAAAATCTAAGGGGCTCTGTTCTTGTGATGTTCATCAAAGTCTCATCTTTGAAAATAAGTTAGAAATATTTATCAATAGGGCCTTTTCTTTTGATTTCCGTGGGAGAAACAATTTTACTTTTATTATGGGCAGATTACTCTTTGAAGCAACCAACATAGAGAGCTTAAGGTGTGGTGTTCCTGTTGTGGCTCAGTGGATTAGGAACCCGCCTAGACTCCATGAGGAGGCTGATTCGCTTCCTGGCCTTGCTCAGTGGGTTAAGGATCTGGCATTCCTGCAAGCTGTAGCATAGTTCACAGCTGCAGCTCTGATTCGACCCCAAGCCCAGGTACTTCCATATACTGCAGGTGTGGCCCCAAAATAGAAAGAAAGAGAAAGAGAGAAAGGAATGAAGGAGGGAGGGAAGGAAGGAAAGAGTTTAAGGTGTGAAAGCAATTCTGATCACACGTGGTGAGAAACTGCAGCATGGCCATTGTAAACAAAATTCAAGCTTAGGCAAAGTGGAGTTATTTAGTATAAAGTCAAATGGCCTTATGCTGCATACCTTAGTGACAATAAGAACACAACTACATAGGAATGATATTAAAGATTTCACTAGCTCTCATGGTATAGGCACTGACTGATCTGATAATATGGCTGAATTTGTATATGCCTGTTAAATAGCCACTATGTCAACAATTATTATAAGTGCTGTACAGTGAGATTTAAACTGGATTAAAATTTAGAAAAACATTATGAGTGGTAAAATTATTTTTGACCTCAGTTACCTGCGGGCCAGGTATGTTTAGCAGCAAGTAGAAGAAATTTAGGAGCAAGTTCACAATAGGCAGTAGCAAAATTGTGGGATTTTTGTGTCTTAATTTGGAAGATGTCAAAATGTCTTCCAGGTATCTTGAAATTACGCAGTACAGAGTCTGATCTGGTAGATGAGCTTCCTGAACCCTATCTTATGGAGCGAATTGAGCAAATACACAAAGATGTGTGAGAAAAGATGTTCATTGATGCTATTTATGATCATGAAAATGTTACAAACAACATATTCAATAACAAAGGATTAATTAGTTAGTTAAGCATGCCCACTTATGTTCCATTAAGAATGTCATCAATGCAGTCCATTTACTGAATGAGAAGACAGTATAGATTGTTAAGTGAAAAAACTAACTTTTTTTTTTTTTGCTTTTTAGGGCTACACCCTTGGCATATGGAGGTTCCCAGGCTAGGGGTCAAATCAGAGCTATAACTGCTGACCTATACCACAGCCACAGCAACGCAGGATCCGAGCCGCGCCTGTGACCTACGCCACAGCCCACAGCAATGCGGCATCCTTAACCTACTGAGCGAGGCCTGGGATCGAACCAGCAACCTCATGGTTCTTAGTCGGATTTGTTTCCACTGCGCCACAATGGGAACTTCAGAAAAAAACTTTAAAAAAGTGCATATACCGTGCTATATATTGAATATACTAATTGTTTCTATTAAAAACACTAGAAGGATACAATTCTATCATAAGACGGCATTATGAAAAATGGTAACAGTGGCTGTTTCTGGATGTTAGGATTATGATTGTATTTCTTTTTTTTTGGCACTTAGCTGCACATTCTAAAATGAACCTGCAGTTTTTTTGTAGCAATTTTTTTTTATGGCCACACCTGTGGCATGTGAAAATTCCTGGAGTAGGGTTCGAATCAGAGCTGCAGCTGCAGCCTACGCCACAGACATGGCAACACCAGATCTGAGCTGCATCTGTGAACTATGCTGTAGCTGGTGGCAACACTGGATGCTTAACCCACTGAGCAAGGCCAAGGATTGAACCCACATTCTCTCAGAGACAATGTCAAGTCCTTAACCCACAGAGCCACAACAGGAACTCCTGTAACATAAAATCTTTAAAAAAAGAAGCAAATCCTGCTTACTATAACCCCATGTTCCATATTTTACCACCCCCCCCACCACACACACACACACACACACACACACACACACACACACAAACACACAGCTAAGGTGATAATACAGTTTTTCCCTCCCAAGATACCATTCCTTCTTTAAGCATGGATGGCTCAGTCACTAAGTTATCCTCTTCTATATGCCTCCTAGCATTTATCAGGAAGTCTGTAAAAGTACTTTTCCCAAGAACCCTATTTAATCTGCAGTTGACAGACACAGAAACAAAGGTTCAGAGAGGTTAAGTAACTTATCTGTGGTCACATAGCAACTAAGTAAAAGCGGTGGGATTCTGACTCCAGATATTAAATTCTTACACAGGAAGAGACTTGAGACTTGATCTTTTTCTTGATTTCCCATTTCCTTTCTGTTAAAATACCTACCCCATGGAACCACTTTAGGATTAGAGTTAAGCTATGGAAAGGGGCCAAGCATGATGCCTAGTGTATTCTAGGCTTATTCCAGGTAGTAATGATCCCTTATAAACTGTACTGGGAGATTTAAACAAAACCTGTATTTCTGTCCAGTTGCACAGCATTTTAGTTGTTAATCACAGCCATGTCTGTGAGCAGCCACTTGCAAGTCCATTTGTAGAGACATACATAGAGTCTTGAGTTTTAGTTAGAAAAAATAAATTTCATAATCAAGGGCCAAATTCAGTAACTGAGCTCATTCAGATAATAGCAGATAAAGCTACCTCATCAACTGATATATGAACAAAAATTGTTTTCTTTTTTAGTATTATAAGAGGACTGTTTATGGCAATAACTTGCTCCTTTTAAATAAGTGTGTAATTTGCATATAATAAAGCACACTCATTTGAAGCATACAGTTAGAGTTTTGGCAAATGTAATATGTACACCTCTGTATACACCACCCCAAGCAAGGTATAAAGCGTTGCCACCATCCCTAAATTGATTTTGTATTTTAAATTGTTTTTGAATTTCACGATATGGTTATAACCTCAGATCATTTGGTGTTACTGCTCATGATCCAGAACTAGGCAAGGGTCAATAAAAAAAATGTGTCTCCTTATATTATTTTAGGGAATGTTTTCTTCCCATAATTCTAACAAGATTTTTTCTTTTTTAATCTCTTGATGTTTCCTTAGTCTATGATGCTGGGACAAAATCACTGGCTGAGCAACAAAGAGGGCCTTTACATTGGAATTGGTGTTACCGCCATAGCGTTGTTGTTCACATGTTTGACTGTCATTATTGCCAAAAGTAAGTCACTTCAGGGTTGTACCTGCAGATATGTTCGTGAGACAGACTGCCTGTCACCCTGCATACCTTGTGTTTTCTTGTTTTTGTTTTTTTTGTGTGTCTTTTTTTTTTTACTTTTTAGGGCCGCACCCGCAGCATATGGAAGTTCCCAGGCTAGGGGTCAAATCGGAGCCACAGCTACTGGCCTACACCACAGCCACAGCCACGCAGGACTGGAGTTACATCTGCAACCTACACCAGAGCTCATGGCAACGCTGGATCCCCGACCCACTGAGTGAGACCTGGGATCGAACCTGCATCCTCATGGATACTAGTTGGATTTGTTTCTACTGTGCCACAGCGGGAACTCTCCCTTGTAATTTTAATTTCACCTTACTTCCTTGGTTCTTACCTTGTTCTTTTTGATTTTTTTCTTTTTAAAAATTTTTTATTATAGTTTACAATGTTCTGTCAATTTCTGCTGTAGAGCAAAGTGATCCAGTCATGCAAAGATATACATTTGATTTTTTATCTGTCTTAAAATTATAGTCCCATAAAGAGAAACATGGTATTTAAATTCTTCATAGTAGAAATTAAATACAGAGAAATAAGAGTTGGTGTTTGGAAGCCAGCAAGCCATTGCAATATGTAAGATTTGTTCCCTTCTTCCCTGAAGAACAAAGGTGCTACCTCTGGGGGGTGAAATTGTTGAGGGTTTTACAACACCCACTAGAGGGAAGAAACAAATGAGACATTGGGAAGGATAAGTGATTTTAGGGCTAGAAGCAGAACAAAGTATTTCACAAATACTTTGATCTCCTGCTCTTCTTCCATCAGCTGCATGCATGTATAAAACCTGCCATCTATGAAAGAAACACAATCATTTTTTTCTTACAGTGAAATATAATAATTGCATTAAAGTAAGCTAGGGCATGTGGGTGAATACACTAAACTGTTAATAAATATGAGATACTTTGAAGGGCATTGTTTGGGCCCTACAGATTCAAAAGAAGAAGATATCCAAGTTATTAATGAAGGGTCCAGATTTTTTTTTTTTTTTTTTTTTTTTGCTTTTTAGGGCCACACCCACAACATGGAGGTTCCCAGGCTAGGGGTCAAAGTGGAGCTACAGTTGCCGGCCAACATGGGATCCGAGCCAAGTCTGCGACTTACACCACAGCTCATGGCAATGCTGGATCTTTAACCCACTGAGCAAGTCCAGGGATTGAACTCACAACCTCGTGGTTCCTAGTTGTATTCATTTCCATTGTGCCACGACGGGAACTCCCAGGTGTTTTTTTTTTTTTTTTTAATAACTTAATGAATTTTGTTTCAATTATAGGTGTACACCCCAGGTTGTTTTTTTATCCCCCTTCTTTTTAAGAATATTCTTTCTGGGAGTTCCTGACGTGGCTCATTGGAAAGTAATCTGATTAGCATCCATGAGGATTTGGTTTCAATCCCTGGCCTTGCTCACTGAGTCAGGGATCCGGCATTTCCATTAGTTATGGTCACCTTCGCAGCTCAGATCCCAGGTTCCTGTGGCTGTGGTGTAGGCCTACACCTGTAGCTCCAATGTGACACCTAGCCAAGGAACTTCCACATGCCCTAGGTGTGGCCCTAAAAAGGAAAGAAAAACATTCCTTTTTCTAAATTTATTTTTTTGGGTTCTGAGATCTGTATAGATTTTGTTCATATTAAAGCAATAACAGAAATAATATACTGGTTGAGGAAAAAATCTTATGAACTCTTTGGCTTACATGTACAATTTTCTCTTTAATTCTTCTTCCATTTAGGGTATTTTTGCCTGGGTAGCAAAGTGCAGCTACTACGGTAAGTTTGAAAGGTTCTGTGTCAACACTTGTTGATGTTCTGGCTCTCATAAAAATGACACTTTGCTCTGTCCCCTCTTCTTTTCCTTCTCAACTCTCCAGTTTATACTCTGGATCCTAAAAAATCTATATAAAGAGCATCTCCATTGCTGTCCAACCTTCCAATGATTTCTTTTTCTTTTAAGGTACACCCATGGCATATGGAAGTTTCCAGACTAGCGGTCCGTTCGGAGCTGTGGCTGCCAGCCTACACCACAGCCACAGCAATGCCAGATCTGAGCCGTGTCTGAGACCTACACCACAGCCCATGGCAATGCCAGATATTTTAACCTGCTGAGCAAGGCCAGGATCGAACCCGAGTCCTCATGGATACTAGGCAGGTTCCTTACCGCTGAGCCATGACAGGAACACCCCACTGATGTTTTTAGCATCTCTCTGTGTCCCTGGCATTGTACCAGAACTGCTATAGAAAAAGCGCCTCAAACCTAACCTCGTAGCGCAAGTGAACTGAACTGCAGATTCTGTTTGATGGAATATTTAAATGGGTTGTTTGGTTTGTTATTTGTTTTCATTCAGTGCTTTGTTTAGTGAATGACTACTATATGGACAAAGCCAACCGAACATCCATAAATGAATAAATGGCATATTTTAGAACTTCCAGAGGAATACTTTTGGGAATATAGAGCAGGGCAATAGGCCTTCTGAGTGAGCCCCAAATGAGTAGAAGGCAGGTCTACAGAGATCTGGAGGAAGACAACTCCAGGCTGAAAAGCAAAGGCCCTGGGGTAAGGCACATGCCCCCAGCATCCCCTTTTGTTCCACACTCGAAGGACTGCTCGCTTCAATTATGTGAGTTATCTGGCCTCATCAGCATTTGAACTTAAAATTTTGGTAACTGTACCTCACCGCCCAATGAAAAGTTAAGTCCTCTTTATATGCATCCCTGTAGCCAGTCCTTTGCCCAGACACCTGTAATGGGAGGAAACCACGAGTTACTTCCAAATCCAAGGAGCCTGCTTCATCTGGTCCAGCTTGGGCTTTTAAGCAAGGTCTTTGTTTGATTCAAAATCCATCCCTCTTGGAGTTCCCTTCGTGGCGCAGCGGAAATGAATCCGACTAGGATCTAGGAGGATGCAGGTTCCATCCTGGCCTCGCTCAGTGGGTTAAGGATCTGGTGTTGCTGTGAGCTGTGGTATAGGTTGTGGACACGGCTCAGATCTGGCATTGCTGCGGCTGTGGTGTAGACCGGCAGCTACAGCTCTGATCGGACCCCTAGCCTGGGAACTTCCATATGCCACGGGTGCAGCCCTAAAAATAAAAAAACAAAAACAAAAAAACAAAAATCCCTCCCTCTTAAGCTGCCATGTGTTATGCCTAGTTCTCTTTCATTGGATGTTTATACACACTCTTTCCTAGGTCTGAGTTAAGCACAGGAGCCAGTCTGCAGAAGGCCTTGAACAAGACCCACCAGATTGAAAGTCTTCCATAAATGCTGGATTTTATTACTGCAGTCATGCCCGTCACAGCGGCCATAAACCCGTGAGCTAGGCACAATTATTCTCAGTTTACAGACTAGAAAACTGGTTTAGAGATGTTAAGTGACATCCAAGATCACACCACACAGCAGCGGGAAAAAGACTCAATCGTAGGTCTTTTAGAGTCCATACCCCACAGTTATAGACGTTTTGAACATCTGCTTACAAGAACGGAAGAAAAAAAAATACTCCCTAGAGACAAAAGAGCATGGAAGATAGCACCCTTTTAGCTGATTTCTGCCCTTTCACTGTTAACTTCTTTAAAGGTTCACTTTTTTATCATCTAATTTATAAAATAAAATCTTTGTTGCAGAAAATGGTGTATAAAATAGAAATGCAAAACAAAACAAAAACGAGCATTTCGTTATGAATAACAGACATGTATGACTAATCTATTTAAAGATCAGAGCTGAGTGCAGATTCAGTACTTTTTAGGTCATTTCTGAGCAGGTTTAGGTAATAAAAATAGTCACTATACACAAATATGTATGAACAGCAACTATATCAAAACTCCACAAAGGACCTTTTTGTACACCTGATGTGTGAGTGCCTGTTATCTAACACATGGCTTTCTAATTTTGAACATTAAAACACGGTAAGATTTTTCACTCCATGATCCAGAACGCACATAGATGAAGCAATACGATTATACTGTGTCCAGTATGTTCTGGTATTTTGTATACTTATGTTTACTTATCTAATGTACAGGATATAGACCCCTCAATAGATTTAATAACTGTTGCTAAAGGGTCACAATCCACAGTTGGAAAACACCATCAAACCATTTCCTAGCCATCTTTGAGAATGCGCATCCTTAAAAAAAAAAAAAAGGGAAAAAAGGAAAAGAAAATGATTAGAGTTTCCTTTGTGGCTCAGCGGAGATGAATCTGACTATTATCCATGAGGATGCAGGTTCGATCCTTGGACTCACTCAGTGGGTTAAGGATCCGGTGTTGCTGTGAACTGTGGTATAGGTGGCAGATGCAGCTCAGATCTGGTGTTGCTGTGGTGTAGGTGGGTGGCTATAGCTCTGATTTGACCCCTGGCCTGGGAACCTGCATATGCCATGGATTTGGCTCTAAAAAAAGACAAAAAAAAGAGATAGAGAAAATATGTGCCCTGATTTAGTAATTCAATTTGTTTTTGTTTTTGCTTTTTTTCTTGCCTTTTTACCTTATCTAGGGCCGCACCCGTGGCATATGGAGGTTCCCAGGCTAGGGGTCTAACAGGAGCTGTAGTTGTCGGCCTAGGCCACAGCCACAGCAACGCGGGATCCGAGCCGCGTCTGCAACCTACACCACAGCTCACGGCAACACCAGATCCTTAACCCACTGAGCAAGGCCAAGGATCGAACCCGCAACCTCATGGTTCCTAGTTGGATTCGTTAACTACTGAGCCATGACTGGAACTCCCTAGTAATTCAATTTGATGTCTGGTATTTGTCTTCTTAGGTTTTCAGTTTTTGTATTCCATTACATGAGTCTCTTCAAAGAGACCAGTGTGAGTGTTTTCGAACTGCTGCTCAAGTTTTCTACCTACTTAGTAAACAGCTACATTTCCTGCAACTTCTATTCGTTTCATGTGCTATGTGAGTGGGGCTCTATTCGTTTCATGTGCTATGTGAGTGGGGCTCTGGGAATTGCAAATACCCAGTCTTGCCTGAACCTAAACAAAGGTGCTGCTCATACTTGAGAAGTGGTCTTTTCTCTTACTCTTGTTCTTCTTGTAGGATAATTTCATTTCGGGACACTCCTTTTGGAGCTTTGAAGAACATGTCAGTGAAGCATGTCCGAGCAGAAGACAACATCTACATTATTGAGGATAGTCATTAGTCATGGATTAAGATCCAGTGGCCTCTGAAGGTGTTGTACCCTTGACTGCAGGAGACTGACCAGGTATCACCGTGTCAGAGTCCCATCAGCAGCAGGACAATTGTGGGTCAGTTTCACATGACATTCTAACAAGTCGGTGACATTAGGTAGAGTGAGTCCAGCTCATCTGTATACAGGCAACCTCTGTAATATTTTTTATATTGAAACTAGTTCAGTCTTTCTGGTCCTTGCAGAGCTCTCTCCAAAACATGAAATGTACCCTTTAGAATTATACATTCTCTTTTTTTTGTTTGTTTTTGTTTGCTTTTTTGTTTTGTTTTGTTTTGTTTTGACCATGCTCACGGCATGCAGAAGTTCCCAGGTCAGAGACTGAACCTGAGCCACAGCAGTGACAATGCCAAATCCTTAATCACTAGGCCACCAGGGAACTCCTATACATTCTCTTTAGATCTTATGAATCCTGTATCCATCATGAATCCTCACTGGAGAGACCAAAAAAGCACATCTACCTTGCTCACCAAAGCTGTCCAGAAGAACTGATTATAACTTAAAATCAGCAAATCCAATTTGGGAGTTAAAGGACTTGGAAGCATTTCATGATTATCTTCCTTTTTTTTTTTTTTTTTTTAATCTTGTAACTGCAACTCTTCCATTCCTTAAGACCCCCAAAAGTTTCAAATCATGGGAGTGCACAGGGTTTTATTTACCTCCTGGGAAAACAGAAGTGAGATTTTGCCGTTGGTAGATCTGGTTTCTCATGGCTCTGGAAATAAAAGTCATTAAGTGCTTTCCCTGGGACTAGGATGGGTATTTTAGCAGGTGGAAGAAGCTGGGGCAGTAAGTGGACCATCTAGACACGAGGGCAAGAAAATCAGTTGCCATGTAATTTTTGCTGTTTCTGCTACATCTGTGCCACAGTTCTGGGCACTTAGGTAAGCAACTGTCAGGCTCTCCCAAGTAATGTTTAGAATGAGGCAGGACAGAAATAAGTAAAAAAGGAAAAAAAGAGAGGAAAGGAGTAGGAAAAGAGAACTGCTGCCTTAGAAAAATTAGTTTGCAAATATAATAGTGTTGTTGGAGAGTGTTACCAATTTCAACCAAAATTCTAAATCGTCCTCAAATCACTTTGATTTTTAAAATTTGGGGGGAAAAGAAAGGGTTTTATATATATTGAATCAATGCCTTTGTTATTTCTTTTTGACAACTCAATTACATTTTGGGTTTTTCCAAGAGAGACAAACGCTAAAGGTAAGGGTATTTTAGTCACCGGAAGCATTTCTACATGAACATTTAACAAGACTGGATATTAATTTCACTTTGGGTAAACCCTGAAATAACTCATGCTTGGTGTTCAAAGCTGTTCACAGCAAAGTGGTCTATGAGGGCTGGGTGCTTGGTTTTGAAAGCAACATTTTTGTTTCTTCTGCCAAGTTCTAGGAAATGAATAGGGCCTCTGAATAATTCAAGGGTGATATGGGCAAAGAAAATTGCTAAACGTTGTATACTGGTTTTCACAAATGGGACCCGACTGATCTGGTTTAAAAAATTATGTTCCAACTACAGTGCTTTTCTTTTAAAAAGACAACATGCACGAACATAGAGATTTCAAATTAAAGCCCAGATTTGTAGCATCTCTGGAAAGAACTAACCACATTGGACTGCATGCCTATGCAGCCAGAGCCCCATTATATGGCATTACATCCATCAAGCCCCAGCCCTTGCCTTAGCTGTAGGCTCATGTTGGTTACCCGCTTTGTGACTTATGGAGCTTTGAATTTATGATGCGTGCTCTCTTCTCCACACCCTTCCTGGAGTTTTATGATAGCACATTACAGGTTCCAGAAGTCTGGTTAACTCTCTTTGGTTCGTCATTTCCAAAATTTGCCTGAAACCCATAAGCACAGTGACTACCAGCATTCAGCAGCATTCTATGAAACTATACGTGGAGGTCTGGGGCAAAGCAGGTGCTGGACAGAAATAGGACCCGAGTTCGAACCCTCACTCTTACCAGTTATATTGGATGGCATTAGGGTGAATCGTTCCTTATGCCTAAATATTTACACCTTTTAAATTCATTTCCGCACGCGTATCTGTGTGTAGTGGGAATTCTGACGACATGTTACTTGTGAGAAGTCTTTGAAAAGTAAAAAAAAAACAGTACAGAAATATGTGTGTGTGTAGTTTGTAGTAATGGGAGATCTGGCATCAGAGCTCAGTAAATATTTTCAATGGTGTATTCATAAACCTCTTACTACGTGGTACCTCTTGTTATTATTATCTTTTGAATAACGTCTCTGTTTTTGAAAAGCTGATATTGGCTAATTTGGCTACTATTTTGTATTGCAGAAAAATCTGTCCATAACTGAGAGGGAAAATGGGCTAGCGGGCAGGAAGGGGAGGTATTTGGTTAATATTAAATTCTTTTCTGTTGATGCAGCAGTCTTGGAGAATGTATTGACTTTTGATCTTTTGAGATAATTGAGATTCCACTTTCTACGATCTAGCTTGGGACGTGAGGGCACGGGTGTCATCAAAACCATCTATCTGAACTTAGAAAATTGTGTACATCTTTAAGAAGTAGAGGAATCGATCTTTCACCGATGGCTGTGAAGATAATTTTGTGAGTTCGTGAAAGTGTGAGGGACACTCCCATGCGTTTCGTTTGTTTGTACGCTCACTAATAAAACACATTTTGGTTTTCATTTTGGAAATGGATTTGTTTTCTTCCTGTCATCATGTAATCAGGGCTGGGTGTCTTCATCTTGCTGTAGACTCTGAGGACAAGGGCAAAGGGGGCAAGATCTGAGAGTCAAGTGTGCCTGGCACTCCTGGTGTTGGGAGTGGAGCAGAGAACAACCCTGAACTCCGGTTCCCGAGGCACCAATTCAGCAGGAAGAAGTCCCCACACCGACAATTCTGGTTCTGCTAATGCTAAGGGCGAAAGATACACAGTGGTTGAACTGGGCTTCTCTCCCATGGTGTTTGGGGCCAGGTAACCCTTTGAGGTAGGGGGCTGTGCTGTGCGTTGTGAGACTGTTGAATAGCACGCCTGGTCTCTACCCACTCGAGGGCATTTATGCCTCCTCCCCCCACAGGTTGTGACAACAGCAAGTGTCTCTAGACCACACCAAATGTCTCCCGAGAGGCAATGTACCTCTGGCTGAAAATTGTGATAGAGGATGTCTGGAGGGTGTGGGGGGTGAGGGGTGTAGCTCTAGCTAGGTTGGTCAGGAGCTGCCTCTGGGGAAGTGGTGACATTTGAGCTGAAATCCAAGGAATGTGTTGGTGACAGCCATGTGACAAAATCCAGCAAATGCAAAGGCCCTGAGGCAGGAAGAATCTTGTGTACTAAGAGGGAGAAAGTAAGGCGTGTTCCAAGGGCTCGAAAAGCCAGTGTGGCTAAGGCAGAGTGATTAAGAAAGACTGAGAAGAAATAAAGCTGGAGAAATGGGCACTGTATCTCACCAGGTGCTGATGCAAAGGGCTGTATGAACATACCTGTTGGAGAAGAATCCCATTCCTGGAAAACAGCATGTTTGCTCTTAAGGGTTAAATCAGCAGATGACATTTTAACACTTACTAATATGCTTTAGTGATACTGTCCTCAGTTTTGTTTGGTGGAGGTGACAGGAGAGGGTACACAGGGTAGGAGAGGGGTGCATCCTGGCAATGAGGACCCACCGTAGGGCTCTGTGAGGTCAGCGAGGCGAGGAGATCAATTGGGAGCTTGTTAGAATATAGACTCCTGAGCTCTGCTTCTAGAGATTCTGATTCAGTAAGACAGGTGAGACCTAAGAGTTGATTTTTTGTTTATTTAAGTTACAGAAGATAGGAGTTCCTTTGTAGTAGAGTGAGTTAAGCATCCGGCATCACTGCAATGACTCGGGTTGCTGCTGTGGCACAGGTTCGATCCCTGGCCTAGAAACATCCACATGCTGCAGGCGCGGCCAAAAAAATTATAGAAGATAAGCAACTACAAATTATCTTAAAGTTCAACGAAAGTATTGACTTCATGAAAGAATGTAGAAATAAGAGCATGCAGTAGTCTTTCATTTCTACTTATCTCAGGAGTCAGTCTCTGGAAATGAACAGGAAAACTTATTTAGACTGTGTGAGTAGGAGTTCCTGCTGTGGCACAGTGGGATGGGCAGCATCTCTGTAGTGCCGGGGCACAGGTTTGATCCCTGCCCCAGCACACTGAGTTACAGGATCAGGCGTGGCAGAGACATTGCAGCTTTGGGTTAATTCGCAGTGGTGGCTCGGATCTGATCCCCATCCCTGGAAACTCCATATGCCACAGGGTGGCCAAAAAAAGAAAAAAAAAGATTGTGTGGGTATCATGATGGACTTTTGAGGGTAAAATAAGTCCCTAAAATATAAGAATACCCTAAGAAGTGTGGGGTAAGCCTATCTCCACTCTGGTTTTCATAGCCTAGTTCGTGCTGAACTGTTTCTTCTAGGTTCATCGTGCTCTCTGGAAAGAACAGAATAACAATTTATCATTTGTTCTCCCTCTGATCAAGGTCTTTTGTGAGGTGGTTGTGGACAGCTTTGAAGGGGGTGTGGGGAGGCTAGGTTTCCTCAGGATAAAAATCTTAAGATGTTGTTTCTTTGTTTTTTTTTTTTGAAGTTTTTTTCTTTTCTTTTCTTAATGGATTTTATTTCAATTATAGGTGTACATAAATCATCACAAGTCAATTTTACAGATTTTGTATCCCAAACCCACAGTGCATCCCCCCACCCCCCAGATTGTCTTACTTGAAAAACCAAGGTTTTCCAAAGTCTGTGAGTCATTGTCTGTTCTGCAAAGAAGGATGTTGTTTCTTTGACTCAGTCACATCAGATTACCTGAAGAGGTATAAAGTCATCGCTGCACCCCCTGCAAAGGTAGCGATCACCTACAAAAATCAGGAGAGTGTCTTTCGTGTAGCATGTGAGCAAGACGTATATGGGACTGGGGAGGAGGTGTCTAATACTTAGAATTCCCGGGGATCCAACTGTGCATTTCCCTTGGGGATTTGCAAGGACCCTCCAACCCTGAGCTGGACTCTGGTGGCCTCCGTGGCCCCTGAGTCCTTCTCCACGTGACCACCAGTGCAGTCTAAGGAACCACGATCTGATTGTGCCAGACATTAGCTGAAAATCCTCCCACTGGTCCCCAGTGTGTAAAAGTCCCTACTCTGTCATAACCCTTCACAGCTTCTCCCCTGTCTGCTTCCAGCAGCTGCTCCCTGCTGTGCTCCGGCAGATGTCAGTGGCTCAGATACCCTCTCTCCACTCTGTAGGTCAGCCCGTCTGGAGGATGCTTGTCTGCTGTCTCTCCACCCAGGCATGCTAGAGGTTCAGCTCAAATGTTACCTCTTCATACTTTCTCAACCTCATCCCTCTAGACAGAATTACTCCCTTCTATGAACACTTTTATGCAGCTGGTTGTAGTCCCTTGACAAATATTACGGAGTACCTCCAGTGTGCCAGGCATGGTACTAGTGCCTAGCTCACGTGCCGCACCTACCATGCATGACAACTTTGGGTGAACTACAAAGAGACCCCATACTCCTTCGGCTGACACAGTCCTGAGCTAGGCAGAGACTTGTTAAATAGAGGCTCTGCCAACACTGACCATAGTGACCTTATAACTTAGTCCTTTGTATGAAAGATGTTTAGATCAATGATGCTTTTTATGCGGAGCTCTTTGAGGGAAGTGTACATAGTTTCTCAGCACTGAGCTTACACACAGTAGGTTCTCAATACATATCCATGAAAATTAGTGAATCAGTTGACTAAAGAGTGTTTCCCAGAGCCTTCTCGTGGGTATGGAAGAATTTCTCAAAAACTAGAAATAGCCCTCTTTGTGTGACTGGCTCGAGTGTAGGAGTCTGCGTGAATCCCAAGGACTCTGAGACCAGTCATGTACAACCTTGGCTGCACCTTGGTATCACCTGGGAAGTTTGGCCAACTATGCGTGCTCAGACCAACTGAATTAGGATCTGAGCAGGAGGGGCTCAGATATGTTAGTTTTTTTTCAGTCTCCCCAGTTGAGATCCATGTGTAGCTGAGGTTGAAAACCACTGACTTAGACTTGAAGAGGGACGATGACAGCATGTTTCCTTGTTCCATGAGGCAAACGCTCTGGAAAAGCCTAAGAGATTAAAACTAAAAGCATGAAAATATCAACAATGGGCTGGGCAGGTGAACAATCATGGGAGGAAAGAGCATGATGTTGGGTGACAGCAGATCTGCCCTAAGCCTGGCTTCCTTGGCAGTGCTGTGATATTGGTGGCAGCCAGGGGAAGAAGAAATCTGGCTGCTGCCATACTTTTGTAAAGCTACTCAGAAAGCCGGCCCACAGCTGTCTAGTTTGACTGTCCCTAGGCTTCCCAAGAACTGCATGTTTTCTTCCACCAGTAGTAAAAATAAGCAAAGAAGAAAATCCCCTTTGGCTTGTGAGGAAATGCTCGAAGATAACCTTCTCTGTTTTGTGCTGTGGCCTGCTGAGATGCGGTATGCTCTGTCTGGCAGTTTCTGCACCTGCTTGAGCTTAAACTCTATGTGGATGAGGAATGATTCACATATTTCTCAATAGATTATTTTTTTTAGAGCAGTTTTAAGGTCACAGCAAAATTGAGCGGAAAGTACAGAGAGTTCCATATGACCACCTCCCTCTCCCCAAAATACACAGCCTCCCCCACCATCCACACCTCTCTCAAGTGAGGTACATTTGGTACAATGGGTGAACCAGCACTGGCCTATCATTACCAACTGAAGTCCCTGGTTTACATTAAGGACTTGTTTACATTACACACTTTGTGTGGTGCATTCTATGGGTTTTGACAAATATGTAATTACATGTATATACCATGTCAGTGCATGCAAAATAGTTTGGCTGCCCTAAAAAATCCTTTATGCTCCTACTCATTCTTTCATCCCCCCAAATCTCTGACAACCTCTAACCTTTTCACTGTCTCCATAGTTTCACCTTTTCCAGGACTTCATATGATTGCAACCATGCAGTACATAGCCTTTTCAGATTGACTTCTTTCACTTGACAATATGCGCTGAAGTTTCCTTTGTTTCTTTTTGTGGTTTCTGAGCTCATTTCTTTTTTATTGAAGAGTAATATTTTATAGTTTAAATACATCACTCTAGGTTTATTCATTAACCTATTGAAGAATATCTTGGTGGCTTGCAAGCTTTGTCAACTATGAATAAAATTGCTATAAACATTTAAGTGCTGGAGCTTAATTGATGGGTTATAGGGTAAGAGTGTGTTTCGTTTTGTAAGAAATTATTAAATTATCTTCCAAAATGGCTATACCATTTTGTATTTCCATCAGTCATGAATGAGAGTGCCTGTTGCTCCACGTCCTTGCCAGTGTTTGGGGTTGGAAGATAACCATTATAATGGGTATGTAATGTAATGCGTAGTGACATTTCATTGTTGTTTTAATTAGCATTCCTTAACAATTTACAATAGGGAAGATGTTTTCATACATTTACTTGCCATTTGTATATCTTTTTTTAGTGAGATGTCTATTTAGATCTTTTGACCATTTTTAAATTAGGTTCTTCATTTTCTTGTTGACTCAAGTATTCTGCATATTTTATGAAATAGCTGTTTATCAGGTATTTTTTGTTGCAAGTATTTTCTCCCAGTGTGTGACTTGTCTTCTTATCCTCTTAACAGTGTTTTTGACAGAGCAGAAGTTTTTTAATTCTAATGAAGTCCAACTTATTAATTTTTTCATTCATGGCTCATGACTTTGGTGTTTTACATAAAAAGTCATTGCCATACCCCAGGTCATCTAGATTTTCTTCTATGTTATAATCTAGCACTTTTATAAATTTGGTGTTTTACATTTGAGAGTATGATCCATTTTGAGTTAATTTTTGTGAAGAGTATAAGGTCAGCATCTAGAGTCACTTTTTTTTTTTTTAATGGGGATATCCAGTTATTCCAGCACCGTTTGTTGAAAAAACAATCATTTCTCCATTGAATTGCCTTTGCTCCTTTATCAAATATACTTTGACTGTATTTGTGTGTTTCTCTTTCTTGGCTGTCTTCTGTTCCATTGATTTATTGTTCTGTTCTCTTGCTAATAGCACAATGTTTTGATTACTGTAACTTTATAATAAATCTTGAATTTGGGTAGATTCAGTATTCTCACTTTGTTCTTCAATATTTTGTTGACTGTTCTGGGTCTTTTGCCTTTCCATATACACTTTAGAATCACTTTATCAATATCTACAAAATAACTTGCTGAGATTTTTATTGAAGTTGCATTGAATCTATAGATCAAGTTGGAAGGAACTGACATCTTAATAATATCGACCTTCCTTATCCATGAACATGGAATATCTCAATTTCTTTAATTACTTGATTTCTATCATTAGAGTATTGTAGCTTTCCTCATATTATCTTATACATATTTTACTAGGTTTATGCCTAATTATTTTTGTGTATGTGCTAATGTAAATGGTATTATGTTTTTAATTTCAAGTTCTAATTAAAAAAAATTTTTTTGGGCCACACCCATGGGATATGGACGTTCCTGAGCCAGGGGTTGAATCTGAGCTTCAGATGTAACGTATGCGACAGCTGTGGCAACTCTGGATCCTTAAACTTCTGCACCATAGTTGGGACTCCATCGAGTTCCAATTTGTCATTTCTGTTACATGGGAAAACAGTAGACTTTGGATATTAACATTGTATTCTGCAGTTTTGCTGTAATAGCTTATTCATTTCAGGATTTTTTTTCTGACACTTTTTTTGGATTTTCAACATAGGCAATCATGTCATATGTAAATGAAGAGAGTTTTCTTTTTCTTCCCAATTTATTTCATTTCCTCTTCCTGTCTTTTTGCATTGGCTAGGACATCCAGTAGGATGTTGAAAAGGAGAGGGGTTATCCTTGCCTTGTTTCTGATCTTAGTGGAAAAGCACCTAGTTCAGGCTTTGAATAAAAGCCATGACTATGAGAACTTTTTAAGGTATCTTGATATATGAGTGTTCCAGTCTCATTTATATCTCCTGCCTTCTGCTTTTTAGTGGAACCGTCCCCTCTGCCTGTAAGCATGGCATACAAAAGCCCCTGACAGCTTTCCCTTGACCCTTTGATGCTTTAACAATCTCCAGCTACTCCCCCTCCTCTTGCCTTTATATCTGAGCCAAACTCTTCCATTCCAGTTAACCACTGCCCTGCCTTCCCTTTACTTCTTAAACTAATGCAGTTTGGCTTCTGCCTCTACTCCTCCAGTGAAGCCATCAAGCAAAAATTCAATGTAAGTGCAATGTCTATTTCTCAATCCTTATCATATTTCACTTTGCAGCATTTGTCACCCGTGACTAAACCATGCTTCCTGAAACTCTCTTTTCCCTTTTGCTCTTAGGAAGTGGTGCCATTTATCCTGATTTTCTTCCTATCCTTCTGCATTTGTTCCTACTCTCTGTGGCTGGATCCTCTTTCCCTATATCCTTAAGTGTTAATGACCCCAGGACCCAATCCACTGCTTGCTTCTTTCCTGTCATCCTCTCCTTCCTTACTGGAGACTCTCAAATCTCTATTACAATCAGATCTCTCTCCTGAGCTTCAGATCCGGTGTGAATTGTTGCTTTCTGTTGTGAACTGGGGGCTTTTCCCCTAGGGTATCTTGCAGGGAGTTGGAGATTTCTTTATCCAGACCCAAACTTAGCATCTCCCAAATAGCTTCTAGTCCAGCAAATCAGCACATTCTGGATTCTTCCCTCTTTCTTCATTCCTGCCTAAAACTCTTAATCCATCCCCCTACAAACAGTTAGTCCAGCCCATTGTATATATCCCCTTATTGTCTCTATAAGCCATCACCTCCTTTCCATTCCCCCTGCTTCATCTCCAAGATTAATTTTTGTATAAGGTGTGAGGATAGGTTGAAGTTCATTTTTTTGCCTAAGGTTGAAGTTCATTTTTTTTTTGCCTAAGAATGTTCAGTTACTCCAGCACCGTTTGTTGAAAATCCTTTCTTTCTTTCATTGAGAAAGACTTTCCCTTCTTTGTCAAAAACTCTGTTGAGCGTATTTGTGTGGGTCTACTTACTGGTGCTCAATTTTTTCATTTGATGTTTAGTTGACATATAACATGATATTAATTTCAGGTGTACAACATATTGCAAAATGTCTATTCAGATCCTCTACCCATTAAAAAAATTGTTTTTTGCTATGGAGTTGTATGAGTTCTTTTTCTATTTTGGATATTAAGACCTTATCAGCTGTCTGGGTTCTGTATTCTGTCCCATTGGTATATGTTTCTATCCCTCTGTCAACACTGCACAATCTTGATTACTGTAGCTATACAATAAATCTTTTTTTTTTTTTTTTGGCTTTTTAGGGTCATACCTGCAGCATCTGGAGATTTCTAGGCTAGGGGTCGAATCGGAGATACAGCTGCTCGCCTATGCCACAGCCACAGCAACCTAGGATCTGAGCCATGTCTGTGACCTACATCATAGCTCATGCCAACACCAGATCCCCTACCCACTGAACAAGGCCAGGGATCAAACCTGCATCCTCGCAGATACTAGTCAGATTTGTTTCCACTGTGCTGTAACAGGAACTCCATAAACTTTTTTTTTAATAATTTTTTTTTTCTGTTTGCCACCTCACCTGTAGCATATGTAAATTCCTGGGCCAGGTGTCAAATCTGAACTGCAGCTGCAGGCTTGCACCTTAGCCACGGCAACATTGGATCCAAGCCACATCTGTGACCTACACCACAGCTTGTGGCAACACTGATCCTTAACTCAATAAGTGAGGCCAGAGATTGAACACACATCCTTAAGGACACTATGCCAGTTTCTTAACTCGCTGAGTCACTTGAACTCCATACATAAATCTTAGGATTGGGTAGACCGATGGCTCCTGCTTTATTCCACTTTTCCAAAATTGTTTCCACTCTTCCAGTTCCTTTGCCTTTGCATGTAAATTTAAGAATAATCTTTATTTTTATAAAAATCTTGTTGAGAATTTTATAGGAATTGCATTAAACCTGTATATTGGTTTGAGGAAGGAGAACTGACATCTTTATTGTGTTGCCCAACCCATTAACCCAGTATATCTCCCAGTTTATTTACCTTCTTTGATTACCTTCATCAGCATTTTATAGTTTCCAGCATAGCAAGTTACAGATATCTATATCGAATTTTATGTATATCAATATATATAATTGCTTAGATTTGCAATACCCATGTATCTTTTTTGAGCAAATTAAGTGGTATATTTTAAATTTTGGTGTTTCTTTTGAGTACATAAAAATCAGATTAATTTGTATGTTTGTCTTGTAGTTTGCATCTTGGGTGAACTCACTTGTGAGTTCTAGGAGGTTTTTTTTTTTTTTTTTTGGCAAGGGGGTTGTGTTTGTCTTTTAAGACTCCTTGGGATTTTCTACATGAACATCACTCATGTTATCTACAAATAGGAGCAGTTTTAATTCTTCCTTTCTGATCTGTGTATCTTTTATTTTCTTATCTTGCCTTCTTGCCCTGGGTAGAACTTTAGCTCTATGTTGCGAAAGTGTGGGGAGAGCAGACATCCTTCACTCCCTTATCTATCTTAAGAGGGAACATTCAGTCTTTTGCCTTCAGTATGATGCTATTTGTAGGGATTTTTTTTCCTTTTGTACATGCTTTTTATTCTGTTGAGAAAGTTCTTCTCTATTCCTATATGTATGAGAGCTTTATTCGCCATTAGGTATTGAATTTTATAAAACGCTTTTTTCTGGATGAATTGATGTGAGCTTGTAATTTTTCTCATTCAGCCTATTAATACAACAGATTAGACTGATGAATTTTTTTTTTAACATTGAGTCAGCCTTGGGACCTTGCAATAAACCCCATTTGCTGAGTCCTATTTTCTAATATTTTATTAAGAATTTGTATATCTAGAAGTTCCCACTGTGGCTCATTGGTAATGAACCTGACTAGTATCCATGAGGATACAGGTTCAATCTCTGGCCTCACTTAGTGGGTTAAAGATTTCAGCATTGCTTTGAGCTGTGGCGTAGATTGCAGACTTGGATCCTGTGTTGCTGTGGCGTAGGCCAGTGGCTACAGCTCTGATTTGACCCCTAGTCTGGGAACGTCCCCATGCTACGAGTGTGGTCCTAAAAAGACAGACAGACGGACAGACAGACAGACACGCACACACACACACATTTGTATATCTATATTCTTGAATGTAGTCTTCTTTTTGTACTTTTTTTTTTTTTAAATCTGGTTTTGGTATCTCAGTAATACTAACTTCATAAAATGAATTGGGAATAATCTCTTCTCTTCCATTTTTTGGAAAAGAATGTGTAGAATTGGTGTTAATTCTTTTCTAAATGTTTGTAGAATTTTCCAATGAAATGGTCTGGGCCTGGAGATCTTTTGGAGGCATCTTTAAATTATAAATTTAATTTCCATGATAGCTGTTATTCAAATAATCTGTTTCATACTGGGTGAACTGTGATAGTTGGTGTTTTTTGAGGTATTAGTCCATTTCATCTAATGTCAAAATTATCTGTGTAGAGTTATTCTTAGTATTTTCGTATTATTTTGATGGCTGCAGAGCCTGTGGTGATATCCCTGGTTTTATTTATGTTATAGTTATTGGTAATTTGTGTCTTTTCTCTTATTTTTTTATTAGTCTTATTAAAGGTTTGTCAATATTATTGACCTTTCAAAAAACCAGCTCTTTGTTTCCTTGATTTCCTGTATTGCTTTTGTTTTAAATTTTACTGATTTCACCTCCTGTCTTTATTGTTTTCTTCCTTCTTTTTATTTCGGTTTATTTCCCTTCCTTTGCATTTTTTTTTTCTCTTTTTCTAGGTTCTTGAGGTAAAAGCTTAGATTACTAATTTGAGTGTTTTTCCTCTTTTTCTTTTGGCCATGCCCATGATACGCAGAAGTTCCCAGGCCAGGGATCAAACCCCTGTGGCAGCCACAACCCAAGCTGCTGCAATGGCAATGCTGGATTCTTAAGCCACCATGCCTCTTTTTTAACGTATGCATAAAATTGCTACACATTTCCCTTTCCACCTTGCCGTAGCTCTGTCCCACAAATTCTGCCATAATTTTTATTCAGCTCAATGTATTTTTAAAATTTCTTTGAGACTTCTTCTTTGATCCATGGATTATTTAGCAGTGTGTTGTTTACTTTTTAAGTGTTTGAAGATTTTTCCTTTTATCTTTTTATTACTGATTTCTGGTTTGATTCCACTACGAACAAAGAACATGCTCTTTATGATTTGATGCTTTTAAATGTGTTGAAAGTTTGTTTTATGGCTTAGGATATTGTTTGCCTTGATATGTGCTTTGTGGTAACTTGATGAGAATGTGTTTTATAAATGTTGACTATATGCTGTTGGCTGATAGTTATAAACACTCATGCTTTCTTTGATTAATGTTTGGATTAGCGTTTCCTTGGTACCGACATTAGTTTTCTAGGGCTGCTGTAACAAAAAAGAATAAAGTGGGGCCCTTAAAAAGTAGAGGTTTATTTTCTCACAATTCTGGAGCTTAGAATCTGGGATCAGGTACTAGTAGGTTTGTTTTTTTCTGAGGTCTCTCTGTTTGGCTTAGCTGCCCAGTCTCACTGTGTATTTACTTAGTCATCCCTCTGTGTGTTTTTGTGTCCTAATTCCCTTTACTTTTGGGATACCAGCCATATGGGATTACGGTCAATCTTAATGATCCTCTTAACTTAATTATGCCCTATCTCCAAATACTGTTAAATTCTGAGATACTGGGGATTAGAGCAGCAACATCACCTTGGGGCTGCAATACAGTTCAGCCCACCACAGTGTATTTTTGTATTCTTTTACTCTCAACCTGCTTATATTTGTATATTTGAACTATAGACAGCATATAAATTGGTCATAAATTTTAATCTCCTCTTCCCATTTTTCTTTTTTAAAAATATGTATTTAAACCATTTTCACATAATGTAATTATCTCCCATTTTGTGTTTTCCATTTCTTCTGTTTTCTTTTTCTTGCCTTCTTGATGGTTAATTGCCATTTTTTTGAATTACACTTTGATTTATCTATAAACTTTTTAAGTGTGTCTTTTTATAAATGTTTCAATGGTTCATGTATTGCATTATGCATGCAGAACATATCACAGTCTACTTGTGTCCTTATTTAATCAGTTTGGGTGAAGTAGAGAAACATAAACTTCCTTAACCCTCTTCTCTTTCTAATACAGTTGTCTGAAATATTTCCTATATGTTAATTAAGAACGTCAGCAGGTAGTGTTATAAATTTGGTTCAACCATAAAACGTAATTTGTAAAACTCAAGGGAAGAAGTAAATCCTATAGTATTTACCGATGTTTTTGCTTAACATCTTTCTTCTCTCTGAAATTCTAAGATTCCTTCATTTATTATTTCCCTTTTCGTTTAAATAACTTCTCAAGTCATCCTGTTAGGGTAGTTCTGCTAGCAAAAGGTTCTCCTTCATCTAAGTGTGTCTTTATTTTCCCCTTTGTTCCTGGAAGTATTTTTGCCAGATACAGAATTCATGTTTGATGGTTGTTTTCTTTTATCACTTCAAAATATTTTGCCACTTTTTTTTTTGGCCTCCATGATGTCAGGTGAGAAATCCACTGTCACTAAACTTGCCATTTCCTGTAAATAAACATCGTATCTCTCTCCCTGCTTCCAAGATTTTTTCTCTGTAATTTCAGAAATTTGACTATGTTTTTTTCTTGATGTGAAATTATTTTTTTTATTTCCCTTGTTTGAGGCCTTCTTGGACTTTTGAATCTATAAGTTTATATTTATGCCCAAATGGATCATTATTTCTTCCCAATATTTCAGTTCCACTCTTTCTGTCCTCTCCTGTTGGAACTCTAATGCTATGAATGTTGTAATCAATCAGGGAGTTCCTGTGTGGTTCATCAGAAACAAACCTGACTCGTATCCATGAGGATGCGGGTTTGATCCCTGGCCTGGCTCAGTGGGTTAAGGATCTTGCATTGCAGTGAGCTCTGGTGTAGGTCCTAGACGCAGCTTGGATCCTGTATTGCTTGTGGCTGTGGTGTAGGCCAGTGGCTAAAGCTCTGATTTGGCCCCTAGCCTCCTGGGCACTTCTATATGCTGTGTGCGGCCCTAAAAAGACAAAAATAAATAAATAAATAAAATAAAATCAGGTCACTGAGACTCTCTTCATTATATTTCAATCTATTTTTCCTCTGTTACTCAGACTGGGTAAATTCTATTACTCTGTCCTCAAGTCCTCTACTTTTCTCCTCTGTCTTCTCCACTGTAATATTGAGCCCATTCCTCCAGCTTTTATTTCAATTATTTTATTTGTCATATTTTTCAGTCTCATGACTGACATTTGGTTCAATTTTATAATTTCCATTTCTTTGCTCATAGTTCTAGAACAAAGGGAAAAGGATATTTCTTAAATAATGTCCATTTACTTGTTATTTCAGTATTTCTAAAATATAAAATAGGAGTTCCCGTCGTGGCTCAGTGGTTAACGAATCCGACTAGGAACCATGAGGGTTCAATCCCTGGCCTTGCTCAGTGGGTTAAGGATCCGACGTTGCCGTGAGCTGTGGTGTAGGTTGCAGACTTGGCTCGGATCCCACGTTGCTGTGGCTGTGGCGAAGGCCGGCAGCTATAGCTCCTATTAGACCTGGGAACCTCCATATGCCGTGGGTGCGGCCCCAGATAAGGCAAAAAGACAAAAATAAAATAAAATAAATAAAATATAAAATAAACTTTGTACATAATCACCATGATTGTACCTAAAATACTGGAGGTAACTCTTTAATATCAGTCCCTCTTTCTTTAATTATTTTTCCCAAGTATCTGTTTATAATTAAGTGACTCAAATCAGTATTCAAATAAGACCTATAGGTTGCATTTTGTTGTTATGTTTTCTAAGTTCCTTGTCATCTAGAACAGTGAATTCTCCCTTTTCCCATGCCTCTCACTTGTTGAAAAACTAGTTGAGTTGTTTTGTAAAATGTTCCACATTGTTTCATTTCCTATAAACTGGCAGGTAGAGCTAAATTCTTGATTCCATCTAATTTCAGTAGTTTTGTAAACACAAACAAAACCTTCATAAGCGGTGTCATTAAAGTACTACTTGGGGGGGAGGTTAATCTAACTATCCAGGAAAGGAAATATTTAAATAAATTATGACATATCCTTATAGTGTGAAAACAGTCCTGAAGACATTAAAAATATGCATTGAAAGAGGTTTTAAATTAAGATTTGAGACCAGAAAACATGCTTATGATGTAAATGAAAAAACTGGTCACCGAAGCATGGATGTGCCCTGAGTGATTATGAATGGCCGGACCCACATCCCAGTACTATCGTGGTGGGCTCTTAAACTGTCCTGCTTTTCCTTGATAGGACATAACGATCATGTGTTATTCTGTAATAATCCTGATATAAAACAAATGGAAACTATCTTTAAAGCATCCCCAGAAATATAGTGGCGTAAAGAGCGTGTACGCTCTGCGGCTTCCTGCAGCTTCCCTTAGCTCCTCTAGCCCACCTTCTTCCAAGGTTGCCTGGTGAAGCAAAGCACCGCACGGCTGGCTTCAGGGTTCTCTTACAGTAGGAGCCCAGAAGCCCAGGAAAAGAGGCGAAAGACAAATTACAAACAGCATGTAAATGCGGTTGAACAAGTAGGGTTGTTAGCTGCTGTTTTTCAACCTGGAGACTCAAGGAACCCTCAGTACAAGAATGCCCACCCCATGACTGAGACTCCCTGGACAGTTGACCTAGACACAGTCCTGACCCTGTCATGTGGGCACCCCTCCCCCATGCCCATGGTAAGGGGCACCAGAGGTCAGCCAGTCCACAGCTGTGGAAGGAGAACCTGACTTCTGGCATCTCCCCATTTCCCCTTTGGTCTCCTCTTTGTGTAGCCACCCCACCTTTCCTACTTATTTCCAAAGAACTTCCTTCTCCCAGACCCCTCACCGTCCCTTCATGGGTTCCTACTGTATGTTTACCCCACAGGAAACTTCTGTTTGAGGTATGGTGGGTGGTGACCAAGTGCCCAGGCTCTGATCAGACAGAAGATTCAGGCTCTCTCTGTTTTTAGCATGTGTCCTCAAGTGAGTACTTAACAACTCTCAGACTCATTTCTCCAAAGTGTCATTAGAAACAAAAATTGTGGGCTTGAGGTTTTTTTTCAAATATTTACTCTCCGTTTTGCTGGGTTTTGAATGGCAGGACTGGGGACTGAAGCTGAGAAAGTTTCTTCTCTACTTTCCAACTAAGTATTTAGCAGAGAACAGTATTAAAGTAATTCACGGGATATATGTTTTTCTTTGAGCTGTTGTGTGACGTTTAACACAGTTAAAAGAAATCAGAGGAACAGATAGCAATTTTGCATTCTCTTTGCTTACACCCACTCCCTCATTTATCAAAGGGAAATTGTTAGTAGCTGAATACATTCCAAGGTCGTTTGTGTTTTGTTTAGTTTTAAAAGAGATGGCCTTAAGAAACATTTCCGACATTTTTGTAGAGCTTTGCATTTTATAATATATTTTCACATACTTTACTGGATAGTGTTGGGGTTTTTTTAGGTTCTGCTGTGTGCTTTACTGAGGTGTAATTTACATACAATAAGATTCACCCATTTTAAGCATACATCACATTGGCAAACGCATACAATTATGTAAACACCACCACATTAAAGATGCAGACATTTCCATCCCTACAGCAATGCAGTTTCCCCCAGTACCTCTTTGCAGGCAATCCCCTCCTCCTCCCATCACTCCCAGCTTCTACTGATTGACTTCTGATCTACTGATCTGCTGTCTGTTTTCTGCCACATGGTTTTGGGGTATTTTTTGGTTGTGGTTGTTTTGTTTTTGTTTTTAGAACTTTATATAAATGGATAGTATAATGTGTAGTCTTCTTAAATTTTTTAATTATACCTGATTTCCAGTGTTATCAATTTTGCTATACAGAAAGGTGCATGTAGTCTTTTATGTTTAGATTTTTCACCTGGCATAATATTTTTCAGATTCATATTGCATCAATTGGAAGTTTTTTCTTTTTAATTTCTGATTAGCATTTTAGAATTTTAGAAAGTGTGAACATTCCAGGTTTTGGCTGCTGAGAATAATGCTGTGGGCGTTTATGTATAATTCTTTGTGTGGTCATGTTTTTGTTTCTCTTGGAAAATACCTAAGAGAGTAATTGCTGGGCTTTACAAAAAGCATAGGTTTAATTTATCACTAATTTTTTGTGGGAGGATGTTTTGACTTATCACAAAAACTCCATACCAGAGGGAGGCAATTCTTCCTACTTTACAGGTAAGGAAACAGAGGCATAGAAAGTTATGTGGTTTACTCAGATTTTGCTACTATTAGACTTTTAGCATGTTAAGACTGGGACATATATCTAGAGTGTCCACTTGTCTTTGGTTTGTTTTCCGGTTTTATGTTTTTGTTGTTGTTGTTGTTTTATCTGCTGTGCTCACAGTATGTGAAATTTCCCAGGCCAGGGATCAAATCGATGCTACAGCAACAATTAGATCCACTGCAGTGATAACCAGATCCTTATTTAAACTACTGCACCGCAAGAGAACTCCTGTCTTTCTCTCTTTCTTTCTCTTTCTTTCTTTCTTTCTTTCTTTCTTTCTTTCTTTCTTTCTTTCTTTCTTTCTTTCTTTCTTTCTTCTTTATCTCTCTCTTTCTTTCTCTCTCTCTTTCTTTCTTTCTCTCTCTCTCTCTTTCTCTCTTTCTTTCTGTCTGTCCGTCTGTCTCTTTATGGCCGCATCTGCGGCATATGGAGGTTCCCGGGCTAGGGGTCAAATTGGAGCTGTAGCCACTGGCCTACGCCACAGCCAGAGCAACGTGGGATTCCAGCCTCATCTGAGACCTACACCACAACTCATGGAAAAGCTGGATCCTTAACCCAATGAGTGAGGCCAGGGATCGAATCTACGTCCTCATAGATGCTTGTCAGATTCATTTCCAGTGAACCACATTGGGAATGCCTGTTTTTCTTTCTTTCTTTTTTATTTTAAGGGATAATTGCAACAATTTTTAATATTTATTTATTTATTTCTGCTTTTTAGGGCCACACTTGCGGCATATGGAAGTTCCCAGGCTAGGCAACTGTAGCTACAACTGCTGGCCTACACCACAGCCACAGCAATGTGGGATCCGAGCCATGCCTGTAACTACATCACAGGTCACAGCAACACCAGATCCTTAACCCACTGAACACAGCCAGGGATCGAACCCGCAACCTCAGGGTTCCAAGTTGGATTCATTTTGGTTGTGCCAAGATGGGAACTCCTGTTTTTCTTTATTTTTAAATCATTTGCTTTAATATAAGAAAGTAAGCTAATTGTTACACAAATTTGGGAAGGAAAAAGGAACCAAAAATTGCATTTCCTCTGCTCAGAGGAGGCCATTGTTAACATCTACTGTATCATTTCATGCTTGTGTCTGTGTCTGTGTTTGTTTTTTCCTGCAAAATGGGTTAAAATTGTCCATAATCATTTTTATCTTTTTTTTAATTTGAAATTTTATTCTGGAGTTCCTGTCGTGGCTCAGGAGTTCCCGTCGTGGCTCAGTGGTTAACGAATCCAACTAAGAACCATGAGGTTGCAGGTTCGATCCCTGGCCTTGCTCAGTGGGTTAAGGATCCGGCGTTGCCGTGAGCTGTGGTGAAGGTTGCAGACGTGGCTCGGATCCCGTGTTGCTGTGGCTGTGGTGAAGGCCGGCGGCTACAGCTCCTGTTAGACCCCTAGCCTGGGAACCTCCATATGCCACGGGTGTGGCTCTATATAAAGGCAAAAGACAAAAAAAAAAAAAAAAAGGAATGAAATTTTATTCCGAAACTGTAGATGCCAAATAGTCATCAAAACTGAACATTTTAAAGAACTTTGGCCATGCCCATAGTATTAGGAAGTTTCCAGGCCAGGGATTAAACCCAAGCCATAGCAGTGACAACAGCTGCTATGGATACTTAACTGCAAGGCCACCAGGGAACACTTTTTGTTGGAAGGCTCCCAGGCCAGGGATTGAGTTTGAGTTGCAGCCGTGACCTATGCTACAACTGCAGCTAGGCCAGACCCCTTAACCCACTGCACTGGGCCATGGATCAAACCTTCACCTCCAGAGACAACACCAGATCCATTAACCCACTGTGCCACAGCAGGAACTCCTCTTTTTAAGTCAGTAAGTATATACCTATACACTTTTAAATGGTTGCTGAATCTTTATGTGGATAAATCAGTATGACTCTTCATATTTATAGCCCATGCCACTCAGGTTATTTTCAGTTTTGTGCTATTCTTAGCAATAGTCTTGTACTTGTTTCTAATAATTTATCTGTATCTCCACCTATTTCTAAACCATATTTTTGCATTTTGAGGTGGTCATTTGATTCGAGATTTACTGTTCCTCAAAAGCATAGCTTGGGTTTCTTTCCAAGTTACCCTTGAGATGTTGGTAAAGGGATTGGATCTGCTGTATAGATGGAGGAATGGAGTCATGGAGCTTATCAATGAAAAAAATGTATCTGTTACTCAAGGCACTCCAGTGATGGCTTTTGTACTTTGTCTCAAATATTTCTTTTTTTAAATTATGGAAAGAAAAGTCTTACCTCACAAAAGAGGAAGTCTGAATAAAAACTTGGCAGTAAAGTGTCTGAAAGAACAAGCTTTCTTTAGCAATGCAACTCCAGAAGTTTCACTTCTCCCTCTTCTTCTCCTCCTAAACTAGCAAATTCTTACAATACATAGACACTGTTGAGAAGAGCTTCAGGATTAGAGTGGGGGTAGAGCTGATGACACGGAAGGAGCCAGTTCAGTAACCAGCCAAAATGACAGTGATAAAAATAATCCAGTTTGTCTCCCAAAGTATCCATTCCCAAATTGTCTCTGTGTAGTCATATGGACTAAACTTACTATTCTTGAGTTCCCATACAGAAAAACTCTTCTCTGCTTTCCCTCATGGCTCAGAGAATTAGTAATCCAGCATTGTCACTGCTATTTTTCAGGTTACAGCTGTGGTGAGGGTTCGATTCCTTGCCTGGAAACTTCCGCAGGCCATGGGCATGGTCAAAAAAAAAAAGAAAGAAAGAAAAAAAAAAGAATAACTCTTCTCAGAGCCTCTTTGCCAGGAAAAAAAAAAAGAAAAATCATAGGAAAGTCAACAGAAGTGATTAATTTAAACTTATAATTATTTTTTCACTCCCACTTCTTCATTTTCTAAAAGCAATACTTTCAGAGACTTGGGGCAGAGGGAAGCTTAGATATCATTTTGTATAGTCTCATCATTTTATAGATGAGGAAGTAGGTGGAGAATATACTGTTTAGATTTCATTGTGATCTTCGTTTTCCTTTGGCTTTAAAGGTTTAGTAGTTCAGTCCTGATGTTACGTAATCGTTTGGAAAGGACTGTTTCCCTAGTAACTCCTTAATTCATAACTGGCCTGGGTTTTCTAACAAAAGTATTTTCTTTCTTCATGGGATAAAGTTCGAACTCATCAGAAAAATTTCTGTTTGAGGGATGAACTGTTTAACTTCTCTCACTTAATCTGCTACATTTTTCTATATCTTTGACTTTTCTTGTGTCACCCTTCCTGTTTTAGCGGAAGAAATAGCCTTATTCCTCTACAGTGTACTCAGACTTTCCATGTGTGTTCTTTTCCCCCCTTTTGTTTCATAAAATCTTTTTGGAAAAGTAATCCAAAGTTAACTGAATGCAAAATACAAAGTAGCTAAGATGTTAGCAGCAATCGCTAAGCAATTATTGTCTAGAAAATATAAAAGTAAGGTATAAATCACATTAGCTTTAAAAAGTTTATAGTAATGAACCTAATCAAGGGTACAAAAAACATTTATGAAGAAAAATTTTAAACAGCATAGAACACAAGAAAACCTGATGTTCTTAGGTTCATAGATTAAGTCCATAGACTGAATAATTTAACACTTGTAAAGATATCATTTCTTCCTTAACCAATTAGGTCATTCAAGCTAATCCAATAAAAATCTAAAAAAAAATCTAACAGGATCTTCTTTTTTCTCCAGTTTTCTTGAGATACAATTAACACAAAATATTGCATTACATTTAATTAATTAATTAATTAATTAATTTTTTATCTTTTTAGGGCCACACCCGTGGCATATGGCTCTTGGTCCAATTGGAGCTATAGCTGCTGGCCTATACCACAGCCACAGAAACGCAGGATCTGAGTCGCGTCTGCAACCTGCACCACATCTCATCGCAACGCTGGATCCTTAACCCACTGTGCAAAGCCAGGGATTGAACCTGCATCCTCATGGATGCTAGTCAGGTTGGTTAACTGCTGAGCCATGATGGGAACTCCAAAATATTGTATTATTTTTAAGTGTACAACATGATGACCAGATGTTTATATATATTGTGAAATGATTGCCACAATAAGTTTAGGTGACATTTATCACCTTACATAGTTACAATTTCTTTTTTGTGATGAGAACTCTTAAGACTTACTCAGCAACTTTCAAATATACAATTTGGTATTCTTATTGTTTGTCACTGTCTTGTACATTACATCCTTAGAACTGATTTATAACTGGGAGTTTGAACCTTTTGACAACCTTCATTCATTTCACCCACCTCTCATCCTAACAGGATATTTTAAAGCCCTCAGCAACTGAATCTGGAATTTCTATGGAAGTATAAAGTATAGAATAGCTTTACATTTTTTTAATAAGACTAAAGGATGTGGGAGAGTTTAGAGTTATCCTTCTTAATACTAAAGTCTGATAGAAAGCTCTTATAATAAAGAAATACAAGAACAACAACAAAAAAAAACAGTGCATCAGAGTAAATGACATAGAACACAGGCATTCACACAATGTATCTGCTTGTCTAATATTCTGCGTAGCATGTGACAGAGATAGCATCAGCAATCAGTGAAGAAAGAATGGACTTCTAGCAGAACGTAGTGAGAAAACTAGCTTATTACATAGAAAAAATAAAGTTGGATATCTACCTCATACCATATATGTGGTGAACTCCAAAAGGATTAAAGACCAATTGCAAAAGTAACACTATAAAATTAATAGAAAAAAGATAGGCAAATATTATTTTGGTGTGGAAAAGGAGCTCTTATATAAGACTCTCAAGGCAAAAGCCATGAGGATAAATCATGATGAATTTTAATATTATTAAGGATTTCAATTCAGTGAAGTACTCAATAGATAAAGTTAGCAGAGGGGTAATAGAACAGAAGGATTACTTGTAATTTTCACAGATGACATCATGCAAACATACACACAAACACAGATAGAGAGAGAGAGAAGAAACAATTAGAAAAATGGGCAAAGAGAAGAGAAATCAATCACTGAAGGGGAAACAGAAATAGTAAGTGAAGAGATGAGTAAACTCACTAGTAAACAAAGAAATCCAAAGGGAGCAAAGTAGCACATTGCATCTATCAAAAATTATACAGGAATACTATTTTTAACAAGGGTGTGCGGAGCAGATTTTCATCCACAGCTTGTAGGATTAAAACTGTGTGGCTGTTCTGGAGAGACTTGGTATTGCTTGTTGAAATTAAATGTGTGACTAGCCTATAATTTAAGGATCTCTTGCCTGGATATCTAAATCCTAAGAAACGCTTTCTAAGGCCTGTGTTGGGACATATATGATGTTGTTCGTTGCAAAGTTTTTTTATGTTAGTGAGAAGGTGGAGATAATCTAGGTGTTCATCATTAAGAGAAGAGGTGAATGTAATAGGGGATATGCTTACAATGATACATTATGCAACCATTGGAAACTACAAAATAGATGTACATACAGCAATACAGTTACATCTCAAGAACATAGGGCTGAGTAAACAAAGAAGCAGAATGAGATCTGTAGCAAACTATTTTGTTAGTTTAAACCATTATATACTGGGAGTTCCCATTGTAGCTCGGTGGGTTATGAACCCCACTAGTATTCATGAGGATGTGGGTTCGATCCCTGGCCTTGCTCAGTGGATTAAGGATCTGGCATTGCTTTGAGCTGCAGTGTAGGTTGCAGACATGGTTCAGATCCTGTGTTGCTGTGGCCATGGTGTAGTCGGGCAGTTGCAACTTCTATTTAACCCCCAGCCTAGGAACTTCCATATGTAGCAGGTGTGGCCCTAAAAAGAAAAACCAAACCAAACCAAAATACAGAACAACAAAAATATAATATGAAAAGCAAATCTTTCGAGAACACTTACAAATCCAATGACATTTACTGAATATATTAGAGAAAACTTGGGGTAGGTTTGGAAATATGAGGTCTAGCAGACCTGTGATGATATTGTACTTTAACCTGTATGATGAACTCAACTTTGTCTCTGTGAAAAAATGTACACATTCACTCACACAGAGAAAATTTATTCATTCAACAAATACTTATTGAGCGCCTGTTGGAAGAGAAGAAAACCTCACTCAGATCTCACCACATAAAAATAATTTTTGGCATTGATTACACCTGTGCTCTTTTCTCCACTTCCTTCTCCTATTTCTGAAACCCTAACAAAAAAATGTACTTTTCTACCCAAACACATTTTTCCTTTTGAATATCTTTCCCAAAGCTATAAAATGTGCTTTTTTCCTATCCTAATAATGACCCATTCTCTTTCCCATCATCATCTGTTTTTATTTCCCAAGTCAAGACAACATCTTCAAATAACTTACTTTCATACTCACTTCTCTTTTTTAATTAAAGTATAGTTGATTTACAATGCTGTGCCAATTTCTGCTGTTCACACACACACACACACACACACTCTCACACATTTTTTTTTTTTGCTCTCTTCCATCATGGTTTATCTCAAGAGACTGGATATAGTTTCCTGTGCTGTACGGTAGGACCTCATTGCTTATCCATTCTAATTGTAATAGTTTGCTTCTGCTATCCCCAAACTCCCAGTCTATCCCACTCCCTCCCCACATGTTGGCAACCACACATCTGTTCTCTATATCTGTGAGTCTGTTTCTTTTCATTTGTGTCATATTTTAGATTCCACATATAAGTGATATAGAGTATTTATCTTTCCCTTTCTGACTTACTTCATGTAGCATGAGAATTTCTAGCTGCATCCATTTTGCTGCGAATGGCAACATTTCATTCTTTTTATGGCTGAGTAGTATTCCATTGTGTATATGTACCACATCTCTTAATTCATTCATTGGTTGATGGACATTTAGGTTGTTTCTATGTCTTGGCTGTTGTTAATAGTGTTGCAGTGAATATAGGGGTACATGTATCTTTCTGAATTATACTTTTGTTTGGATATATATCCAGGAGTGGGATTGCTATTTTCAGTTTTCTGCAGAACCTCCGTACTGTTCTACATAGAGGTTGCACCAGTTTACAATCCCACCAACAGTGTAGGAGTGTTCCATTTTCTCCATACCCTCACCAGCATTCGTTATTGGTAGACATACTTGTTATTTGCTATTTGTAGATGACCATTCTGATGGGTCAGATGGTACTTCATTGTAAGTTTTTTTTTTTTTTAGGGCCACCCCCAGGCTGGGAGTCAGGCCGCCCCCATGGCATATGGAAGTTCCTGGGCTGGGGGTCGAATTGGAGCTGCAGCCTAGACCAGAGCCACAGCAATGGCTTACACCACACACAGCCACAGCAACGTGGGATCTGAGCTGCATCTGTGACCTACACCACAGCTCATTGCAATGCCGGATCCTTAACCCAGTGAGCGGGACCAGGGATCAAACCTGCATCCTTATGGATACTGATTGGGTTCTTAACCCACCGAGCCACAACAGGAACTCCAATACCACAGTTCTGGTTAATGTAGCTTTGTAATATTGTCTGATGTCTGTAAGACTTATGTCTCCTGATTTCTTTTTTTCCCCCCTCTGGATTGCTTTGGCAATTCTGGGTCTTTTATGGTTCCATATATATTTTTGGATTGTTTGTTCTACTTCTGTGAAAAATGTCATGAGTTATTTTATAGGGGGTCATATTACATCTGTAGATTGCTTTGGCTAGTATGGCTCCCCCCCCCTTTTTTTTTTTGGCCACCCTGTGGCATATGGAGCTCCCAGGCCAGGGATCAGATCTGAGCCGCAGTTGTGACCTACGCTGCATCTGCATCAACAAAGGATCCTTTTAACACACTGTGCCAGGTCAGGGATCATTCTGGCACTGTAGAGACACTACCGATTACATTACACCACAGCAAGAACTTCTAGTAGGGCCATTTTAACAATATTAATGTTTCCAATATCTAAGCATGCGATATCTTAGCTTTTTTATGTGATTTTATTTTTATTTTTTTCTTAATGAATTTTATTACTTTTATAGGTGTACAACAATCATCATGACCAAATTTTATAGCATTTCCATCCCAAATCCTCAGTGCAGCCTCCTACCTCCCAACCTGTCTCTTTTGGAAACCGTAAGTTTTTCAAAGTCTGTGAGTTGGTGTCTGTTCTGCAAAGAAGTTCACTGTGTCCTTTTTTTTTAGATAACAAATGTAAGTGATAGCATTTGATGTTGGTATCCCATTGTCTGACTGACTTCATTTAGTATGATAATTTCTAGTTCCATCCATGTTGCTGCAAATGTTGTTATTTCTTTCCTTTTAATGGCTGAGTAATATTCCACTGTGTATATGTACTACATCTTGTTTATCCGCTCCTCTGTCAATGGACATTTAGGTTGTTTCCGTGTCTTGGCTATTGTATAGAGTGCTGTAATGAACAACTGATTTTAAAAGGCACTATTTCCCCCCTTTTTTTTTACTCTTCCTTTCTGTTATTTCATTGTTGGTATATAGAAATGCAACCAGTTTCTGAATGTTAATCTTATATCCTGAAAATTTACTGAATTTGTTTATCAGATTGAATAGTTTTTGTGAGGAGTCCTTTGAGTTTTCTATATATATAGTGTCATGTCATCTGTTTATAGTGACAGTTTTCCCTTTTCCCTTCTGATATGGATACGTTTTCTTTCTTTCTCTTGTCTGATTGCTGTGGCTAGGACTTCCAATACCATGTTGAATAAAGGTGGTGAAAGTGGGAATCCTGTCTTGTTCCAGATTTTAGTGGGAAGGCTTTCAGCTTTCCTCTGTTGGGTATAATACTGACTGTGGGTTTGCCCTAAATGGCTTTTATTATGTTGAGATTTGTTCCCTCTATATCCACTTTGGTAAGAGTTTTTATTGTGAATGTATCTTGAATTTTCTGAAATGCTTTTTCTGCATCTGTTGAGTTGATCCATGGTTTTTGGTTTTCTTTTGTTAATATGGTATGTTACATTGTTTGATTTGCATTTTTGTTTGTCTTTTTGCCTTTTCCAGGGCTGTACTCACAGCATATGGAGGTTCCCAGGCTAAGGGTCTAATCAGAGCTATAGCAGCAGGCCTATGCCACAGCCACAGCAGCGTGGGATCCAAGCCATGTCTTCAACCTACACCACACTCACAACTCATCCAGCAATGCCGGATCCTTAACCCACTGAGCAAGGCCAGGGATTGAACCCTCAACCTCATGGTTCCTAGTCAGATTCATTAACCACTGAGCCACGAGGGGAACTCCTGATTTGCATATGTTGAACAATCCTTGCGAACTTGGGATGAATTACACTTGGGTGTGGTGTATGATATTTTTTAATGTGTTGTTGGATTAGGTTTGCTAAAATTTTGAGAATTTTTACATCTATATTCATAAAAGATATTGGTCTATAATTTCTTTTTTGATGGGATATTTGTCTGATTTTGGCATTAGGGTGATAGTGGCTTCATAGAATGTCTTTGGAAGTGTTTTCTTCAATATTTTGGAAGAGTTTGAGAAGTATAGGTCCTGAACATTTGTTTGTAGAGATTTCTTTTAATTATTATTATTACATGTAGTATTTCATTTCTAGTATTGGTGTGTTCAAATTATGTGTTTCTTTTTGATTCAGTTTTGGGGAGCTGTATGTTTCTAGAAAGTTGTCTATTTTTACTAGGTTGTCAAATTTGTTGGCATATAATTGTTCATGGTGTTCTCTTATGGTTTTTTGTATTTCTGCATTATCAGTTGAGATTTCTCCTTTTTATTCCTTAATTTGTTTATTTGGGTTCTTTATCTTCTTGGTAAGTCTGGCCTTTCAAAGGCCCAGCTCTTGGTTGTACTGATTTTTTTCCAATTGTTATTTTTTTTATTACTCATTGAATTTTATTACATTTATAATTGTATAGTACAATTAAAAACTTTTTTACTAGGAGTTCCCATTTTGGATCAGTGATAACAAACCCAACTAGTATCCATGAGGGTACAGGTTTGATCCTCTGGCCTTGCTCAATGGGTTAAGTATCTGGCATTGCCATGAGCTACGGTATAGGTCAAAGACATGGCTTGGATCCTGCAGGGCTGTGGCTAGAGCAAACGCTGGCAGCTGCAGCTCCAATTTGACCCTTAGCCTGCAAACTTCCATATGCCAAAGGTGCAGCCCTAAAAAGAAAAAATAAAAATAAAAAAATAAATTTGTTATTATACTTTATTTATAATGGTGTGTCAATTTCTGCTGTAACTATTATTTTAAATCTTTTATTTATTTCCTCTTTGATCTTTATTTCCTTCCTTCTGCTGACTTTAGGTGTTGCTTGTTCTTCTTTTTCCAATTTTTTAGTTGATAAGTTAGGTCGTTTCATATTTTTCTTGTTTTTTCAGGAAGGCTTGTATCACTATGAACTTCCCTCTAAGAACTGCTTTTGTGAAATCCCATAGATTTGGTCTGGTTGTGTTTTCATTGTCATTTGCCTCAAGATATTTTTTAAATTTCCTTTTTGATTTCTTTGATGACCCATTGGTTTTTTAGTAACATGTTGTTTAGTAGCCATGTGGTCATTTTTCCCCCTATAGTTGATTTCTAATTTCATGCCATTTTGGACAGAGAAGATGCTTGAGGTAATTTCTATACTTTTAAATTTGTTGAAGTTAGCTTTGTGCCCCAGGGTGTTGTCAGTTCATGTGCATTTGAAAATAATGTATATTCTGTTTTTTTTTACTTAATATCCTGAAAATATCAATTAATCTGTTCTATTGCATCATTTAAGATCTCTATTGCCATTTTGATTTTCTGTCTAGAAGATCTGTCCATTGATATGAGTGGGGTGTTGAAGTCTTCTATTATTATTATATTCTCATCAATTTCTCTCTTTGTCTGCTAGTATTTGTTTTATGTATTGGGTGCTACTATATTAAGTACATATATGTTGACAAGCTTAATATTCTCTTCCTGAATTAATCCTTTTATTATTAGTGTCCTTCTTTATCTTTCTTTATGGCCTTTATTTTAAATTCTATTTTGTTTGATATGAGTATTGTGACTCCAGCTTTCTTTTCATTTCCATTTATATGAAATATGTTTTTCTATCCCCTCACTTTCAATCTTAGAGCTTCTTTGCTCTAAGGTGGGCCTCCTATAGGCAACATATTGTAGGCTCTTGTTTCTTCCTCCCTCCCTTCCTTCCTTTCCTTTTTAGGGCTACACCTAAGACATATGGAAATTCCCAGACTAGGAGCTGAATCGGAGCCTACGCCACAGCACAGCAATGTGGGATCTGAGCCACATCTGTGACCACACCACAGCTCACAGCAGTGCTGGATCCTTAACCCCCTGAACAAGGCCAGGGATTGAACCCACATTCTCATGGATACTAGTCAGGTTTGTAACCTGCTGAGCCACAGTGGGAACTCTCTTTTATTTTTTATCCAGTCTGCTACTCTGTCTTTTGATCAAAGCATTCAGTCCATTGACATTTAAGGTAATTACTGATAGATATGTATTTATTGCCATTGTAAGTCTTGTTTTCCAGTTGATTTTATGTTTCTTTGTTTCTTTCTTTTTCTTTTTATGGTTTGACAATTTCCTTTTCTATTATGCTTGTGTCCTCTTTTCTTGGGTTTTGTGAATCTGTTGTTTGGTTTTGGTTTGTGACTGCCCTGTTTCTCAAGTATGTTAACCCCTTCCTGCATGTACTTGCTTTAGGCTGATAATCATATAGGCTCAAACACCTTCTTAAAAAAAAGAATGTGGATTTACTTGCTCTTCTTCCCCACACTTTATGATTTTGATGTCCTTTTTTCCATCTTCATGTTCATCCTTTTGCTGTTCTTGTGTTTATCACTGCCTTTCACAAATGTTCTTTTTTTTTTTTTCTGGTCTGTATACTGGCTTATTTAAGTGATTCCTTTCCAATTGTTATCTCCTCTACTCTATACCTTCTTCTTTTCTATTTAGACGATAACTTTCAATATTTTTTTAGGATAGGTTTAATATTGCTGGGTTCTTTCATTTTTAGCTTATCTGACGAATTATTTCACCTTCTCTTTTAAATGATAATTTTACTTGGTAGAGTGTTCTAAATTGCAAATTTTTTTCTTTTAGAACTTTGAATATATTTTATCACTCTCTTCTGGCCTGTAATATTTCTGTAGAGGAATCACCCAGGAGACTTAATGGGAGCTCCGGTGTAATTAATTCTTTGTTTTTCTCTTGCTGCCTTTAGAATTTTATCCTTATCTTTAACTTTTGCCACTTTTATTATAACATGTCTTGGGTTCATCTTGTTTGGGACCCTCTCCTTCTTGTGTCTAGACATCTGTTTCCTTCTTCAGATTTTGGAGTTTTTCGGCTGTGATTTCTTCAGATACATTTTCAGTCCCATTTTGTCTTTCTTCTCCTTCTGGGATCCCTGTTTTGTGTGGATCAGCACACCTTATATTGTCTTACAGATATTTTATATTGTTTTCATTTTTTTTCCCTTTGGCTTTCTGTCTGGGTCCTGACTGTATGATTTCCATTACTCTATTTTCCAAGTCACTTATTCATTCCTATGTATTATTCATTCTGCTTTTTATTGCTTTTGGTTCAGCTTTTGTCTTGGCAAATGAATTTTCTATTTTTTTCTTGGCTCCTCAGAGTTTCTAGTTCCTTTTTACAGTAATTGCATTTCTGTCAATAGGCTTTCTTAGTTCTTTCCATATTTTCATTACTTCCTTTTGGCACTTGGTGTCTGTTAGATTACCGAGGTCTGTTTCATTGCTTGCTCCTTCAGGGGAATTTTCCTGTCCTTTAACTGGGAATAGTTCCTCAGCTTTTCTTTTTGCTTTTATTTCTCTTATTCTGTGAGTTTAAAGGAAACGATTATCTACTCCAGTTTTGGTGGGTTATTTTTATGTGGGATTGCCCCTGGGTAGCTTGTGTGGATTTACCTTTTTTTTTTTTTTTTTTCCGAGTGAGGGCTGTTTTTGGTTTGGATGCTTGCAGTCTCTTACTTCAGTGTGTGTAGGCTGTTATCCCCTTGATAGGGGGTGTGCTGGTTCATGGTCTGTATGGTCTCCCAGGGAGGTGGGAACAACAGGCAGTTCCTGTAGACAGTGCCTGGTCATGTGGCCCTTGGTAGTGGCCACAATGTCTGGGGAGGTGGTGGTTGCAGGGCATGCCTAATTGCAGGGCCCTTGGTGGCAGCAGCAACTCCAGGAAGGTGGGTGCAACTGGGGATACCTGGTTGCAGGGCCCTCAGCAGATGTGGTGGTGGCGGTTCATGTGTACTCCAGGGGAAGGAGGTCGATGGGTGATGCTGGGTCACAGAGCCTCCACTGCAGCAGTGACTCCTGCTGTGGTGGGAGCAGGGGGTGGTACCCAGTTGCAGGACCCTCCGTGGTGGTGGTGGTGGTGGGCTGAGTCAACCTTGGGAGTCTGAGATGGCTGTGGCAGCTTGCACCTGCCCCCGTAGCCTGCATAATCAGAGTCCTGCTGCCTGAGATCCCTGTGCACAGAGAAAGACGTTCCTATCGTGGTCTGCCCCCTACCCCTCACACTCCCCAACAGTGGCGCCTTGCTTCTTTGGTGGGCCCAGGCTCCTCTCACACTCCTTCAGCTGTGACACACCATTCCCTCGCCCTCTCTGTTTCCACACAGTCCTCTCCCAGGACCAATCACTATAGACCGAGCGTCAGCACCCAGCCCCTGCCCGAGTGTCTCAGGCTGTGGTGGACTGGCGGTGACAATGACCATCTGTATGACTCTCTGATTTGCCCTCCTCTGACTGGCTGCTGTGCTTTTCTCAGAGGCTTTGAGTCTCTCCTTCTGTGCTGACTGATCTCCCTGCCGGTCAAGGGGCCTCCCAGTGTGGAGATTCCTTTTCTCTTTCATAGTCCTTTCCTGCTGAGGGTGCTGGTCCCATCCTGATTCTTTGTTCCCTCCTCTTTTTTTTTTTTTGTTTTGTTTTCCTTTTGTCTTACCCAGGTATGTGGTGGTTTTCTTGCCCTTTTGGAAGCCTGAGGTTTTCTGCCAGCATTTAGTAGATGTTTTGTGAGAACCCTGCTACATGTAGATGGCTTTTTTTGTTTGTTTGTTTTTTGTGGGAGAAGATAAGCACCACATCCTACTCCTCTGCCATCTCGATCCAATTTCAAGATTTACTTCTCAACTTAAAATGGTTGTCAGTTGTTCTACCTTTCTCTTAAAGCTGTTTTCTCAAAGGTCACTAGTGGTTTCTCAATTTTAATCAAGTGGGCTTTTCTCTGTTTACATAAATAAGCACTTATTGGTTATAAACTTTGATATATAGTGTGATGCCAGGATCTGGGCTGGGTGCTGGAGCTACATGAAGATTTTAGTATAGTCCTTGTGTTCTGGGAGATCTTACTCTGGTTCAAAAGTAGGTATGGAAATGGGTAATCTTATCTTTTAAGATTTTCTAGGAGTTCCCATTGTGGCTCAGTGGGTTAAGAACCCAACATAGTGTCCACGAGGATGCTGGTTTGAATCCTGGCCTTGCTAAGTGGTTTAAGGATCTTGTGTTGCCACAAGCTGAAGCGTATGTCACTGATGCAGATTGAATCTTGTGTGGCTGCGGCTGTGGCTGGCAGCTGCAGCTCCAATTTGACCCCTAGCCCAGGAATTTCCATATTGCTCAGGTGCAGCTATAAAATGGAAAAAAAGAAAAAGATTTTCTATTACAGAGATCAGATGTGCCTAGGTTGCACATGTGTCCAGGAGCTCAAGTGGGCACTTTGGGTTCAGGAAGACTTTTAAGAGAAGATTCAGAGTGTTGAAGGGTGAACCAGTTAAATAACATTAAGGAATTCTAGACAAGTATTTCTCAAACCTAACTACACATTTGTCTTAAAAAAATACTGTGCTAGGCCCCACCCAAGACCAATGAAATCACAATGTCTGGGGTAGAACCTGGGCATGTTTTTGAAGTTCATCTTGTGATATCAAGCTGCAGCCCTATCTGAGGACCACAGATCTAGGCTGATGGAGAAACAAGGCTAAAGGGGTCTAGGACGGTAGGCCATGTGACTAAGAAGTGTCAGAGCCTCCAATCATGGACTGTCTTACTTAAAGGAATGTTTTCAACCCCTCCTTGTTGCTGTTTCCCCTTAACTGGGGTGATGTTAGGTTACTCCATTATACTGCAGTTAAACAATTCAGGAGGTTAGAACAGCACAATTTTGTTTCTGTTTTTGCTTCCTTCCATGGCCCTATATTTGGGTCAACTAGGATATCCCCAGGGGAGTTGTACTTTTTCTTTCTTCGTGTTCAGTTCTCTCACTTTCAATTTCTTAACCCAAATTCTAGACTTGCTAGAAGAATGAGCTGGGTTTCCAAGATTTCAGCACTTCCCATATTATTCAGATGGAAACTCTCTTTCATCTTCAGAGGATAAAGTCAATATAACAGTGCCCTCTTGAACCAATCAGAACACGTATTTGGCCAGGCTCCATTTCTCCTTTTCTATTTGTGGAGGACCCCTTGTAAGAATGATTTACAAGGCTTATTAACTCATGCCAATTTCCTCCTATCTTTGTTTCCATTGCTTGTGAATTGAAACTATATTTCCTAATTCTTTATGACTTCAAAGGATTTACTCATATGGGAGTTCCTATTGTGGTGCAGCAGAAACAAATCCAGCTAGCATCCATGAGGATGCAGATTTGATCCCTGGCCTTGCTCAGTGGGTTAAGGCTCTGGCATTGCCATGAGCTGTGGTGTAGGTCACAGACCAGTCTCAGATCCCACGTGGCTGTGGCGTGGCTGTGGCCTAGGCTGGCAGCTGCAGCTCCAATTCGACCCCTAGCCTGGGAACTTCCATATGCCACAGGTGCAGCCCTAAAACGCAAAAAAAAAAAAAAAAAAAAAAAAAAAAAGAATTTACTCATCGTTTCATTTAATGCCCAAATCAACTTTATGGTGAAGGGATTATTCAAGCTTATTTTCAGTCTTATTTAACAAATGAAGGAAGTGGAGGTTCAGAGAGATGAGACAAGATCTCACAGAGATTTCTGAAATATTTATATCTCCTGACAGCCACTCCAGTCTCCTTTCAACTTTGCATGAGTTTCTCTATTTAATGAATCAGACTATTCATTCATTCATTTCTTCATTCACTCACTCAACAAGAACGTATCTATTAAAAGCTTTGAACCAGCTGTAGTGGTGCATATACACGGTCCCTTGTCTTTGCAGGGTGCTCTGTTAAAGAAACTGGTTTTTGCTCAACTAAGAGCCTTTCCTTCTTCTGATAGAACTTCAACTGTTTCTGGAAACCAGCATATTCTATCCCTTGATTTCAGAGTCCCTACCCAAGGCTCCAAGGATGTCCCTGGTTGGTCTAAACCAGTCATAGACACTTCATAGGTTGGGTTTTAGAACTGAGCGGTAGCTTTGTTCTGGATGATAAGTGATAAGGGGAAGCTTGCTTAGAAGGTCTTGTCTCCCCAACAAAAATCAAGGAAAGGCTTATGATGCTCCTTTCCCTTCCCAAAGATGAAATTGATGTCCAGAAGTACACTGGCCCTACTGTGACCTTGCTGCGACAAATCAGCCAAGGGGAACGTAAAGAAAAGAGCCTGGGTCCTTGATATTTTTTGAATCCATGGGTTGTCTACCTCAGATTTCTTGTTGTTAGAGGAAAAACAAACTCTTTGTATGTTCAGGCTTCTATGAATTGGATTCTCTGTTACTCAACAGTTGAATGTATTCCTAAGTGACTCAACTGACTATTTTAGTGACAAACAAAGAAAAATTCTTACTTGTATTTGAGTTCTTCGTTTTTGCTGGTTAACAGAGGAATCTTGAGCAAGCTGAAGTCTTGCTGATGGGGGGGGGAGAGGTTCAGAGAGGAGCAGAGATACCTGAGAGAAGAGCAGAGCAGGTGATGCCTTGGGCGTTCCTGATGCGGTAGTGATTCCAGATCATGAGTGCCCTTGTCAAGGAGTCATCTCTGCCCTGAGGCAATGTGAGTCATCCTCTGACCTTGTCCATGAAGCAGCTCTAACTTATACTGATGATAAAAGCTGTATTGTGGGGAGTTCCTGTTGTGGCTCAGTGGGTTAAGAACCCGACTAGTATCCATGAAGACGCGGTTTGATCCCTGACCTCGCTTAGTGGGTTAAAGATCTGGTGCTGCCATGTGCTGTGGTGTAGGTTGCAGACAGAGCTTGGATCTGGCATTGCTATGACTGTGGTGTAGGTGGGTGGCTGCAGCTCTGGTTTGACCCCCTAGCCTGGGAATCTTCATATGCCGCAGGTTCGGCCCTAAAAAACAAAAAACAAACAAACCAAAAAAACTATATTGTGGGTTACATTTTTGACTTCCAATCCCTCTTTCCTTGTATATATAGTGTAAAAGGGAATACTTCTTTACAGGTTTGTGGTAGGGACTACATGTGAACAACACAGTACTTTGCACGTAACTGCAGCTTAGGGCATATTCATTGCTTTTTATTTCCCTAACCATTAGGTTTACATGGAGGTAGAATGGACTATTTGGATGAAAGTATGCAAGTAGAGGCTTGACCACATGTATCAGGCTTTGATGGATGGGTAAATTAATGATCTCTCTCTTGCTTTTCTCTTCTAAGCGAGACCTCTCCAAGTAAACCAGTCTATTTTCTTTGCCTCATACCAATCCCCACAAAGGAATGGGTTAAAATGTTTGTTTATAGCCACCCACTCAGATGATTGACTGGCTCCACGCAGATTGAGGAAGGCTTTGGTTCACAAAGGGAGTAAGTTTGAGCAGGCAGTGGTAAGATAACCCCTGCAAAGGCCATTCTGTGTTCTGTGCTCCTCTAACGCTACCTAAATAGCGACTACTTGAATAATAACGCACATTTGTTAGGTGTTCACTATTCGCCTGGTACTTTGCTAAAGGCTTTCCATGGACCATCTCATTTTAGTACTTACAGCCACCCAAGATGTCGGTACTACTCTATCTATTTTATAGAGGGGTAATTGCACACAGAGAGGTTAAGTAAATTACCCATGGCCATAGCTGGTATGTGGTCAGGGTGGAACCCAGGCAGTTTCATTTCCCATCCCACAGGAAATCACAGAATGTGAGGAAGCTGATGCAAGGGTCATAGAGCGAGAGGAAGCTTGCTGAGTGGATCCTCATAGTTGACACTAAATAGGAAAGGCTATCCTTCTCCTCCCACTAAGAGAACCCATAAAGTAGCTCCCTGCTAAGGTTAAAGTCATCTCCTGACCTCAAGAGCCATGACTGTACAAGCTGGAGGGGATTTACAGATCTTACAACCACTTAATTCTGGGCACCATTTTAATGAAGGTGATCTCAATTGTGAAATTATTTTTTTTTTTATACATCTTCCTCTCAGGCTCAGTGATCATACAGAGAAGATGTAGATCAACTATACTTCAATTAAAAAAAAAAGATGGGTGGAGCTCCCATTGTGGCACAGTGGGTTAAGGATCAGACTGCAGCAGCCTGGTCACTGTGAAAGTGTGGATTCGATCCCCAGCCTGGCATAGTGGGTTAAAGGATCCAGCATTACCAGAGCTATAGCATAGGCCACAGCTATGGCTTGGATTCAGTCCCTGGCCAGGGAACTTCCATATGCTATGGGTGTGGGCATAAAAAAAAAAGGTGGTTGCTCTTTACCCAGAGGACACTGCCCATACTCCTCTATGTGGCATTTCAGGCCCTTAATGATCTGATCCCAGCCTGTATTCCAGTTTCTTCACTTGGCACTTCTGATTTCTTCCATCCTGACTTGAGGCGCAGCTGTAGTGAAATACACACACACACACACACACACACACATCAGTTATAATCCTTGGATCACTACATAGTCTCATAGTTGATTTGCACGTAGCCCTGTTTTGTTTTATCCTCTTTGTTTCTTTTTTTAAAACTTTTTTTGAAGAGAGCGTTTAAGTTCTATGTTTACTTTTAAATACTGTAACATATGCCTTTAAATAGTTTAAATGATATCATAAACTCCTGAAAAGCTGAAATTCTTCATTTAGTCTAAGGTGACTTTCAGTTATCACCACTGAATTTATATGCTCCTCATACTGTCTGAAATTCTTTCTGTTCCACCGCAGTCATCTCCACTGTCCTTTAAGTCTAGTTTTGAAAATGTCCTTGACTTTATTCTTCTATCTTTAAGACTGTGCTAGAAGTCTTTTCCCAACACTCCCCTAGTGTTCTGTCCTGTCCCTGTCATATCGTATCACAATGTGCTATCCTGTCTGGGGACCTGCTTGCCTCCCCATAGGAGCTTAATGAGGACTGAGTGACTGGTCTAACATTGCAGTCTCTGCTTAGCCTAGGGCCTGGCCCATAGCAGGGACTCAATATATAGATCAGAGGTTGGACCTTTCTTTCTATGAGGAAGAGACAGTAAACATTTTTGGCTTCATGGACCTTACAGCATCTGTTGCATTTACTCGTCTCTGCCACTGCCGTGTGAAAGCAGCCATGGACAATATGTAAACAAATGTGCATGGCTGTGTTGCAATGCAGTTTTATTTACAAAGATGGATGATGGGCTGGATGTGGTCCCTGTGCCATGGTTTGCTGAGCCCTGCTATAAGTGATGAAGAAATGAACAAATCAAAATGAGAGGTGGGATTACATTTAACCCCATTTACTAGGGAGGAATTATGGGTTACCCCAAAGAGCCCTTTATCAGAAAACCAGGGATTCTATTTTCTATTACTCAGCAGAATTTTATCCTCTCTGGCTCCAGGGGCTTTATCTTTAAAATGGGACTTGATAATACCTCCTCTGCTTAAGGATTTGAAACTGTCAGGTCCTGAAGAGTAGGACCTCATTTGTCTTTATTCCATATGCCTTATTTGTCTTTATTCCCAGAGCCCAAAGCCTAGCACAATCCCCACAAGTCCAGAGTATAACAGATTGACAAGCACCAGCAGCATGATTGACAGGTCAGGTGAAGCAGGTGTTTAGGGAAGCAGAAGTTGGACCAGCCAATAGTGTAAACTCTTCAGACTGGGAAAAATTTAGTCATCCAGCCAAATCACCACTATGTAGAGGTCCTTCTTGGGGTCTTTTTTTATTCTAAATGACAGAAAACTCAACACAAATTGGCTGAAACCCCAAAGGGAATTGACTGACACAGGGATGTGCCTTATTTCAGGGGCTTGAAACATGTCAGAGATCTGGGGTTTCTCTCTTTGACTTGTCTTATGCCTGGTTTGTTCTCTTATTGGGCAGGCTTCCCCCACTTGTGAAACAATGACTAACATTTGCTTCAGTTTCATATTCTTGTAGCTCAAAGACCAGTGGAAAACAGGGAGGGTCCCTACTTCTCCAAAGTCCCAGTAAATGTGACAAGACTGTGCATCTTTGGCTTTGTTTGGGTCACTTGGCCATCCTTGAGCCAATCACCTTGGCCACCAATGAAATCCACACCGCCTGAACTTTATTGACAGGGCAAGAGGGAAAACTGATTCTCCAGAGGTGAACTGCACACACAGAAAAAGAAGGTGGCAAAGACATAAAATACCTAGGATTCTGCAGATCCTCTCCCAAGAATACTGTGCTTTACTACAATATTTAAATTACGCATCCAGTGTTGGGATGTTTGTGAACTGCCTGAAGCCTGTCCATTGATCCTATTTTAGGAAGAGAAGAAAACCAAGCTTAGTCTCTTTTCCCAGCGTGTGACCCCTTCCAGAAAGCAAATTACTATTAACATTTTCATGTCTAAAAATAAAGGTGTATTTGCATCTTTAAAACTAAACATTATTTTAGGAGTTCCCTTTGTTCTCAGGTTCTCAGTGGTAATGAACCTGACCAGGATCCATGAGGTTGCGGGTTCGATTCCTGGCCTCACTCAGTGGGTTGGGGATCTGGCATTGCTGTGAGCTGTGGTTTAGGTCGCAGGTGAGGCTTGGATCCCATATGGCTGTGGCTGTGGTGTAGGCTGGCAGCTGTAGCTCAGATTCGACCCCTAGTCTGGGAACTTCTATATGCCACAGTTGCAGCCCTAAAAAACAAACAAACAAACAAACGAGACATTATTTTGGAACAGCTTCAGACTTTATGGAAAAACTGTGATGATTTACAGAGAGTTCCTACATACTCAGTGCATCGTTGCCCCTATTGTTAATCTTATATTAGGTATATTTGTCACAATTAGCAAAGCAATGTTGATAATTATTATTAATCAAACTACAAAGATCTCCTTAGTTTTATTTTTTATTTTTTCTCTTTTTAGAGCCATACCCGAAGCATATGGAAGTTCCCAGGCTACAAGTTGAATCGAAGCTGTAGCTGTGGCCTACACCACAGCCACAGTCATACAAGATCCAAGCCACATCTGTGACCTATACCGCAGCTTGCAGTAATGCCGGATCATTAACCCACTGAGCAAGGCCAGGGATCAGACCTGCCTCTTCGTGGATATTATGTCTGGTTCTTAACCTACTGCGCCACAACTGGGACTCATGAGCTCTTTCAGGATACCAGGTTATATTTAGTTATTATGTTTCCATAGATTCCTCTTAGCTGTAACAATTTTTTTTTTTTTTCGGTCTTCTAAGGCCTGCAGCCGTGGCATATGGAGGTTCCCAGCCTAGAGGTCGAATCAGAGCTATAGCTGCTAGCCTACACCACAGCCACAGCAGGTCGGGATCCAAGCTGCGTCTGTGACCTACACCACAGCTCACGGCAATGCCAGATCCTTAACCAGCTGAGCGAGGCCAGGGATTGAAACCACATCCTCATGGATATTAGTCAGGTTCATTAACCACTGAGCTACAGCGGGAACTCCACCTGTAACAATTTTTTAAGACTTTCCTTGTTTTTGATGACCTTGACAGTTTTGAGAAAAAATTGTCAGATATTTTGTAGAAATCCTCTCAGTTTGGTTGCGTCTGATGTTTTGTTCTCACAGCTAGATTTAGGTTGTGGGTTCCTGGGAGAAATCTGCAGAGGTGAAGTTTTTTTTGCCTCACATCCCATCAAGGGCACATTCTATTAACAAGACTTCTGTGGGAGTTGATCTTGAGATAGGGTTTGCCAGGTTTCTCCACTGTAAAGTTGGTCTTTTTTTCTCCCCCCTCCAGATTGTGTGTGTGTATGTATGTGTGTGTGTGTGTGTGTGTATATATATATATATATATATATATATATATATAGTTATTTTTTTTTGGAAGAAAGTCACCATATCCAGCCCACACTGGAGGAGTAGGAGTTTTACTTCACCTCCTTGAGGAGGGAGTACCCACATAAATTACTTGGAATTTTTCTGTGAAGATTTATCTCTTCTGCTCCACTTATTTATAGATTCAATTATGTATTATATTAGTATGAACCCAGAGATATTTATTATATACTTTGAGTTATAACCCAGTACTACTTTATTTATTTATTTATTTATTTATTTATTTTTTGTTCAGAGTTTTCCAGCTTTGGTCACTGGGAACTCTTTCATTTGTCCCTGTGTCTCTTTAATAATCCTACTGTTGAATTGTGGATTTTTGTGTGTGTGTGCATATCTATCCTTTTTAGCACTGCGATACGCTCCAGATTCATCTTAAATATTTTCATTCTCAGTCCTAGAATCAGCCAGTTTTTCAGGGAGCTCTAGTTCCTTTTACTGGGGAATAGTACTAGAAACTAACTAAGATTGGGGTGTTAGGTGTATACAATATGTACATGTTTTAAGATAAATATATTCTAAATAATATACAAATAAGAGTTCCCGTCGTGGCTCAATGGTTAATGTATCTGACTAGGAACCGTGAGGTTGCATGTTTGATCCCTGGCCTTGCTCAGTGGGTTAGGGATCCGGCGTTGCCGTGAGCTGTGGTGTAGGTTGCAGATGCAACTCGGATCCCGCGTTGCTGTGGCTATGGTGAAGGCCGGCAGCTACAGCTCCTATTAGACCCCTAGCCTGGGAACCTCCATATGCCGCGGGTACGGCCCTAGATAAGGCAAAAAGACAAATAAATAAATAAATAATATACAAATAATTCTAAATTATTTAGAATACTTTTGTCACTTTAAAGGGCTTATTACTGGAGTTCCCTGGTGGCTCAGTGGGTTAAGGGTCTGACATTGTCACTGCTGTGGCTCTGGTTACAGCTGTGGCGCAGGGTTCGAGCCTTAGTCTGAACACTTTTGCATGCCATGGGTATAGCCCCCCTCCCCCAAAAGGAGGCTTATTACTAAAAATAGAGCAAATCCCTTTCCTACGCCTTCTCACAAAATTTAAACTGAAACTCCTTGGGTTTTTTACACCGATTTCTACCTCCGTATTACTAATAATGAGCTTATGCTGATATTTATTGTTTGATTAATTTGGATATTAACTATTGACCTCCTGTAAGTTGGTAAATAAAGTTTAACTCTCTTGCACCACCATCCTACTTTATATCTATCCATCTTCCAGTGTAATCATACTACACTTTTGTGTTAAACCACTAGCCAGAGTTTATATTACTACGACCATCCTTTCACATTGAAGAAGTGGACTGAAATTACATTTTCCTTCCTGTACAATATTTTATCTCTCCTGGTTGTAATAATTGCCTCATTTCCCCCTTTTTCCTAATTTCCACTGAATTTCATTCCAAATGTTCTAACCTGTATGTCAAAGATTTATCAAGTCTATTTTCAAAATATCTAAATGCAAGAGGTAATCTATCAGTCACCCTCTCCCCTATCATCCCAAATCTTATTCCTCTTCCTTTCTGCTCCCTCTGGTTTGGCTGCTATCGTAATGCCCCCTTCACCTCTGGTGAACTTCCTGGTACTCACACCTTTGTATCGTTCCCTCCATTTGAATCTAGGTTAGCCTTCTAACTTGTTGACCAAAAGAATACTGAGGAAATGATATTGAATGACATCTAAGGCTAGGTCATAATCATTGCAGATTCTTCCTGACCCTGTTGGAATGCTCATTTTTGAGAAAGCCAGATACTATGTAAGAAAACCATCTACTGTGATAGAATTTTTTGCCATAATGTAAGGAAACCCAAGGTACCACGTGGAGAGACAGGTGCCTGTCCAGCCCCTAACTCCTCAAGCCATTCTATCAGCTTGTTAGAGACATGGGAGTAAAAAAGCCATCTTGGGTGATCAGTCATGTGAATGAAGAAGTTAGCATTGATCAAAGTTATCATTGAACAGTGCAGTCTGGTCCTAAGATAGCTCCATCTCCAGTCAATAACAACCCAACTGAATAACAACCCAGCTACGCACGATCAACCCAAGGCATCATAAAAAGTAATAATATATTACTGTTGAGGTACTGAGTGTGGGGTGGTTTGTGACGTAGCAATAGATAACAGAAGTGGTTGCTCTCTGGGTCTGCTATGCAGTTTCCTTTCTCCAATTTTCCTCCCCTGTGTTGGATGTCCTCTTTTTCTGGATCCCATGATCTTTAGTTTTCTGCTGAATTTTCCAATTTTGTTGTAGATTTCCCTCCACATCTTCCTAAGTAAGGGAAAGGGGAATTTTGAATCCATCTATATCTGAAAAAGACTTTATTGTACTCTTCCATTTGAGTAGTAAGTTGGCTGGAAAAGAATTCTAGATTGAAAATCATTGTCCCTTGTGAATTTGGAGAGCATTACTGGATTATTTTCTAGCTTTGGCTATTTAGAAGGCCAAGTTGTTAATTTTTTAATTATAGTTGATTTACAATGTTCTGTCAATTTCTGCTGTACAGCAAAGTGACACAGTTACTTTCTTTCTCTCACATTCTTTTTCTTTTTCTCACATTTGTCACATAAATTCTTTTTCTCACATTATCCTCCATCGTGTTGCATCACAAGTAGATACAGTTCCCTGTGCTATACAGCAGGATCTCATTGCTTGTCTACTCCAAATGCTATAGTCTGTATCTACTAACCCTAAAGACAAATGCCATTCTAATTCTAAATCCTTTCAATGCAATATGCTTTTGTGTTTTTTTCTCTCTGTAATCTTTTACCATTTTCTCCTTATGTCTAATGTTCTTATATTTTATGATAATATACTGTCTTTGAGGGGATCTTGCTCAGCAGAAATGAATCTGACTAGCACCCATGAGGACACAGGTTTGATCCCTAGCCTCGCTCAGTGGGTTAAGGAAGGATCCAGTGTGGCTGTGAGGTGCAGTGTAGGTGGTAGACACAGCTCGGATCCCACAGTGTTGTGACTGTGGCATAGGCCAGTGGCTACAGTTCCAATTTGACCCCTAGCCTGGAAAACCCCATATGCTATGGGTACAGCCCTTAAAAGAGCAAAAAAAAAAAAAAAGGGTAATAATAATATTAATAATTTCCTACTCTCTTTCTGTTTTAATACTCTGAAACACCCCTAGCCATTTGACTTTATAGATGGGTTATATTTTCTGGAAGTTTTCCTAAACTGTCTTTCAAATTTTCCATAAAATTTGGGGGTAAGTATAATCTTCTTAATTTCTAAGAGCTCTTTCTTTTTAGGGCCACACCTGTGGCATATGGAAGTTCCTGGGCTAGGGATCAAATCAAAGGTACCACTGCCAGCCTACACCACAGCCCCAGCAAGGTTGGAGTCAAGCTGCATCTGTGACCTACGCTTGCAGCAACACTAGATCCTTAACCCACTGAGCAAGGTCAGGGATCAAACCTGCATCCTCATGGCTCCTAGTCAGATTCCTTATCCCTGAGCCATGACGGGAACTCCTTCACTCAATATTTGTATATTCACCAATGCTTCAGTATGAGAGGCTTAAGGCTCATTTGGCTGTTTACAGTTAAATGAGATTACCAAAAAAATCTGGAACATTTGCACATCCTTAAATCCCCTCTCGGGGGCTAGGTAGGAACTGGCCACTGGTATGCTTGCCCTCAGGGTCACAGATCAAAGGACAGGGTAGTGATTAAGATCAGGGGCTTTGGGCTCAGCAAGTCTTGGGCTTGAGTTCTTTCTGCTTCTACAACATTTTTGCTGTGAATGCTATTTACTTAGCTCCCTTAAGCTTCAGTTTTCTTATCTGTTAAATAGGAAAAATAATGTCTATTTCTTAGGGTTGTGAGAATGAAATAGTACATGTCATGCAGCAAAGTGCCTGGCATGTAACTAATCATTCGATCACTAATGATGGTGGGGATGATGGGATAAATCTGTTTTAGAAGACACATCGGGGCTGGGGAGCCTTGATCTGAGGTCCCGGGTGTATTGTGGAATCCACAGAGTCCAGAAGGGCCAAAAGTCCCATCTAGTTCAGGCCCTGAAATCTGGTTCACGAGTTGTCTCTTGTGTTCTTTCCCATCATGTGGTTTCACTGACAGGTGATGGAATTGGGTCTGGACCTTGGGCTCCTGCGTTACCCGAGCCTGCCCTGAAACTCTCACTGTGGGCTTCATATATAGAACCTCTTCTTTCCTTGCCTCATAAACTGTAATGATGGTTTTGGTTTATGTGATGACTGATGTTGGTTTATGTGATGACTGATGACAGTTCTACTTTCATTTCTCCATTATCAGGGCAAGAGGGCCAAGGGTCTGGGTGAGGGAGAACCCAGAATGGCAACAAAACCTAATTCCCATCTAGCTCTTCTTTGGTTCTCAAGAGCAGTCTTTGTGTAAACCACCACCAGTGGGAGACGTAATCGCATGTTATTTAAACTGCATGGCAGCCAGGAGGACAGCGACCGATGCACCATTTGCAGACACACAAGCTCATGCCTGAATGCTCATGCATGTGGAAGAAATCCCCTATAAGAGTGGACAAAGCAGTGCGTGCACACTCACACCATCACCCCCCACGTTTGCACACAGGCATGAGGGGCCCAGAGAAAAGTGCTCAGCACATTTTATCACACATCCTAGATGAGGGAGGCCATTCAGGAGGGGGGAAAAGGAAGATTATGAGGCAAAAAGAGAAATGAAACCAGAAGGTCCCGCCCTGTCAGCATTATCTGGAGTATAAGAAATGGAATTTGGATAGACAGACAGACTCCTGGACCCTGCCAACAGTCAAAATGTCCAAGGGGCCTCTGATTTTCTGGCTGGTGATTGAGCTCTGGTGGCTTTATCTGAGTAAGTGTTCTCAGTCTTTCCTTCCGGGAGGCCCTGGAAGGTGTGATTGCCTGCGATGGGTTTCTGTGCTTGAGCTGGACCTCGGTGAAGCAGAAGCCTGTTTTATTCCTTCATCCACTTAGGTTCTCTTCTTTGAAAGATCTCTCCCTTTCTTCATTACACAGGATTTATCCTGAGACTGGTTTGCGGGTTTTAAGGTTGGGGGATAAGTATGTTCATACCAGAAATGGCAATTTAAGAAGAGACCTAGAAATAAAGGGTCAGACCAAATGAGGAAAAGAAATGTCCTTTGCAGGTGTTGCTAGCACAGTCAGAGCCAGGGGAATTTGTTCTGGTAAGAGCTCTCATTATAACTGTTATTTTTCTCTGTGTTTTTAGGAGTTTTTGTTGGCTTCTTGGTTTGTTTTCTTTTACTGGGGATCAGGTGTTAAGGTGAGGTTAACCTTTTCCGCACATGGTTCCCAGGTTTGGGACCATGCAGATGTCCCCATGTTTGGGACAATGCAGATGCCCACACTCTGTGTGGATCGGTATAAACCTTCACATCCTGCTGCAATAGGGCAGAACGCTCTGGTCTGAGCTGGAGTCACATCTTGGTCATTAACCACGGACACTGGTGATTATGGCCCTTCCTTGTATGAAATGACATGAATAAGACCAGTTTTAAGAATCCATGATTCTAGACTAGGCAATATCTAGTGTGCCTTGCAGTTTTAAAAGTTATCTGCACATGAATCTTTCAAATGCATTACATGAGAAAACACCTACATTCCAAGAAAAATAGTCCTCTGTCTTATGTTCTTTGTGTCTTTCTTTCCTCTATAACTCCACGCATACTCTGCTATCCACAGAGCACTCAGGCTTTTCCTGACCATGCAGAGCCTCCAAACTGGTCTACATATTTCTGCTCTGAGTTTCTGTCCTCCCTGGAATTCTCACCCGCCCCCATTAGAGGACTTGTCACCCTGTAGTAATGGCTCACTTAACTGCCTCTCTCCTGGAGACCCTGTAGGAGTTGATGGAATGAAAGCAGTTCCTGTCACTTTCCTTACTGTTTTTGACTGGTCTTTATCTTGTCCTGGGGACTGGAGGTGTGCAGGGTTTGGTTATGCCAAATGTTGCTGTGGCCACCTTGCCCGCTATCAGCTGGACGCTGATTGAGTGGGCTTCCCAGTCCTCCTTGAAGAAGGCAGCATCTGGCGAATGATGTATGTGTTTTTCATTTGTGCCTTTCCTAAAATGACCATTTTATTTTATTTATTTATTTTTGCTTTTAAGGGCTGCACCCACAGCCTATGGAAGTTCCCAAGCTAGGAGTCAAATCAGAGCTGTAGCCACCAGCCTATGCCACAGCCACAGCAATGCCAGACCCGAGCCGAGTCTGTGACCTCCACGGCAGCTCATGGCAATGCCAGATACATTAACCCACTGATCTAGGCCAGGGCTCAAACCCACGCCATCGTGGATACTAGCAGTGTTTGTTACTGCTGAGCCGCAACAGGAACTCCCTAAAACGACCATTTTAGAAGACAGTGATGGCTCGGACTCCACAAGGATCACCGCTGGAAGTGCTCTTAAAAGATGCCAAATCTGAAGGTCCCACTATGGTGCAACGGGATCAGCAGCATCTCTGCAGGGCCGAGGACACAGGTTCCATCCCGGGCCCAGCCCAGTGGGTTAAAGGATCTGGCATCGCCACAGGTCTGGCTGTGGCTTAGATTCAGTCCCTGGGCAGGGAACTCCATATGCCAAAAACAAACAAACAAAAAAGATGCCAAATCAAACCTCTCACTCTATAGATGATAAAATTGAAGCTCAGACTGGGGAAGGGCCTTGCTTAAGGTCACCAGCTAGAGAAGGAACCAAGCTGGCCCCAGAACTCAGATGTATATCCCTTAATCCATGGTAATCCCTGAAAAGGGAATTTATTGGATGCTAATATTTCTTTTGCTCCAGGATAGTTTTGCAGCTGGAAGGAACAATTTCTTATCTATTTCTAAATTCGGAACTGACTGGTTACTTGTACTAATTGCTAATTAATTTCATGTGGCATTTAATACTCCATATGGTGTGACCTTGAGAACTGTTTCTCAGGCAAGCATTATCTCTCCCGTTTGTTTTATGACGTTAATGAGGTCAGGATTGATGTGGCTTTCCTTCAAAGAACACAAAAGCGGTAACTGGCAGAGTGAGGTTTCCAGCGTAAGCCTAATGGGTGCGTTTCTGCCACACCTTCTTCCTTTTTTCAATAACAATTTTTAAGCCAGTGAGTAATACAGAAAACCTGGGTGGGACAGTTTAAATGTTATAAAGCTAAAATCACTTTTGACTACGACCCCCAAGCCTAGTCTCTTTCCTCTGATTGAAGAGGTGCTGACAGAGTGAGTTGGGCGGGTGTCTCACCAGCCACTTTCCTATACATTTTCCTTCATTAAGTTGTACCTACAAAAAACCGAAGATTGATTTTTTTTTTTATTTTGTAAAAAGGTTTTTGTATTTTAGACATCATTTTGAAATTTCTCCTTGTCATACATTAATAAGGCCTGGGGGAGTTCCCATTGGGGCTCAGCGGAAACGAATCTGGCTAGTATCCATGAGGATGCAAGTTTGATCCCTGGCTTTACTCGGGGGTAAGGATTGGTCATTGCCATGGGCTGTGGTGTAGGTCGCAGATGCAGCTCAGATCCAGAGTCGCTGTGGCTGTGCTATAGACCAGCAGCTACAGCTCCAATTCGACCTCTAGCCTGGGAGCCTCCATATGCCACGGGTGTAGCCATAAAAAGACGAAAAAAAAAAAAAAAGCTTGGGGTTTTCATGTCCGTTGATGTCAATCTGTCTATTAATCGTGTACATATGGTTGCTTGGAATGACCGTGCCATGGTTTAGCCACTCCCCACACACACAGTGTTCATTCCACTCGCACACGTATGATGCTGCGGGAAACCTTTGCAGATAGGTGTCCTCTTGCACATGTGCTTTTCTAGAGCAGATAACAAAACATGAAATTGCTCAGGCTTAGCTGTCTCCTGTGCATGTTGGATATTAACTGAAACTGCCCAATCGCTCCAGAGTGTGGCTGTACTAATCCACAGCCCATTTCATTCAGTTTTTTCCAGGAAGCTAAGTCATGTCCTAGGTCCCTATCTGGCCAGCACTTGATATCATCAGTGTTCTAAATGTTTGACAGTGAAATAGATGAAATTTACTGACTGCTCATATTTCCTTATCAAAAATTGCATGTTGGAGTTCCCTTCGTGGCTCAGTGGTTAACAAATCCAACTAAGAACCATGAGGTTGCGGGTTTGATCCCTGGCCCTGCTTAGTGGGTTAAGGATCTGGCATTGCCGTGAGCTGTGGTGAAGGTTGCAGACGAGGCTCAGACCCCGTGTTGCTCTGGCTGTGGCGAAGGCCGGCAGCTACAGCTCCTGTTAGACCCCTAGCCTGGGAACCTCCATATGCCGCAGGTGCAGCTCTATGTAAAAAAAGGCAAAAGGACAAAAAAAAAATTGCATGTTTGGTCCTTTGCCAGTTTTTCTATTGAGTCTTTATTGAGTAGTAGGGTGCTTCCTTATATACTATGATATGTGGGAAAATACGCTGTTAAATCTCCAGTAGAAATAATACTGTCACATATTTTTTATTTTCAAATAGTCTTAAGAACAATCTCATATTTTATTTTATTTGATATTTTATTTTGTGGCTGTACACACTGCATATGGAGGTTCCTGGGCCAGGTTTTGACCTACACTGCAGCTGCAGCAATACTGAATCCTTTAACCCAACTGCACGGGGCCAGGGATCAAACCCACACCTCTGCAGAGACCAGAGCAGCTGCAGTTAGATTCCTGAACCACTGCACCATAGCGGGAACTTCACAAGCTCATATTTTAGAGGTTAGTTTTAGGTGCACGTGTTCTGGGATGCTAACACAGCTGTGGGTGATGACAATTCATTTTTTTTCCCCCTGGCTTCACAGGGAAGAGGGGAGCAAACTGGGCTTCCGCAGCATTTACAGTCCATGAAACATCTCCACTGTGGCAAGGTAAAAAGATGAGGAATTCAGAGAAGGCTCTGGTCTGGTGTGAATTTGGAATGAACTTTCATCGTGAGAGCCCACTCTGAAAAGCCCAGCAAGCACGTCATTTGGCTTCCTACCTGGGCGACTTTATGGCTCGTGCCCACTTTCTCCCCAAGAGGAGTAGCTGAAAGTTGGTAACACGTGGGTCAGGGAGGAACCCGGTGCTGCTGGCCCTGTCTTATACAACTAGGTCAACAGAGTTAGTGGAGAGTCTCATGGGAGGGTATCTTGAAGAGATGTAGGGATCAAGATAACCAAGAAGGGGCCAGATGTCATCCAGAGGTACAGCCTGTCTGGCTTTCCCTGGGATAGCATGGTTGGTTCAGATGATCACTGGTGCTCAGTGAAACCAGAGCATGTCACATTGGTGGCAGTGAAAATGTTTCACAGACTCTCAGAGATGGAAATGATCTTGGAAGAGCTTGTCCAGTGGTCCACAAATACTGAGTGAGTCCTCAGTGATGGCAGCATGACCTGGAGAACGTGATTATGTACATTTCCACAGGGCTCGGCCAGAAAGGGTTGGCAAAAGTGCTTGTTTTTAGTACGCTCCCCAGGTCATGCTGATGAGCAGCTGAAGTCGCGAAACACGGAAATGTCATTTTACACGTGGTGATTATGCTCCATTTCACAGAGCTAATATGGTAAACCGAATCTTCCAGCATTTTTGTGTCACAGCTGGCTTTCTAAAGAATTCCTGCAGGAGTTCCCATCACGGCTCAGCAGAAACGAATCTGACTAGCATCCATGAGGACACAGGTGTGTGATCCCTGGCCTCGCTCAGTGGGGCAAGGATCTGGCGTTGCTGTGAGCTGTGGTGTAGGTTGCAGATGTGGCTTGGATCTGGCATTGCTGTGGCTGTGGCTGTGGCAGGCGGCTAACAGCTCTGATTTGACCCCTAACCTGGGAGCTTTATATGCTGCGGGTGTTACCCTAAAAATTCCGAAAAAAAAAAAATCCTCGAATTCCATCTGCGTTTATATTCTTTGGCAAGATACAAATGGTCCAGAGCAATGAATTTCTGTTTCTAATGCTAAAAGGAGAAGAGGAGGATGGAATACAATTCAGGGGCCCATCTTCCTGCCATAGCACACTCTGGGTCCAAAGACAGAGGGAGACCCCTGGGAGCACTCATGTCAGCTGAATGTGATCCCTGCTTGTTGAGCTGCCCTGGGAAGAGTGCTGTTTTTGGACCTGTTTCTGTGAGTTCGGGGAATTGGGTTAAAGGATCAGGTTGTTCCACTGAAGAACTGATTGGTTTATTGCGTGGGACTCAAGGTCCCGAGTCTTTAAAGCAGTGGATCTGCTGTGGCCATGAGTTCAGAGACTCGGGCAGTCAACTGTTTGCACTTGAGGGACAGAAGGTTGTGAGTTAGGAGCTTAGGAACAGCGAGGGGCATGGTAGAATTTGGGCTCAAGAAACTTACACACCACGACTGTCTTCAACTTCCTAGAAGCATCTGCACCATCCTTGTGAGCATATCTGAGAGGTTTTAGGACCTCACAACCTAGTTTTCTCATCTTTTCTCACAGCTCCAACTGCAGCAGAAATCGTCGTGACAGGGTTTTTGGGCCAGTCAGTGACTTTGCCCTGTATGTACTCATCCTGGTCTCCTAACAGCAATAGCATGTGCTGGGGCAAAGGCCAGTGTCCCAACTCCAAGTGCAATGACCAGCTTCTCCACACCGATGGGACGAAGGTGGTGTCCAGGAAGTTGGCAAAATACCAGCTTCTGGGGAATATCCAGAGAGGGGATGTCTCCCTCACCATCTTCAACGCCAAGCCAGATGACAGCAGTGTGTACTGCTGCCGCATCGAGGTGCCTGGCTGGTTCAATGACAGGAAGACGAATATTCGCCTGGAGCTGAGAGGTGAGCACAGAAGGACTCGTGTCTGTGGGGGGAGAGGTTCAGGTTAATGGGTCATGGATTCAGTGGGCAATGTTGGTGGGGCTGCAGCTGCTTTGGCAGTGAGTGGGTGGATTAAATATAAGGCCTGTTTATGACTAGAAGAGACACTGTCTGAAGCCCACAGGAATGAGTGAGAGAGTGGCAGGTGGAGGGAGAGGGTGGTGAAGGGAACCAGTGAATTGCAGGGTCAGTCGGAAGAGGGCGGGATGCTTCTTATCTAGGAGATTTTCATCTTGCAGAAATTTGGACCCAGGGTTTTCAGATCTCCCAATTTTTATGTGAACTCTGTGGGTTTTCAAATGTTGGCAAGGACTTCAAAATTTTAAAAAATATGGAAGTTTGCCTTGTGGCTCAGTGAGTTAAGAACCGAACATAGTGTCCATAAGCATGCAGGTTCTATCCCTGACCTTGCCCAGTGGGTTAAGTATTGGATGTTGCCTCAAGCTGCAGCATATGCGGCAGAGGCAGCTCAGTTCCGGCATTACTGCGGTTTTGGATGTGGCTCCAGCTGCAGCTCTGATTCACCCCCCAGCCCAGGAACTTCCAAATGCCACAGCTGTGGCCATAAAAAGAAAATAATAATAATAAAAACCGCTAGATGGAGGAAATAAAATGTGGCTATGGGTCAGCTTCAGTCCATAAGGCAATAGTGGCAGAGAGGAAAGGACAGGGTGACAGTCATAGCAGTTTTCAGGTGATCATTCCTTCCGTTGCAATCAATTGCTTTTGATGAAATTTGCAATATGGTGGAAATCCTAAAGATTTGAGCTTCATGGGGTGCAGCCTATGGTTGAATTATCCAGATAATAATCACCTTTCCTGTTTGTATGGAATGGAGCCCCTCAAAGTCAGCTGTGTTCAGCCTGCACCAAAGATGAAGATTCTTAGGCTCGGTTCCTAACCAGTCTGGCATCTTGGAAGGCAGGGTCTGGCTGGCCAGCTTCTTAGGTTACTTTCATGTGCTCTAAAATTTGAGAACAACGGATGTGAATGCTTCTAATTAGAGAACTGTCATGAGCATTCGTGTATTTTCCTCTCAGAGCAACTTTGTGAGATAAGGTATTATTCAGATTTGTAGAAGTTAAATCTTGCTATTGAAAGTCTTTGCTTTTCAAGCCTGATCTAACCAAGTCTTATTTTATAAAATGCTGGTTGACCTCAACACTCAATAAGGTCATTTCTAAGTTCACTTGAAACTAATGATGTCTTTCTTGTCCATTAGAGTTTATGGATATTTGGCATATTTAAGAGAGGCTGGTATCTGTAGAATAACTGTAGCTAATGGACCCAAATTCAAGTGTTTAGGGGGTGAGTAGGGCTGGCAGGAACTGATCTTTAGTATCTGAAAGAGGCTGCATTTTCACCCTATGTTGCACTCTCTGGGCTTGCTTTTTTAGATTTTAATTTTACTTTGTTGTGGAAAGAACGTTCAGCATGAGCTCTATCCTCTTCACAATGTTCAACAACACCGTTGTTAACGAGGGCTGTGATGTGTGCAGCAAATTTCTAGAGCTTATGCGTTTTGCTTGACTGAAATTTTGCTTGGGCTCGCTTTTGGTGTGATCCTTCATTTACTCATGCATGCCATGTTTCTGGAATGCCTGTTGTGTGTAGACACTGTGGCAGGTATTAGATTTGTAACAGAGAACAAAATATATAGCAGCTTTTCCTTCATGCTGTTCACGGTGTACTAGGAGAAGCAGATATTCAGTAATAATCAACAAACAATGTATTATTAGGAAATGTAACACGTGCTATGAAGGTCAAGTACGGGTGTGCAAAAAAACCAGTTTTATAGAATACGGAAGACGTCCTTGCAGAACTGTCCTCTTCGCTGAGACAGGAGGGTTAAGTAAGGGTCAGTCTAAGAAGACTTGAGACTAGGAAGCAGTTAGGACAAAGTTTCTCCTGCTGGAAGGTCACTAATATGGTTAAAGCGCCGAAGAGAGGCCAGTGGGCTGGGGCAAGTGAGAAGAGAGTGGGAGCCTGAGATTGGAAAGAAAGGCCCAGAGCAGGTGGGGTCCTGTGGGTGAGGTTGGGGGTTGGGTCTTTATCTTAAGGGCAAGGAGGACCCAGTAAAAAAAGTTTTAAGTGGGTTGTGACATAATTTGATGTGTCATTTTCAAAGATTACTCTAGCCAATGTGTGAAGAAAGATCAGAAAGGCCAAGACTAGAACAAAGAACCCCACTTATCATGGGCATTTTAACCATCCAGGCGCTTGGACCAGGTGAGGCAAGAGAAACACAGAGAAATGGATGGATCCCACGTACATTTGTGTTGTTTCTCTCTTCCTCATCTCTGCTTGACATCAGACCTACCTTCTGTTGGTTACAGCCCCCACAACAACCACCCGTCGCCCAACCACCACCACCACCACCACCACCACTTCTGCTGCTGTGACAACAACCACCGCTGTGCTTCCAACAACAGCCATGACTATACCTGACCTCACAACCGGAGCACCGCCTCAGATCAGAACCACCGCTGCCCTCACAACCGCGGCAACCACGTGCCCTCTGACAACCCCGGGCTTCCTTCCCGAGGAAGACACGGTTCTTCTGACCCGTGAGCCGCCCAGCGAAAGGCCCTTCCTCACTGCAGGTACCTGTTTCACCTGGCCATTCTCTCCCTTCTGCTGGTCAGACATATCTTGGATGCCTTGGAAGAGGGTTCCCCTGCAGAATGGGGCAGCCCAGCGACTTGTTCTTGAGTGTGTGTATGTGAATGTTAGTTTACTATGACTGTCAGAACAAATACCACAAACTGGGTGGATTAAACAACAGGAGTTTTGGAGTTCCCGTTGTGGCGCAGTGGAAACAAATCTGACTAGGAACCATGAGGTTGCAGGTTCGATCCCTGGCCTTTCTTGGTGGGTTAAGGATTTGGCATTGCCATGAGCTGTGGTGTAGGTTGCAGACGCGGCTCGGATCTGGTGTGACTGTGGCTGTGGTGTAGGCCAACAGCTGTAGCTCCGATTAGACCCATAGCCTGAGAACCTCCATATGCCACGGGTGCAGCCCTAAAAGACTAAAAAAACCCGGGAGTTTCCTTTTGGTTTCTTCTGAGAACTTTCTCCTTGGTTTATAGATGGCTGTCTTCTCCCTGTGTGTGTCTGTGACCTGGGCTCCTCTTTTTAAGAGAATACTGCTCACGTTGGATGAGGCCACCATATGACCTCACTGCACCTTAATGACCTCTTTAAAGGTCCTTTCTCTAAGTACAGTCACATTCTGAGCTACTTGGGATTTAGGGCTTCAACACATGAATTTGTGGAGGACACAATTCAATCCATAACTCTGTGTGTGTGTGTGTGTGTGTGTGTGTGTGGTTTCACTAAATCGTTCCTTTTCGTTGTTTCATGGTTTCCTATTTTGTTGCTATTTTCTTCCTTTGTGCTTTTGAAAGGTCATCATTTTTGGTTCTCCAGCTGACCTCCCAGGAGCTTTGGAGATGCTTATTAAAGAACCAGGAAATGTTACCCTGGGTCAGACTCCAGTTTCAAACTGCCAGGAGTTAAGTCTCTTCCTGGGCTTTAGAGACTGGTTGAGGAAAGACCTCCAGATGTCTTAAAATATACCTTGATGGTGAATTACCTTTCTTTTCTTTCTTTTCTTTTTCCTTCCTTCCTTCCTTCCTCTCTCTCCTTCCCTCTCTCCCCCTCTCTCCTTCCCTCTCTCCCTCCCTTCCTTCCTCCTAAATCTTTCTTTTTTTTTTTTTTTGTCTTTTATTTTAGGGCACACACATGGCATATGAAGGTTCCCAGGCTAGGGGTCAAATCAAAGCTGTAGCTGCCAGCCTACCCCGTAGCCACAGCAACACCAGCTCCAAGCCACATCTGCTACTTACACCACAGCTCACAGCAACGCCAGATCCGTAACCCACTGAGTGAGGCCAGTCCAGGGATTGAACCTGAGTCCTCATGGATGCTAGTCAGATTTGCTTCCCCTGAGCCACAATGGAAACTCCATCTTGAATCTTTCTTGATCTTGCATCTTGGACCCCTCATTGAATTACTAGTTCTAAGACTTATGGAAGTTATCAAAGCTCTGATTTCTGAGGTAAGAATATTAGAAAATAATAATGAGTTATCTTGAAGGCGTAGGCATTTCAGCTGCCCTAATGGGGCCTGGATTAATTTAAACAACTTGACAATATTGAATTGGTTAATTCTGTTATAATCTGAGTGGTCACCTAAAGTTCATGAACTCTAAGCCAAATCTTTTCTATCCCTTTGGTCTTTAAAACCATCATCTTAGAATATAGCATTTGCAGTTTTTCCCTTTGATTCTATTTTTATTTTATTTTATTTTTTTGTCTTTTTAGGACCTCACCCGTGGCATATGGAAGTTCCTAGGCTAGGGGTCCAGTCGGAACTGCATCTGCTGGCCTACACCATAGCCACAGCCATAGCCACAGCCCAGCAGGATCTGAACAGTGTCTGTGACCTACACCACAGCTCACAGCAACGCCAGATCCTTTAACCCACTGAGCGAGGCCAGGGATAGAACCTGCATCCTCATGTGTGCTAGTCAGATTTGTTTCCGCTGAGCCACAAAGAGAACTCCTCCTTTGATTCTAAAAATTACCTGCCATCCTGGAGGAAAATCTGAAATAGACATTGAAAAGCACAAACAACTATAAAAACAGCTCCAATCCCTCCACTCGGCACCAACACTTATTTTTTTAGTTCCTTTTATCAAAACTTTTTTTTTTTTTTTGCTTCCAGAATCAGAAACTCTTCTCTCTAGGACCTCTCGGAGAAGCATTGAGGTGACTTCTACAGACACTGCCTTAGGTATGTGGACGGGGATCTCTTTTTCTTTCCTCATCCTTTAGGCTGCAGAGAAACACTGAATAAAGTGTCATTGAATCAGGTGACTAGAGGTGAGTGCTGGATCTTGTGGCTCATGAGTTCCTAAGGATTTGAGAGAGAGAGAGAGACCCATTGACCTTGATTCATTCATGCAATTCTCCAGGGAAGCACATCTCTAGAATGTTTGCCTTTCCACTGGGTGGTGCTCTGCTATCTTGTCCCAGTTCCAAGCATACCAGTCTTCTCTGTCAAAACCCCGAAGGGTGCACTGGCTTGATTCCTTGACTTTTTATAGAGACGGGGAGAATTCTTTCATTCATTTGTCCTTTTAGCCATTGGCCAGGTTTCTTTAGGAATTTACTAGAGCCCAGGGGCAGAGAATACCCTGAAAATAATTTACATCCTTGGAGGGGCTCGAGGGTACTGCCTGGGGTTGACTGCTAGTTTCTACTACTTATCCTGTGGGTCTCTGGCGTAGGTTGTGAGACTTCATGCATGTAAAGAACTTAGATTGGTGCCTGGCACATTAGTAAGCAGGCCGATGGTAGCTGTTACCTTAGTGGGGCTTACACTCTAGCAGAGGAAAACAGACATCTATGGGGTCAATAAATCAAGGCTGGTGATAATACAATATAGGGAGTCAGTAGAGTGCCTCATGTGTATGTTCTGGCTGGGTACAAATCATGCCTTTGCTGTGTGACTTTGGGAAAGTTACTTGATCTCTCTGGGCCTTAGCTTCCTAACTGGTCAAATGGGAAAATGGGAATAATAAAACATCTACCCTGAGTCTCTTTTTGAGGAGTAAGTGAGAGAATGCATACAGATCACATAGAACAATATCTGGCATGCATTGAGTGCTTAGTAAACATTAACTCTTCTTAATGAGAGGGACCTTGGAGACCCTCAAATAGAAACGCAGGCTTCTACCTAAATTTGTTTTCTCCCCTCCCCCACCTTTTTTTTTCCTAGAGACCAGAGGCTGGATTCTCCAGACAACATCCCAGACATCGATGTGGAAAGTGGGGGATTCAGTGACTGCTCAGAACAGAGGTAAGAAGGCCGTGCTCCTGCCAGTGCTTTGTCTGTAGCTGTGAGAATAACTGTCATCTGCCCGTGAGTCTTCGGATTCTGCTCTTTGGGCTCCACTGTGGTCACCTCCTACATCCTCCTGCAGCTGGGATGAAAGTGAAACTTGCTCAAAGCATCAGTGCTGGCTCCTTCCCTCCCCGGTCGGTCCCACTTCTAAAACCTCTCTTCTAGGGTCCCCCTTCTTCCTCAGCCACTGCTGGCCTGAAGCTAGGAATTTAGTAGGAAAACCACCACTTTTTTTTTTTTTCCAAAATATGACTCATCGATTTTTAAATTAGGCAAATAGTACATGAATGTATTGTTGGGGCTACATTTCTAAAAAGTCTCAATAACATTCATTCTTTTTGACTCCCTGTCTTTGATCCCAGTTCCTCCCCTGAGTTAATCACATATATTAGTTGAAGAGGATTATTTCTCAGACCCATCATTACTCCCTTATGTGTCAGTATAGATATAAAAGTATACCGACTTATTTCGCATGTGGGTTTTTAAACATGCTGTCACACTCTGTGCAGCCTTCCGCATTTTTTTTTTAATTTTTATTTTTTTTTGTCTTTTTGCCTTTATCTAGAGCCGCACCAGTGGCATATGGAGGTTCCCAGGCTAGGGGCCTAACAGGAGCTGTAGCTGCTGGCCTTTGCCACAGTCACAGCAACACGGGATCCGAGCCGCGTCTGCAACCTTCACCACAGGTCACGGCAACGCCAGATCCTTAACCCACTGAGCAAGGCCAGGGATAGAACCCGCAACCTCATGGTTCCTAGTCGGATTCGTTAACCACTGAGCCACAAAGGGAACTCCCAGCCTTCTGTATTTTATTCATATAACATTACACATTGGACGACTTTCATTTTTCATCCATGTAGATCTACATCATTATTTAAATTGCTCTATAGTAAATCTCTTTTTTTGTGGGGGGGCACACCAGCGGCTTATGGAGGTTCCCAGGCTAGGGGTATAATCAGAGCTACAGCTGCCAGCCTATGCCACAACCACAGCTGCATCGAGATCTGAGCTGCATCTGTGACCTACCCCACAGCTCATGGCAACCCTGGATCCGTAACCCATTGAGTGAAGCCAGGGATTGAACCTGCGTCCTCATGGATACTGGTCGGATTCATTTCCCCTGAGCCACGAGGGGAACTCCTGCTCTATGGTAATTTATACTATGGGTATTGATAGTATCCATCGCCCATCGCCCGTAGTGGGGTGTCTTGGTTATTTCAGCGCTTCCTCATCATGAAGAGTCTGCAGTGAGCATCCTTATAGATGAGTGCTGTCTTACGTGTTTATACATGTTTCTCCAGCTAGGATGATGACCAAGAGGAAGAAATGCTGGGTTGATAGAAACAGGTGCTTTTCCATGTAATAGCTATTTCAAAATTGCCCTCCGGGAAGGCTGCACCAGTTTATCCTCCCACCCCCAGACACTCTGCTTTCCCATATCCTCCCTACCCTCGATATGACCATGTCTTTAATTTTTTTCAATCTCCTGAGAAGAAAATGTCATCTCGTTCTTTTTTTGTCCTGATTAACAGAGTTGGAGTGCCTTTCTCTATGTTTATTAGCCAGAAAGCTGCCAATCCTTTAAATCTGTGAAGGAGGCAACGTAAAGGCACTTGGCAAAGGAGATGGAACTGGAGGGGCCAGACCAGAGCAAGTGGAAGGGGGATAGGTTCTGAAGGAAGGTGATACATCAAGATGAAATGCAAGGGTAATCTCATGTTGAAAAGCTTTGGCGTGCGCTAACTCCTGCAGTGGGATGGTGGGAAATCTGGGCTAGATGTCGATAACTAGATGCCAAGGATCCAGAACTTCTTTGGAGTTCTCATGTGGCTCAGCGGGCTAAGGAGCCAGTGCTGTGACTGCTGCTGGTGTGTTGAGGGTTCGATACCTGGCCCAGGAACATCTGAATGCTTTGGGCTCAGCCAAGAGCAAAAACAAAGAAAACTTCTTTGGCCATGGGGTGGGGTAAAACTGGGGAGCTGTTTTCTGGCAGAAGGGAAAGTAGAAACTGGAAAAGGGATAGAGGGTGGGCAAAGAGTTTTCAAACCATTAACATTTATTCCACTAAATCTTGGACTACTTTACACTGAAATGAAAGGAAATAAGAGATCCTCTGATGTGTTACCTTCTTCTCTAATATCCCTGATGATTTCATTGCATTCCTCTTTGGTGAATCCTGGGAGAGAACGCTTGTTGCGATACCCACAGGCAGTACTGCGGAAGAGGAGCTTGTTACAGGATGGTGTGTCAGTCTCTGTGTAACATCTGCTCATTGTGGAAGAAACCAGTCTCTGTGTAACATCTGCTCATTGTGGAAGAAACCATGATATGTGCTAGCACAGTGTCAACTGTTCTTATGAGCCACTTCATTCAACCCCTCTTAGCAGATGCTCTTATCTCTGTTTTACATAACTTTCTCAAGGTCGCATAAACCTTGAGTACCAGATCCAGGAAGTCTAGCTCTATTTCCAAACTCTTAGATACTATTTTATTTTGCTTTACCTTTCTGTCTGAAATAAAAGAGTACATTCTTGGAGTTCCTGTTGTGGATCTGCAGGTTAAGAACCCAACATAGTATCCATGAGGATGTGGGGTTCGATTCCTGGCCTTGCTCAGGGTGTTAAGGATCACGCATTGCCACAACCTGCCACATCCTGTAGGTCCCAGATGTGGCTCAGATCTGGCATTGCTGTGGCTGGGACATTGGTGATGTGCTGTGGCTGCACCTCCAATTTGACTCCTAGCCTGGAAATTTCCATATGCCGGTGGTACAACCAAAAGAAAAAGAAAAAAAAAAAGAGATCACATTTTTGTCATTTATCATCCTTTCTTCCCACTGGTTTTTGTAATAAAACATTTATAATATAATGGTACCTACCATCTACTGAGGACTTAACTTTCTGTGAGGTGCTATATAAGCATCTTATTTAAATCTCACAGTGACCTTCTAGTCAGGTACAGATAATGTCCTATTTTATGATAAAGAAATGGAGGGTCAGAGAGTTTATTAGGGAAGCTAACACCCACTGAGGTCTGTCGCTGTTTTAACCCTATGCATTTTACATGTAGTACCTCATCGGATTTTCACAAAATCCTATGAGAGAGGTGGCATTATCACCTCTGTTTTAGGGTCCCTGAAAGTTAAATAACTCATCTGGTAGATGACAGACCTGAATTGAAACCATGTCTGCTCAACTCTGATGCCATTTTAATACCGTGCTATGCCGCCCCCCCCACCCCCGTCATCCCTCTGGAACCACTTAAAGAATAAGACTACTTCTTTATTCACATAAGAAGGCTTCCAACCCACTTCAGAGAGCCTGAATGCCTCTGTGAGTTCTTTCTTACTCTGGCTAAATATCCCCAATTCCCTCCTCTGTTTTTTTTTTTTGTCTTTTTAGGGCCGCACCTGCAGCATATGGAGGTTCGCAGGCTAGGGGTCAAATTGGAGCTGTAGCTGCCGGCCTACACCACAGTCACAGCGACGCCAGATCCAAGCCACCTCTTTCACCTACACCACAGCTCACGGCAATGCCGCATCTTTAACCCACTGAGCAAGGCCAGGGATCAAACCTGCAACCTCATGGTTCTCAGTCGGATTTGTTTCTGCTACGCCACTATGGGAACTCACTTCTTTATGTAATTTGTGGATGGCAAGACCTCCATGGTTGAGGATTGTTTTCAATCTTCCAAGTGGATCTTGTCAAAATTATTATTCCCTAAAATTAGCATTACCTAGAAAGGCAGTTCTTTACCTTCTTGCTGTGGCTGCCTGGAATGGAGTTCAGAGGTGTGGATGATTTGCCCAAGGTCACACGGCAAGGCAGAGAGAGCTGGGACTCACACCCAGGCTCAGGGATGTTATATTATATCATGGATTCCTAGGTGGGATTGTCTTTGGAATGAACTGGGGTGATGGCATGAACCCTCTGAAATTATGTACATATATATATAGTTGTGACTGTGTGTGTGTACACACCCATTTTTCTGGGGGAAAAGTCTAGATTTTCCAAAAATTCTGCAAAGCCCCAAATGGTCAGGAACCATGATTCAAACACAAACAAACAATAATAACAACAATAAAAATTCTCCTAGGTTTCTCCCCCTCCAGGAAAGGCAGTCTGCTGGCAGAATAGCAACTCTTACCCCTCCAGGAAACTCAGAAATGAAATTGCTCCATCTAGCCTGAGGATTCATTTCATTTCATGCTTGCCTGCAGGAATGTGTGAAATGGTCCCAAATTGCTCCCTAAAGACCCAGCATCTCTACTGGCTGGGGACTTTGAAGCCAGGGTGAAGGAACCCTCCCTGCACCACATAATTTCCTAAATAGAATCAGGTGGCCTGGGATTGAGTCCTCTGCTGATTATGCCTCAATAACATCTCACATTCTTTTTTTTCTAGTCCTGTCTTCTCTGTCTTCTGTGTAGCATTGAGTGGGGGTGAAAAGGCCTCCACTGGGGAGTGTGAAGGCTCAGAGTTATATTCCAACTCCATCATTTTAAGTTTTCTTTTTCTTTTAGAATCTCAGATTCTTGTTCTTTCCTTTTCTAAATCTCATTTTCCTCTGAGGGCTCAGTGGAGATAATAGTCATGCACTTTTCCCAGGGCTGGTAAGGGAGGACATGCACGGAAAAATGCCTGGTGCTTCTGGCTGGTTCGTGAGTCTTCATGACGGGGTCCCCTCCTCTCCTTTCTCTGTCTTTACTGCTCTTCCCGCTCACACCGTCATTCTTAAGCCAGGCTGGCAGGGGAGCCAGCAGCTGTAGCTACCATCTCCCTGCTGACTCGCTCTTCCTTCTAAGGACAGATTCACTTTTTGGTTTTAGGATTTTTTTTTTTTTAACTGCTTATCACACCCATGAAACAGCCGATGAGTGACAAAATTCCAAACTTGGGGAAGTGACAAAAGCTTTTCAAAAACATCTCATGGGAGTCACTCTCTATTCAGTGGTAGAATGAACCTGAGATCGTGAAAGCTTCTCACTGACTCCTTTCTACAGGGGGATTCAGAATTCATAGTTACTGGTTTTATTCCTGTGGGTAGGCATCGCTCATCTTCTGCTGCTTCTGAATTGCTTTATGCCTCTCATGTCTTTCAACCTCATGAGGCTCCTGTCTGTCACTTAAGCTTGGAAACCCAGCTATGCCTGAAAAAGAACTGTGGTCCAGTTTGTCAAGCAAGGGCTTCCTGATTTGTTTTATTTTATTTTACTATTTTATTTTATTATTTTATTTTCTTTATTGGCTGAATCATGTGGAATTTCCTCTTCCCGGGGCAGGCACTGAAACCAAGCCACAGCAGTGACAATGATGAATCCTTAACTGCCAGGCCACCAGGGAACTCCTGTATTATTGATTTTATAAGACGACTCCAAGTGTGTAGCTTCTGCTCCAGGGCTTTCCTCCACTTTAAGGTATATGTTATGTAGACATCATCTGAAGAGGCCCTGGCCAGGGTGGCAAATCCTCATCTCCACTCCATGGCTGCCTAGGAATGGAGCTCAGAGATGTGGAGTGATTTTCCCAAGATCACACAGCAAGGCTGAGGGAGTGATGAGACTCACACCCGGGTCTTAGGAGTTTTCCGCTTGGGCCCATGAACTCCTGGGGTGATGGCATCCGAAGAAAACTGGGAAACTAAAGAAAACGGGAAATTGAGCCCCAGAAAAGGGCAGCGCCTGGAGAGAGTGCTGAGACCCAAGGTCAGTCCTACTGATCCCATATACCGTTGGTCTTTGTCCCAGGACTGGCAGCTACTCTCTTCCCACGGAGCCTCCCCGGGGGCAGATTTTCACATTTGTTCCTGAAGAATTAGGGTTCACTTTTTCTCAGCCGCCAGGTGGGGTGGATCATTATACTCATCGACAGCAGGATGTCCAAGCTGTAGAATAATTTTCAAACTTAATCCCCCCGAGAGGCCTGAGGGATTGGCTGTCAACCCAGGAAAAATTGGGGGAAAAAAAGAAGACTCCTCTGGTAACATTTTCCCCTCCTTGAGCTTCTCCTAGTAGCTTTTCTTGGCCCCAGGCTTAGGATGGTGGGGAAGTGAGGACGGACGCCTCTAGGAGCATCTGTTCTCCTTCCATATCGTTCTGTTGGACGAAGCCAGCCCCAGCTTCATGGTCCAGAGCAAGCTGGCCTTTCCACGGAGTCAAAGCCTTCTCAGAGGGAAAGCGGTTGGAGATGGGATTTTATCTCTTTATCTTGGCATTTGGTTTGGATACATGGAAAGAGATAGGATGGTATTTGGTAAAGGCCTTTCGAAGCTGTCATTCGCTAAACATGGCTTGTCTAGTTGCTTCTTCATGCAGGGCTCAGAACATATCAAAATGAGAAGGTCTCAACCTCTGTTCTTAAAGTGGTGGGCTAGACAGGCTGCTGTAGAGCATCCAGTCGTTCAGTGGGCTTTGTTTGGGGGATACGAGTGTGGAAAGCTGCCTTTGGGGCCCAAACAAGGGAGAGCTGGATTCTCGCCTGGAAAGGATGGCCAGGGTGATTACACTTAATGATCTTGGAATGGGCTCTTTAAGACAGAGAACGTGGAGTTCCTGTCATGGCTCAGCAGAATCCGACTAGTATCCATGAGGACGTGGGTTCGATCCCTGGCCTCTCTCAGGGGGTTAAGGATCCAGCATTGCCGTGAGCTGTTGTGTAGGTCACAGGTGCAACTCGGACCCTGCATTGCTGTTGCTGTGGTGTAGGCTGGCAGCTGCAGCTCTGATTTGACCCCTAGCCATATGCCTCAGGTGCAGCCCTAAAAAGGCCAAAAAAAAAAAGAAGTTTTCACTGAGCAGAGAAGGGCGAGCAGACAAGAGAGGACAGCAGATCAAAGACAGAGGGAGAAGTTCCCTGGTGGCACAGCAGGTAAGGGTCCAGCGTTGTCACTGCTGTGGCTCCAATTCTTGCTATGGCTCCGGTTCGATCCCTGGCCCCAGTATTTGAGCCTGTTGTGGGCACAGCCAAAAAAAAAAGGAAAGAAAAAGCAAAAAGAAAACAGAGGGACTTGGTAAGAGCATAAAATCTTTGGAGGTTGTTTAATAGTCTAGTTTAATCTCATGAAGACAGGGAGCTAAGAGTGGCCTAGATTTTTAAAGGACTTGATTGAAGGGCTGAAGGATTCAGATTTCATGCCAGGACCATAAGGATCCAGTCCCGTTTATGAGTAGAGAATGCCATTTGCAGTCCTGCGGTAGGAAAAATAGCTCTGACACAAGCGTGGAAGAGGGTCGTGAGCCCAGAGGCAGAAAGGCTACCCCGGAGAGGCTCCTGCTGTCACTCAGGCTGGAGATGAGTGAATGGGCTAGGATGACGGTGGCCGTAACGGCAGAGAGGGGACAGAGGCAGAGCCATTTGGGAGTGAGGACGTGGTGACTAGAATAAGAATGTGGGGTGAACAATTCTCCGTCCTTGGGAGTTTAGCTCCCTGTGGGTACCCTGGTGAAGGACCCCAGGGAGGAAAGGTGAAGTTCATCTGGGAGACCTTGAGTCTGAAGTGCCTCTGGGAAGAGCTCTAACAGGGAGCTGGAAATGTGGGGCTGGTCTGACCTGCACACGCCTCCGGGGGCATAGGCTGGGCCTCTGAGGACTGGCACCTCTCTCAGATCAAATACCAATTATTCAGGTGATTCATAGTGCAAATGCAGGGTAGGGACTTGCAACTCCACCAGAACTTTCATGCCCACTGTCCCCTAAGGGAGGGTTTGGGGCTAGCAAAATTATTTTGGGAGTCACTGATAATAAATGATAGTTATTGGGTGCTTATTACAGGCCAGGCCTGGCCTCGATGCTTTCAGTGCATTCTTGTTGTGATGCATTGTCCAGATCTTCAAGGAAGATTCTCTTATCAGATTTATCATAAAGGAGAAGAAACTGAGGTTTGAGCTTAAGAAGCTTACCAGTTTAGAGTTCCTTGGTGGCTCTGCAAGTTAAGGATCAGCACTGTCAGTGCAGTGGCTCCAGTTAGTTGCTGCTGTGACATGGGTTCAGTCCTTGACCCGGGAACTTTTGTATGCTATGGGTGCAGACAAAGGAAAGAAAGGAAGGAAGGGAGGAAGGAAGGAAGGAAGGAGAAAAGAAAAGAGAAGAGAAAAGAAAAGAAGAAGAAGAAAAGAGAAAAAAGGAAAAGAAAAGAAAAGAAAAGAGAAAAGAAATTTGCTAGAGTTGGAACCCCAGGTGTCTTGGCTCTTGAGACCCAGCTCGGGAACATTTGATTCTATGGTCTCATCAGGAAAGGGGATAACTGATGCCCCTGCAGGATCATATTGTGTGAGTTGAGGGGACGGATGAAGGTGTAATGCAGGCACCCACCTCCCTGCAGGACTGTCTACACTGGGAGGGGGTAGTGGGGTGGGGGGGGGAGGGCTCAAGAGGCAGATAGGAAAACAGCGAAGGAAGGAAGGGGAGCAGGAGACAAAGATCACAGGGGGTACAGTTGAATATGGAGAAATTCTCAGTGCCGGTCAAGTAGGATGAGGTGGCCGTGAACTGTGACTGGGGCACCATGAAGAGTGTGATGTCTGTGGGTGGACACCCCGAAGTCCAAAGCCAAGTGATTGTTGGAGAAGAAATGTTGGGTGTTCTTTCAAGGAGCTGGAGGGTGAATATTTGGAGGGGAGGTGGGGTGCAGGGAGAAGGTTCATCCTGGTAGAGGAGAAGGGGAGGCGGTCAAAGACGGGCAAGGTAAGGTTTGTTCTGGAAGGGGAGATAAGGGAGAAGGGAGGAAGGCTGGCACAAGTGAAGGTGGGAGAACAATCAGATTTCACGTTGACCCCCCAGGGGGGTAGGAACATGCTGGGGAACCGGGATTTTGACTGCTGAGGTCATCCAGTCCATCTCTTCCAGACCTGGCCATTGGCTGGACCCCAGGGAGCTGAGTCAATAAATAGATGGCCCAGTTCTCTCCAAGGCTCACAGAATGGGGACCTCTGGGCGTGGGTCCAAGAAACTGAAGCCCCCAGAAGGCATTAGGGCTTGCTGCTGTAGTAGCCTCCTCATTCTGCGCAGAAGGAAGCTGAGGCATGAAAGGAGTTCAAGGAGAAGAGGGCCTACGTAAGACTCTTTTCTGGCCCCCAGATCAGAGCTGTTCCCCTCTGCTGCACTATTCTATTGAAGGCAAAACTGAGCCCCATCAGAACCTGGCACTTTCTGGGTCCTCAGCTGATCAGGGGCGTAAAGAACCTGCAGGAGGAATTGCCATGCTCAGGACACGTTCAGCGGAAGGTACAGACAAAGGCGGGGGAACAGAGCAAAGCTCATTTTCACTCAGCAATGCCATTGTGAGGAGGAAAGAAATTGGATGCGGTTGGTTTCAAAGTCAACACCTTTCGTTGAGGCATTAGCTGATTTGTTTTATCTCTCACGCCCGGCACTGTTCACAGGCTCAACTCCGGCAGTCTGGGGATAAAGGAAAGGGACAAAAAGTGGATTCTCATGATTCTTCTCACAATAGCATTATAGTCTACCAACCATACAGATGACATTTTTTTTTCCATTAATAAAGCTGGAATCGAGTCCTTGATATTCTGGCATTGAAGAGCTCACCTTCAGAAAGGTCAACCAAATAAGACGAAAGCCAGTTGCCAGGGTTTAGGAGAGACATCTCCATGGTAAAAGGTACAGAGGGTGAGAGCGAAGTTGGGTACCAGCCACTGAAATGGCCCTAGGACGGGTCCTCACCGATGGTTAACCAGGTGAGCTGGGTGACCGCTCCACAGACCACAATGGCCTGTGACACCAGGTCAGGTGCTGCAGAGATCCCTGCTTTCACAGGAGGATTAGGCTCACCGGATAGACCTGTAATGCAATGAGGCATCTTTTCTCCCCGCTGTGGACACGTCCATGAATAAAGGTTTCGATGCCCTTTGGCGAGAACCTACCCGCATCTGTGGATTCCTGACCCCTGTGATGCCCGCAGCACAGCAGCGGGGGAACAGAAGCGGAATTTGGAATCAGATATCATGGCTCTGCCATTTACCAGCACTCATCCCTAGCTATGAAGCCTTGGGCGAGATAGGGGATCTCTCTGGGCTTCAGTTTCCTCCTCTTTTAAGAATGCCGCTCAGGTTTCCTAACTCCAGATTGACTTTGAAGTTCAAATGTGATAGTAAATGTGAAAGTGCTCTGAGCATTTTCGGCTGCTTCCATTGAACTCATCATCATCAAGAGGAATAATCATTAGGATCTCATTCCAGAAACTGCACGCAGCGAGGCAGTGGAGGGCTGGGTTCTGTTCCAACTGGCCCTTTTCTTACTGTGCCACGATGGCATGGTCATTCGCCCTCTAGCACTGCTCTTTGCTACGTTTCCCAAAGGCCACAGAGCCCAGAGGATAAGAACTTGGGCTCTGCGGGTGGGTAACGCTGGCTCTGAGGTTTGCTGTCTCCCTTCCTAGCTGTGTCCCTGAGCCAGCTGCCTGACATCTCTCGGCCACAGAATTCCCACTGTGAGAACAGGACAATATGGTGCCCAGGACAGAATACTCTCTGAGATTCCGTGTGAAAGTACTTTGCACTGTGCTGGGCAGGTAGTAGGTGCTTGGCATATGGTATCCATTGATTATTCCCAGTGTTAGGAATCCAGAAGGTTGGAGTTCCCATTGTGGCTCAGTGGTAATGAACCTGACTAGTATCCATAAGGACGCAGGTTCAGTCCCTGGCCTCTCTCAGTGGGGTAAGGATCTGGTGTTGCTGTGAGATGTAGTGCAGGTCACTGACACGGCTCAGACCTTGTGTTGCTGTGGCTCTGACATAGACCAGCAGCTGCTGCTCTGATTCGACCCCTAGCCTAGGACACTCCATATGCCACAGGTGTGGCCCTAAAAAGACAAAAAAAAAAAAAAAAGAATCCAGAGGGTTCTTTGTGAAACCTGTACCTTGCCACCTGCCTCCATCAAGGTTATTGACCATCTGGTGGGGGCAGAGCAGGGCTAGGCACTGCCCTCCGGAGAGGGGTCCGGTGGGGAAGGATGCTTCACTGAGACCCGCATGCGTTGACCTGTGACAGCAGTGGCCTGCGGGGGTGACTCTGGGCTCTCTCCAGGATGAGATTTTTCCCCTTCTGAGGCCTTCTTGGAGGCAGTGGAAGGTGGAGACAGAGCTTGGAACCAAGCGAGCCTTCCACGATGGTGTTCTAGAACCTCTGCTTTCCTTCTGTTACTTCACCTGCATGGATGGGAAGTCAGCTCATCATTCCTTACTCTCTATGAACCGCACTGGGCGCCAACACCGCCGTCTGCTGTTTTCTTTCAAAGTTAAGTGGACCCAACCACATTTTTCCCTTGGAGCTAAGGAACACTTGATTCACGTATGTAATGCTCTGTAGGTTAAGGCATAGTGCGCTTTTTGATCATTTCACATATGAAAAACATGCTGGAGTTCCCTTATAGCGCAGCGGTTTAAGGATCTGGCATTGGCACTGCAGTGGCTTGGGGAGCTGCTGTAGTGTGGGTTTAATCCCTGGCCCAGGCATGAAGCTGTGGATGTGGCCAAAACCAAAACAAAACAAACCCCCCAAAACATGAGGAGGTCCCCCCAATTTAAAGGAAGTATGTGAATTCATTAAATGTGTTTCAAAGGGTGTTGTGAAATTCTAGATCTGCTTTAGACCTGCCAGATAAGGTCGGAAAGTATGGGTTCCGGTCACTTCCCTTGTTTCTCGTTATTGTGAAACCTGGAGTCAGTAAAACTGTCTCTGTAGATTTTAGATTTTTTTTTCTTGATTAGGAAAAAAAGGAATTCGAGAAGATAATTTTGAATTCCTCTCAAATCTAAAATGTTCAGACCTATTTGGGGCTCCTTTTGCCATCTTTTGGATTTTTAAGACCATACCACAAATGATCCACAAGAGGGCAGCATAAACCAGCTGTTGCTGATGAAAGCAAAGTCACTCCTGTGAAAGTTGGTCACTTTTTAAATTCCGGGGTTGTGTGAAGATTGTATTATTGAATTGACTTATTTCAGAACTAAATTTGTTTTAAAAGTAGAGACAGATGGGTCCCAGTGTCTATGAATTCAGTGATGAGTCAACATATGTAATAGGAGTTTTAAAATGTACACACTGAGAAGATAGTGATTCTATTTCGAGCTGATTTCTGGTGTGAAGCCCAATGGTTAGAGGGTTTTATTTTCAAATATGCTTTAATACATTATTTTTCTGTTCTTTGAGTGGTTACATAATGATTTTTTAAAGTCATTCAGAGAATTCCCATGTTGGCTCAACGGTAACGAACCCGACTAGTATCCATGAGGACGTGGATTCAAAAACTGGCCTTGCTCAGTGGGTTAAGGATCTGGCAGTTGCCATGAGCTGTGGTGTAGATCACAGATGCGCCTTGGTTCTGATGCTGCTGTAGCTGTGGTGCAGGCAGGCAGCTCCAGCTCTGATTCAACCACTAGCCTGGGAACTTCCATATGCCTCAGGTGTGGCCCTGAAAAGACAATACATACATAAATAAAGTTATTCGGATTTGGGTTCAAATGTCCTTTTAAATGGAGTCTTAAAAGATTTTCTAGGAGTTCCCATTGTGGTGCAGTGGAAATGAATCCGACTAGGAACCACGAGGTTGTGGGTTCAATCCCTGGCCTCACTCAGTGGGTTAAGGATCCGGTGTTGCCGTGAACTGTGGTGTAGGGGCTCGGATCTGGCATTGCTGTTGTTGTAGTATAGGCCAGGAGCTGGAGCTCGGATTAGACCCCTAGCCTGGGAACTGCCACATGCCAAGGATGCGGCCCTAAAATGACAAAAGACCAAAAAAAAAAAAAAGAATTTTCTAGTCTGCAAATTCAGTGCCATTCCAGAACTGCACCGAGCACATGTTTTGTATTTGGGTGAGAGAGTGGGGTCTAGTTCACCACCTCAGGCATAAAACCACCTTGCAGGGAAGCCTCTTATCAGCCTGGGGTCAAGTTCTGAAGGTTTAAGATTAAAATTGGTCTCAGATATAACACATTTAATTCCCTGACTCCATGAGCACTGTTTCTGCACCATAGACTAACTTCTAGTAGTTGGCAAACTTCTTCTGCCAAGGGCCAGAAGGCCTTACCAGCCCTGCTGTCCTTGTCATAGCTGCTCACCTCTGCCCGAGCCATGCGACAGCAGTGGGACAACCCACGTGCAAACGGTGCCTCTGTGCACCGATGGAATTGCACCGATGGACAACGATATGCAGATTGCCAGCAGTTGTCATGTGTTACGCTTTCTTCTTTTAAGTTTTTTTTCCCCCCAATTGTTTAAAAATGCAAAAACAATTCTTAGCTCATGGGCTGTGTAAAAAAGAACAGGCTGCAGGCTGGATTTGGCCCTACGCTGTCATTTGCCGCCCTTGATCCAAACCATCCAGATACAGGACATGTTCCTTAGGAAGGGCGGGTTTCAGTTTATTTCAATAGGTTTACTTTGCAGGACAATCACTGAATGTTGCCCCCTACCCTTAAGATGAGAAGTCCTTAGCCTGTAATTGTGGTGTGTTTTTATTGATACAGTGTTAACCTTTATTTTTTTAATTTAATTTTATTTTTTTAGGTTATGATGTAGTCATTTTTTTTCAATTTCTTAATGAATTTTATTTCAAAATTGATTTGTGATGATTTTTGTACACCTATAATTTTTGTACAGTGTTAACCTTTAAATTTTTTTTTTTTTTGTCTTTTTAGGGCCACGCCTGCGGCATATGGAAGTTCCCAGGCTAAGGGTGGAATTGGCTGTAGCTGTCGGCCTACACCACAGTCACAGCAATGAGGGATCTGAGCAGTGTCTGCGACCTACCCCATAGCTCACAGCAACGCAGGATCCTTAACCCACTGAGCAAGGCCAGGGATCGAACCCGAGTCGTCATGGATACTAGTCAGGTTTGTTAACCACTAAGCCACGGGAGGAACTCCATAACTTTTAATTTTATTATTCGTGTTACAAAATAACTACATGCACTTGTAAAATACAAAGTTAAAACAGTCGAAAGAGGTAGCTCCTTGTATTCCAAACATTCCTTCTAAACCTGCCCCCGCCACAAGTGGTTGCAATGAAGAGATAACTACTGTGATAGTTTGGGCTATCTCCTCTGAGGTCATTTTTCTTCCTTAATGACATAGTAACATCTATTATTACTTTTTACAAAAAATTTTACAGTTGTGTACAAAATTATCCTCTTTATATTCTTTAAAAACTTGCTCTGCAATTCACTCACCATTTTTGTTCATCAAGTCTTTACTGCAAGGCGTCTACCTATCATGCATAGGTTAGACTGAACTGTATAAAATGCTGCTATTTAAACCATTTTTTTTAAAAAAACCTCTTTATTTGGAAATAATTTTAGACTCACACAAACTTGCAAAAATAGTACAGAGAGGTCTATGTGTTCCTCTGGCTTCTTCCAGTGGTAACGTTGAACATTATTACTGTACATTATCAAAATCAAGAAATTTACATTGGCATAATACAATTAACTAGTTTACAAATTCTACTTTGATTTCACCAGTTTTTTTTTTTTCTTTTTATGGCCACACCTGCTGCATATGGAAGTTTCCAGGCTAGGGGTCAAGTTGGAGCTGCAGCTTCCAGCCTACACCACAGCCACAGCAATACAGGATCCAAGCCACATCTGGGACCTACACTGCAGCTTGCAGCAATGCTGGATCCTTAACCCACTGAGAGAGGCCAGGGATTGAACCTGCATCCTCATGGAGACTACGCTGGGTTCTTAACCCTCCAAGACACAATGGGAACTCCCTCACCAGTTTTTATATGCACTCATTATTTAGAAAAAACAAACCATTTTTGACCGGTAAAAGTGACTAATATATGCTCTTTCACCTTCATGTTGGTACTCTCAGATCTAAGGTTCCTGTTTCTGATAGCACCACAAAAGCCTTCTCTGGCTGTGGGTGAGTTTATAACAGCTATCTTCAAATTTTCACTTAGAACATCACTGTGGCTTTGCTTCAGAGAAATGACACATACCCTACAAGCTTACCCTTGACTAAGGCACCTTGCAGTTTGCAGTAATTAATGCGTAATACACAGAATAGTTTACAATTAAAATTTTCATTTTGAGAACATGTAGAAATTATACAGAAGTACTAATAAGAAAAAAAATTAATTGCCTACAAAATTTCCACTCAAAGTCGGGGGTATTTAGCGTTTTAGGACTTCTTTTTGTTTTCTTTGGGGAGCAAGAGGTAGACATGTGCTTGTATATATATTTAGAAGTATTTGCATAGTCATCCCATATGCTAAGTATAGCTGTACAATCTTAAAAACATTACTGTGTAATGATAATTTTCTCAGACCGTTCAAATTCTTTGTACAAAGTTATCCAGAGATATAAATGTTATAAAGGACCTGGAAGCTCACTTGGTGAAATATCAGCACTTTCAGATAGATAGGCTCTGGTTCAGAGAGAGGAAACTTCAAGGTCATAGAGCCAGGAAGTCTGGAGAAAATACTTAGTGGGGGTAGTGGGTGAGAGAGGCCCAGTGGCAGCCTCAATGTGCTCTGAGGTCTGGAGTTAGGTTTTATAGGAATTCCATTTGGTCAGAGTATTTCTGCATGCCAAGAACTTGAGAGCCTAAAATTAAACCAGCAAAGTCAATTTCCTAACTTACAGTGAGAACGCTAGCTGCCAAGGTGTCTATATTTAGGTATTTTTCACATAAATACATTCTTGTAGGAAAATCTGATATTAATCTAAAGCTTTGGTGAGTACATGGACCCAGGAAAAGCATGATTAATTTTAATATTATTTTGCTACTAAGACAGTTTAATTTATTTTAAAATAGATAATACACATCCATGGCAAAAGTACAAAGCATACGAAAAAATTTAAATAAATAAGTAAGACCTCCTTTCAGCCCTTGTCTCCATCCTCAGAGCCACAGTTATCTTGGAAGAGTTTAGGGACCAGTGTCTCTGTGTTAGTTTTCTTTGACTGCTGCAACAAATTACTGGAATGGTGGTGGCTTAAGCCAGCAGAGATTTTGCTTACAGTTCTGGAGGTCAAAAGGCCTAAAATCAGGGTGTTGGCGTGGCTGCATTCCTTCTGAGTTCTCCAGAGGAAAATCTCTTTCCTTGCCTTTTGGCCCATTCTTCTGTCTTTGAGTCAACAAGGTAGCATCTTCCAGCCTCTCTCTCTGACTTTTTCTCTCATCACATATCCCAACTTTGGCATTTTGGCCTCCCTCTCGTGAGGATCCTCTGACTGCATCGGGTGGCCTGGAAAACCTGGAATAATCTCCCATCTCAAGATCCTCCACGTCCTCACATTGCAAAGTCTCTTTTGCCACGTTCAGAACGCAGATTCTGAAGAGTAGGACATGGGCACGTTTGAGCACCATTACACTGGGTAACATCATCTCCAAGTGACTCATCTTCCTCTCTTGATCAGATTAATAAGGTATTGTAAGTAGTAAAACGCTGAAAATTTGTTCAAATGCACTTTTGTACGAACATGTACGTGTTGAAATATATGCCCCCCCCAAGGACTCAGTTTAATTAATCTCTTGGGGGAGGTCCCGTTGTGGTTTAGCAGGTTAAGAACCTGACTAGTGGAGTTCCCGTTATGGTGCAGCAGAAACAAATCTGACTCGTATCCTTGAGGATCTGGGTTCAATCCCTGGCCTTGCTCAGTGGGTTAAGGATCCGGAGTTGCTGTGAGCTGTGGTGTAGGTTGCAGACACGACTCAGATCCACATTGCTGTGGCTGTGGCATAGATTCTTGAGGCCCTAGAGGAGAATATTTCCTCACCTCTTTCAGCTTCTGGTGCTGTGGAGATTGCTTGATTAATGGAAGCCTCACTCCCATCTCTGTCTCCGTCTTCACATGACCTTCCCTCTGTGTGTATCTGAGTGTCCGCATCTCTTCTAGAAAGATATCAGCCATTAGCTCTAGGGCCTGTCCTAAATCCAGGTTGATTTCATCTCAAGATCCTTAACTCATTGCATCTGCAAAGACCCTCGTTCTTTTTTCTTTTTCTGTTTTTTTTTTTTTTTTTTTTTTTTCTGGCCTCCCTGCAGCATGTGGAGTTCCTATGATGTGCCAGGGATCAGATCCGAGCTGCAATTTTGACCTATGCTGCAGCTGCGGCAATGCTGAATCTTTAAGCCACTGTGCTGGATTGGGGATTGAACCTGCGTCCTGGTACTGCAGAGATACTGCCAATCCAGTCCCCACAGCGGGGACTCCAAGGCCCTCTTTCTAGATAAGGTTGCAATCTGAGGTTCTAGTTGGACATGGTTTGGTGGGGGAACCATACTCAACCCCCTACGGCTCCCCTTTCACAGAATTGCTTTTCTTGAAAGTTCTGGGTGGCTTCTGCCTTTGCCTGAATGTGCTTGTGGCAGAGTTTAGAGCTTTGGAAATGTAAGGGCAGGGAGGACACAGAGGACAATGAAAAAGCAACATGTCTTTCACATGTCTAACCCACGCCCCCTTAACCATTAGCATCCTGTTTTTTATGAGGGAAACAAGTTACCATTAATGTGTATTTATTGTTACTATTTGGTATGCCACACCGCAGCCCTCTGAGGGCTTCCATTTGGGCTTTTGGGTTTTCAGAAGGAGGAGGAGAAGGAGGAGGGGGAGGAAGAGAAGGAGAAGAAAAAGTATGCTTGATATCACTGGGCAGTATTTGTGTTTGCAAAATGCCTCTCCCCTTAGACAATTCCAATTTAAAATACATATTAGCTCAGACAAAACTGACCCCGGCTGGCTTTTCTCTTTGATGGTTTCAATTTCAGGCTTATCCATCACAAATGATTGTAATACAACAAGATTTTTGACAGAACAAGGTAGGGATTTTGAATACTTACCTGCAATTTCCAGCTCTGGGGGATAATAGCTGGGAGAAAAACAACATTAACTGAGTTGCAGGATATGAAAATAAGCTGAGTTTCCCCCTCCAGAGTTTTGTGCTCCAAGGCATTCAACAAGTCACTTTCATTGTTGAACAAATATGTGTTCTTTTACCAAATTATTCGCCTTAACAAAACCTATCACATTTCTACTTTTGCCTTGTGTGTGAGGAAACTTGAGGGTAGTGATCAATTTCAGTAATTATTAGCCTAGATATTTGCTGCATTCGGGCTTTGCCTTTGTGTGGTTTTGTGTTCTGTGTCTATGGAAAAGTTTTATGCATACACAATTTTTTTTAATTTAAGTATAGTCAATTTACGGTGTTGCATTAATTTCTGTGTTTTATATATATATACATATATATATATAGATATACATATATCTATGTGTATATACATTCTTTTTAAAGTATTCTTTTTCATTATGATTTATCGTAGGACACTGAGTACAGTTCTCTGTCCTACAGAGCTGTTTATCCCCTCTGTGTATGGCAGCTTACATCTGCTAACCCCCACCTCCCAGTCCATCCCCCTTCAAACCCTCCCCCTTGGCAACAACAAGTCTGTTCCTGTTTTGTAGATAGGTTCATTTGTGTCATATTTTAGATTCCACATATAAGTGATATCGTATGGTATTTGTCATTCTCTGTCTGACTTATTTCACTTAGTGTGATGATCTCTAGTTCCATCTATGCTGCTGCAGATGCCATTGTTTCATTCTTTTTCATGGCTGGGTAGTATTCTATTGTATATATGTACTACATCCTTATCCATTCCTCTGTCAGTGGACAGTTAGGTTGTTTCCATATCTTGGTGATTGTGTTGCACACAGGCTTTTGCATCCCTCCTGGGCATTCTCCCCTGTCCTGGCATGGGGGCACTGCTCTCACTTTCTGCTCTTTGCCCATCTCTTCTTCTTTCTCCACCTCCTCTGCCTACCTTAAAAGTGGGGGTTCTTGCTCTTCTCTTTCTCTGGACGTACAACCCTTGGATTTCTTAGATACACTGAGAATGTTCTCTGCTTCCTGGATACTGATAACTAACTCCCAAATCAGTATCCAGCCTCCAGCCTCTTCCTGAGTCCAGTTCAGACTCAAAGCCATCAGCTGCTTGTTAGGCAAGTCATGTTTGCATTGTCCCTCGGGCATCTTACACCCATGCCTCTAAATGTGAGCTCCTTGCTTCTTTTCTCCCCCTCTTGCTGCTTTTGCGCTTCCCAGTTCAAGCAATGGCTGAGGGTCTGAAGGAGGAAGCTTCGAGTTAGCAAAGGCTTCTTACCTCTTTCTTATTCCACATTCAATCTGTATCCTCTTCAGCTTCCTCCCAAAGCATTTCTGGAATCTGTTGCTTTCCCTCCCCTTCTTTTTTTTTTTTTTTTGTCTTTTTTGCCTTTATCTAGAGCCACACCCGCAGCATATGGAGGTTCCCAGGCTAGGGGTCTAACAGGAGCTGTAGCTGCCGGCCTTCGCCACAGCCACAGCAACGCGGGATCCGAGCCGCGTCTGCAACCTACACCACAGCTCACGGCAACGCCGGATCCTTAACCCACTGAGCAAGGCCAGGGATCGAACCCGCAACCTCATGGTTCTTAGTCGGATTTGTTAACCACTGAGCCGCGAAGGGAACTCCTTCCCTCCCCTTCTTCTAGCCCTGAATCTCAGAGCTGGAATCAGATGATAATCTCCTCTTGGTTGTTCTCTTATCCTCCTAACTGGATCATATCCTACTTAAAATGCTTCTGAGGTTTCCCACCGCTTTAGGGAATTAAGGGAGACTTTAATAGCACGAAACAGAAGCCCTTTCTGTGACAGGTTCCTGCCCATCTCAGTCCCAGTCCTTGCCGACTCCCACTCATTCCTTCTCATTTACACGTTCACAGATGCTTGCCAGTTGAATGGGAACCAAACTGTTCCATGTTTCCATAGCTTTGCTGATGCTCTTCTGTCTAAAATGCCTTTACCCTCTTGGTTTGTTAATTCCTATACAAACTTAACTCAGCCCAAGTGGTATTCATTCAATAAACACTTATCGAGCACCAAGCACGTGTCAGGCAGTGTTGGAGTCCCATTGTTGAGCAGGCAGAGAGGCCCACGATCCTAATGGAGCTTAATTCTTCTTTTTCCTTTTTGGAACGGCACCTGTGGCTTACAGAAGTTCCCAGGCTAGGATTCGAATTAGAGCCTTATCTGCCACCCTATGCCACAGCCACAGCAATGCTGGACCCTTAACCCACTGAGCGAGTCCAGGGATCGAGCCCACATCCTCACGGATACTAGTTGGGTTCCTAACCCACTGAGCCCCAAGGAGAATTCCCATGGAGCTTAATTCTAATAGCACTCGCTGTACTTCCATGGAGCTCAGTGCCTCTCCCTCAGCCCACCCTCCCCAGCGGCCTGTCCACACTGCCTCCTCACCCTTGGGCTGTTAACTGACTGTCAATTTCGTAAGGACGGGCTATGCCTCTGCATTCCTTGTGCCCAGAACAGAACTTAGCCCTTGGTAGATTTCCAGGGTGTTTCCCTCCCTGAACTCGACTATCAGTTACAAATAAATGACTCCACGTCTCAGCTTAAATATCACATCCTCAGGGATGCTTTTCTTGACCCTCTAAAAGAGGTCAGCCCACCTTTACGATACAACCCCTATGAAAACATATACTGTTTCTTCACAGATTTTTGCACAACTGTTTTTTCACCTATTCACATTACTTGTTTAAACGTTGTTTTCTGTATTAAGTTGTAAATTCCACTGACCCAGGTAGCATAGTGCAGGGCCCATAATACATGCTTGATAAATATTTGTTAGTAGATAGACTGAGGTTTTCTTACTAGATAGAAGTCCTGAATACATTGCTGGGGCTTTAGGAAACTTTAGATTCAATTGCCTCCTGGCTTAATGCCTCACTCTCCCCATCTATAACAAGGAAATGTTCCTGCGTGATAATCCTGGGTAACGGATGAGCTTGAGATAAAACCATATTAAAACAAATGTGCGTAAATTATGCAAAGAAGGGAAAGTTGGGGAGTTCTCTTGTGGTGCTGTACGTTAAGGATCCATCATTGTCACTGCAGTAGCTTGGGCTGCTTCTGTGGTTCAGGTTTGATCCCTGGCCCATGAACTTCCAGATGCTGTAGGCATGGCCAAAAAAGAAAAAAAAAAGGGGGGGGAAAGCTGGGATTAAAAGATTAAACACATCAACTGAAATGTCTGTTTGAGGAGGTGGGATTTTATCCTCCACAGGAAATATAAACATTTTCTTTTCTTTCTCTTTCCCAGCATCTGAGACAACAATTCTTGTGCAAAATGGAGTTGAATCAGAACAGGTAAAGATTTTGGGAAGCATTTGAGAGTATATGACTTAGATTTTTAAAACCCACAGTAGAGTGTCACAGAAATGGACCAGGGGGAGCACATGTTTCTAAGGGCGAAATGCACCACAACCGTGATGACACAGTGAAGGAATTTGTAGACTTGTACTTTTGGCAGAGATAGTGTTGATACTGTCACTTCCACATGTGCGGATGCGTAGAAAAGGAAAAAAGAAAAACATATGAAAATACTGAAATCACCATGTGGTCCCTCTGGTGGCCCCAGATCAGTGGCATCCTGCAGAATCAGCACCTGTCACCAGTGTTCTCCTTATTTTCTGAGTGTGCCCTTCATTCATTTTTATTAACACAGAAGTGATTCAAGTGCTTTATGTAAAGCCTTCAGGTAGGGTAGACACCCGTAAAGGAAATGTGAAGGTCCTGTCCTTTCTTTCTTTTTCCGCTTCTGTCTCATCAGCGAGAGGTTATTATGCTGCCTCTGCTGCTGGGTTGGAGGGGGGACAGGAAGATGGGGGGACAGAGCCTGTCTTGGCCAAAGGGGGTGGTGTAGCCGCTTGGGAACTAGATGCTGCCAGAGCAGTGCTTCTTAAAGGATTTGGTGTTGGAGTTCCTGCTGTGATGCAGTGGGTTAAGAATCCAACTGCAGGAGTTCCCGTCATGGCTCAGTGGAAACGAATCTGACTAGGAACCATGAGGTTGCGGGTTTGATCCCTGCCCTTGCTCAGTGGGTTAAGGATCCAGTGTTGCCGTGAGCTGTGGTGTAGGTTGTAGACACGGCTCAGATCTGGTGTTGCTGTGGCTGTGGTATAGGCTGGCAGCTGTAGCTTGGTTTCGACACCTAGCCTGCGAACCTCCATATGCCATGGGTTCCACCCCCAGCCTGGCGCAGGGGCTTAAAATGTCCTATATGGTCACAGCTATGGCTCAGATTCAATCCCTGGCCCAGGGAACTTCCATATGCCTGGAATGCAGCCAATAAAAAAAAAAAAAAAAAGGACTTGGTATTAGAACCTCTTTATACTCATAAAAATTAAAACAATTTTTAAAATGAATTCATTTAAAAACAAGTATAACAGACACTGCTATATACAAAATTGATAGGTAACAAGAACCTACTATATAACTCAGGGAAATGTATTCAGTGCTCTGTGATAACCTCTATGGAGAAAGAATTTGAAAAAGAATGGATATATAACACTGAGGGTTTGGGATGGAAATGCTATCAAATTGAGTTGTGATGATTTTCATACACCTATAATTGTAATAAAATTCATTAAGCAATGGAAAAAAAAACAAAAAACAAATTAATGAGCAAGCCATCTTGGCTTTGATAAACTTAACATTTGTCCCGGCTTTAGCTGACACATAATATGTGATAACCATAATATATATTATCTTCTTTATTAAAAAAAGAATGGATATATATACATACATATATGTATGGCTGATTAACTTTGCTGTATGTATACCTGGAACTAATACAACACTGTAAGTTACCTATATGCTGATAAAATTTATAAAAATTACAGAAACAAAAAAATGCAAGTATAACAAACCCATTACATAGTAATATAAATAGTGTTTTATGAAAAATAACTACGTTTTCTTTAATGGGAACGTATTAGAAAAGTGGCCTTGTTTTCTATTTTTGCAAGTCTCATTAATGTGGCTCAACAGTAGACAAAGATTCTCATTTCTTCTCACATCTTATATCATCAGAGCATTGACATTTCATATTGCATGTCACATAACTGTAACCTTTGGGAAACTCCACTGTATGTCATTCTCATAAAAGAATGACCGTAAAAGTGACAGATAATCGGGAGTTCCCACGGTGCTGCAGTGGGTTAAGAACCTGACATAGTGTCCCTGGGGATATTAGTTGGATCCCTGGCCTCGCTCAGTGGGTCAAGGACCTGGCATTGCTGTGAGCTGCAGTGTAGTTGCAGTTGTGGCTCAGATCGGTGGTGGTGTCGCTATGGCGTAGTCCAGCACCTACAGCGCTGACTCAGCCCCTAGTCTGGGAACTTCCATATGCCGCAGGTGCAGCCCTAGAGAAAGAAAAACAAAATGTGACAGACAATGTGTTCTGAAAATAATTTTAACCCCATGGGGGTCCCTGGACTACACTTTGAGAATCACCGCTGCAGAAGATCTGAAACTGAGTTCTACTTTTTCTTTCATCTTATAGCCTCCAGAACTCTAAGTCAAGAGTTCCCGTTGTGGCGCAGCAGAAACAAATCCAGCTAGTATTGATGAGGACGTGGGTTCAATCCCTGGCCTCACTAAGGGTCTGGTGCTGCCGTGAGCTGTGGTGTAGGTCACAGATGTGGCTTGAATCTTGCATTGCTGTGACTGTGGTGTAGGCCAGCAGGCGGCTCCTATTCGACCCCTACCCTGGGAACTTCATATGCCGCGAGCGTGTCCCTAAAAATCAACCCATCAATCAATAACTGAATAAATGAGTAAATAAATAAATAAAACTCCCAGGCATTCAGGAGAAAAACTCATGCCCAGGGCTAGGTGGAGCTGAAAGGGTGTTGGCGATGGCTAGCAAAGAGATTGGACGGTGCAGGGCACACAGCTCACAGCAGAGATATTTTTTTTAATCTTCAGATCCCATGGCCCCTCTGCCTGATCTTTAAGACTTAGGAAAACTTTGGGGCTCTGGTTAAAATATTTCAGATTTTCCCAAGATTTTAAAAAAAATGTCCACTTTGTACGGTTGACTTTGTTTTGATCTTGAGACACACTGGGCCAAAAGTGGTGGGATGCAGTGAGCTGCTGGCTGCTAGGAGGTGTGATGGTGGCAGGAAGCTCAGGCGGAGGTGATGTTCAGAAACGAGCAGCCCACTGGCCTTCCTTGTGTCTCCCCAGATAAAAATGGTCAAGAAGTACGACCTGCTCATGATCATTGCTCCCTCCCTGGGGTTTGTGCTGCTGGCGTTGCTTCTGGCGTTTTTCCTTCGAGGTAAGGGGGGCAGGACCAGGTGGGGTGAATCTTGGGAAACTCGAGCAGACTCTGGGCATGCATGGATTCTGCTTCCTGCCCCTTGCCCCGTTCCTTAGAGTCTCATTTCCATCATTGCCCTCATGCCCGTCAAGTAAGTAACAGCTAAACTTAGTCTCCCTAAGATGCTAAATTCTTCGTACATCATGCCCCTGATAGAGTTTATATTGGGGGAAAGAAAATTAACATAAAATAAGAACACCTTGGAGTTCCCGTTATGGAGCAGTGGAAACAAATCTGACTGGGAACCATGAGGTTGCGGGTTCGATCCCTGGCCTCGTTCAGTGGGTTATGGATCTGGCGTTGCTGTGAGCTGTGGTGTAGGCTGCAGACGCAGCTCGGATCTGGTGTTGCTGTGTCTGTGGCATAGGCTGGCAGCTATAGCTCCAATTAGACCCCTAGCCTGGGAACCTCCATATGCCGCAGGTGCAGCCCTAAAATGAAAAAAGACAAAAGTAAAATAAGAGTATCTTCATGTATTAGACATTGTGCTGATGCTGATGCTATATTCTTGACATGCCTAACTCACTTCATCCTCCTGATGGACCTCAATGGGAAGAGCTATTCTTACCACTGTCTTGGGGTAGAGGAAACCCTGGCCCAGCCTCTTTCTGGCTTGGATTGTCCCAGGAAAAGAGCTATAAGCCATCCTGGTCTTCTTATTTGTTACCTTAAAGCAAAACTTCTTAACCTAGGGTCCACAGGTGAACCTCAGGAGGACAGTGAATCCCTTGAAATCATGTGAAAAGTACTTGAATGTTCATATCCATATTTTTCAGTGGGCAGAGTCCATAGTTGTCATTAGATTCTCAAGCCGGTCCATGACCTTCTTGTATCTCTTCAACCTTCAAAAAAAAAAAAAAATGCTTTTGGAATTCCCTATGGCCTAGCAAGTTAAGGATCTGGCATTGTCTCTGCTGTGGCTCCAGCCACTGCTGTGGTGTGGGTTCAATCCCTGACCCAGAAACTTCCACATGCCATGGAAACACTGTAAAGAGAAGTTATGAAACGGGGTTTAAAGTTTGCATGCAAAATATAGGCACACGATACCTGGTCCTGTCAAATGGGGAAAAAATGTTCTATAGCCAGTAACAGAAACTGCTAGTCAGTGAGTTCTATCTACTAGTAACCATCTCAGACTGCTTGAGCGACAGTAGTGAAACTTGGGTTTCTCCACGCCTGTGCCTAGTTACAAAAGGAAATTTGGAACTTCATGGAAGCCTACCATCAGCCTTCATACAAGGGCATGTTATGGTTTTGGAAATTCTGTGTAAATCTCCTAAGGAAATGTATTAAAACCCAAGTGAGTATTGGGATTCAAGTCACTCAGGAATAAAGCAGCTCAGTGGAAAAGAACCCAACTAGTATCTCATTGTGGCTAGGGTTCGATCCCTGGCCCAGGACCTTCTGCCTGCCATGGATGCAGACCAAAAAAAATGTACAAGAATAAAGCAGCTCACATACACCATTGCCTACAGTGTTGGGACAACTTTGTAATTGACCGGCAGTAGCTTGGGGCCTAAAGAAGTAATCATCTAATCCAGGGAAAGGAATGGCTTTGCCTGGCAAATTCAGTTCCTATATTTCCGCAATTGGACCACCTCTGCTCTTCATACGGTAGCTCTGGGCTTCCCCCAGCAATTCACATCCTCACAGCTACTCTGCCTCTAACATGGCTCTGTCTTTTCAGGGAAAGTCATGAAAACCAATTGTTTCCAGAAACACACAAGGTAATTCATCTTGCGTGACTGATTGTGGTAATGATTGTAACAAGCTGTTACAAATGATTAGATGCTACTCAGTGGTTTAATGACCTGTGCTTGTGTTCCGATTAAATACAGGGTTGGAGAGATGTGGCATTAGAGGTGAAAAAGATGTGGGGATTCGGGCTCACATTAACCTCTGTCTTTGTTAACATTGTGTTATTTGTCCACAATGCAAATACAGTGGCAGGTTGCATTAACGGAGGTATGGCATTCAGAAGAAAGAAGGTGATAATGCCATTGTACCCATTATTTATTCCACTCTGGGTAACCCACGTTTAAAGGATAAAGTTCATTGAGAGGAGAGTTGGCAGTATGGAAAATGAAAAAAAAAATACAGTGTCATTCCTGGGATTTAATTTCTCTGCCAAATCAGACCATGGGAGCAGTATTTTGTTTTGCTTTGCTTTCAAAAGAACTTGAAGAGTCTCTGGAAAGAGATTTTGCTTATCTGTCCTGTTATGTAGCTTTTTGAAAAGAAGAGAAAAGATTTGGTGTCAACTGTGATGAAGAACTTGCTTTCATTTAAATAATTGCCTCAGTACCACGTTATCTATTAACACATAAATATTAACAAGCAGGGAAACTGAAAGTTAGCAAGGCAAATTTTCAAACTCATACTTGGAGATCCTCTTGGGAAACAAACACACTTAAAGCATGATTTTATATTTTGCTAATACAGAAACTTTAAATTTTCTCATTTAAAGAGATTGGCATGGAGTTCCTGTTGTGGCTCAGTGGTTAACGAATCTGACTAGGAACCATGAGGTTGCAGGTTCGATCCCTGGCCTTGTTCAGTGGGTTAGGGATCCAGCGTTGCCGTGAGCTGTGGTATAGGTTGCAGACACGGCTCAGATCCCGCGTTGCTGTGGCTGTGGTGTAGGCCGGTGGCTACAGCTCCTGTTAGACCCCTAGCCTGGGAACCTCCATATGCTGCGAGTGTAACCCTAGAAAAGGCAAAAAGACTAAATAAATAAATAAATAAATAAATAAAGAGATTGGCAAATAATAAATTTGCCAATAATAGACTGGCAAAAGCCCTTTATCCCCTGAGGTCTCAGTTTTCCCATCTGTGAAATGAGAGGCTTGGACTGGGTAGATTCTGATTCCTTTTATAACAGCCTTTGGTTGCTTTCTTTTCTTTTTTTGTTTAAGTTTTTTGTTTTCTTTTGCTTTTTGTCTTTTTAAGGCTGCACTCCCAGCATATGGAAGTTCCCAGGTTAGGGGTCAAATCAGAGCTGTAGCTGCCAGCATATACCACAGCAAGGCAGGATCTGAGATCCATTTGAGACCTACACCACAGCTCATGGCAATGCCGGATCCTTAACCCACTGAGAATGCCAGCGATCGAACCACAGTCTTCATGGATACGAATCGGGTTCCTTACCACTGAGCCACAATGGGAACTCCTGATTTCTGTTTTTAGCATCTATTCAGCAGCATCCATTTGTTTTTGGTCTTGGTGTTTTTCACCATCCGTCTCTCTCCTTTCTTTACAGGCTAGACAACGAAGGAGAAGGTAAAAATGTTTTCAACGGAAGAGAAGATGAGGATGGCCTTTTCACACTCTAGCGTGCCCCTTTTTCTAAGGATTGAGGATGGGGGTATGACATATATATTGTCAAAACAAGTCTTAAAATGTTTTGTTTTTTGAAAAAACAAGTCTTATCTATTGCATTTGTGTCACTGATCCTCTCCAGTTTCACAAGTGGAAGGTATTTTAGAGACTACACCTCATGCTTTAATCTCTATAATCACGGAGTGATCTTCCACATTATACTTGAATGCCGTCAGTGATGGTGAACTCACTACCACACTCAAGGAAGTCCATTCGCTCTCGGGGCAGTTCTGAGATGCAGTAATACTTAAAAGAAAATCTGTCTCCAGATACCACCTGCCTCTTGGTCCTCCCTGAACTCCTTGTGCTTACACAGAACATGTCTAAACTCTCTTCTACCTGGTAGCAGTGCTCCAGATACTAAAGGAGAAGCTCATCTTTCTCCAAATTGCCTTGTTTCTGAGACACAATTTCTGGTCCCTTTCCTGCCCTAGTTGCCTTTTGCTTTCTGTGTGTTTGTATCTCTCCTTTTGTTCCCAGTTGTAAGAATTCAGTGCCCCACTCTGGGTATGGTGCGAGCATCTCTAGGTTATTACTGATCATCATCAATATCATTGATAATATATATTATATATTAGTTATCATCAGTAACACAGGAAAGGACATAGAATCACAACATCATTTTGACTCACCTCTAAAATGCCTAGATTTTCTACTATTTTCTCTTCACATTTGAGTATCTTTGGAGGTGACCAGAGTGTCACTTTTTTTTTTTTTTAGGGCCGCACCTGTGGCATATGGAAGTTCCTAGGCTAGGGGTCTAATCAGAGCTGTAGCTGCCGGCCTACGCCACAGCAATGTGGGATACAAGTTGGGTCTGTGACCTACACCACAGCTCATGGCAATGCCAGATCCTTAACCCACTGATCGAGGCAGGGATCAAACCTGCATCCCCAGGGATACTAGTCGGGTTCATTACTGCTGTAATCCTTGTTAGAATTTGAGAACTATTGCAGCACAATAATCTTTGACAGGAGGGTTGGGATTTTAAGGAAGGACTCTCCCTTAAGCAGGTCTTGGTGCTGATAGGTGTGGCCATGTGGAGGTGCGGGAGTTTCCAGCAGCCATTGGCCAAGGTCCAGGTGGCCACACTGTCAGGCTGCAGTGAAGCTAGCATTACTTTCTGCCTGTACTCCTTCGGTACCTTCTAACTGTACTCACCAGCTCCATTTCCTTTCCCTTTCCAATCTGTTCTCCATGCTGTGGCAGAGGAATCTTCTCCATGCAGACGTGAGATTCCTGTCTCCTGTTTTCCACCCATAAGAGCTTAGAAGAAGCACCCATTCTGCCTGAGGCTGGGGTGGTGCCCTCAGAGGCCAGGCAGCTGAAACAGCGGAGTGAAGAGACACAGCCTGTGTTGAGAGGGAATGCTGCGTGTCCACTTACAGGTGTTAACATTAACACTTAGTCAAATCGTGTCCTTGGCAAGCTGAGCATGGCCACGGACTGGAACAAGGCAGCCAGTTTGAGACTCAAAGTTCTGGGGGTGGGAAAGGGGGTAGGAGTCACAAAATGATGACTTAATGAATATATAATTCTTACACTGAGGCTACTCGATCAGACGGGCCGTGGCTCCTCTTTCCCGCTCTGTTTAGTTGGGATGCCTGGGTAGCTGCATGCAAGCAGGTCCCAAGTATCGATTGCATGGGGTCCCAGAAGGTAGCATCACTTTCCTTAAGGAGCTTAAACATCGAAATGAGACAAAACCCTTGGGAAAGGTAGTAGACTGGAATCAGCATTGTGTTTCTATTTCCACAAGGAAGGACTTTGATGGAGACACGGCTCTTAGGGCTGATGTTTATGTAATGCGACCACAATCAAACTTTGAGGACTTAGAGCAACCTAATTCTGCAACCTTGAATTTGGCCCTTCTAGGCTAAATGAAATAGATAATATCCAACCCTTAAGGAGCATTTGTTATGTTCTGGGTACTCCACCAGCTGTGTCAAGGCAGTTTCTCGTTGAACCCTCACAGCAACCCAGGGATACAGGTAAATTATTCCTGAGAAAAAAGAAGCAGGGTTGGTGAAGGAACTTGTTCAAGATCACATAGCCCCAGCCCCTGTGACAGAGCCGGATCTGGAACCAGGCCTGAAGGACTCTGTGCTCTTAAGCAACACCATACTCCACGGTGGGAGCCTCCATGTCCATGAAATGGAAGCACTAACCTGTGGTGGTCCGAAATGGGTTTTAGTTTACTCAGGTCCATGGCAACCTGGGCATTTGGATGGTTCTCCGATGCCATCCCCTTTATAGCTCAATCTCCCCTTGTCCCCATATTATTTACTCAGAACTTTATTTGCATTTGCGGAGGAAGTTGCTAGTGGAGAAGCTGGCAGGAGCCTTAATGAAGCCAGGTGGGACACATTGAGATGGGGTTGTGTTGAACTAACTCATGAGGCGCTGAAGCCAGCTGTCAGCAGGCTTAATGAAAGGTTAACAGGAATCCGGCAATGGGTGGCAGGGGAGAGTCTTTGCCTCTCTAAAGAAAACAAAAAGTTGAGAAGTGGGCTCCCTGGGTGGAAGGGAGAGCAGAAGGAGGAAGCCACTTGTAACCAAAAGACAGTCTGAAATAGAGTTTCATTTAGATTTGTAAACATGTTACCGTCTTTAAAAAAAAAAGAAAAAAGCGCTGTGAGTTCTCAGCTCTCTGAGCATCAAAGGACAGCAAAGGGAAGTCTTCCAGAATATGATGAATGCTAATGCCGCTGCTAAGGAGCTTGGGGAGCCCTGGAGATGACTGCTTGCAAAACAGAAGGTGAGTGTACTTTTTGGGGCGGGGGGGCACTTTCTAATTGCACTGAAAATTGTGCTCTTCTGCAGTTGTAGCTTTATCTGTGTTGCATGAGGAATGGGTGTGGGAGAGCAAGAAAGAACTGTGTGTGTCCTTCAACTCCCATTTCTTAGCAGATGAAACTGAGGCCCAGAGAGGGGGTTGAGTCATCCCAGGTGCCAAAAGAAACCGGTACTAGAGCAGAGACCTAAACCTTGTACCCTAGACTTAACTCCATGGCCATGTCGTCATCTGGTTCTTGGAATTTCTAATTCCACCTGGATCTGCCTGATTATTGACCCTTTTGAAGTCACATTCTTTAAGTTCTCACTGGGCAGTCAACTCAGCATTTTTTTCCCTTATTTTTCCCAGTGCACACTTGACCCTGTGGTGGAGTCTTTCTCCCCAAAAGAGGAATTGGAGTGTGGAATTTCAAAGCTTGGCTGCTATTCTCTTAGGGGCGCTGCCATAAACTGGGGTGACCAACTTGTCCCAGTTGTAAACTCAGAATCCTTGCATGCAGGATCCCCCTTTGTCCCTGACAAACTGGAATGATTTGTTGACCCGAGTGCAAAACTTTTTTTAGAGATCAAAAGCAAGAACCTCTGAGTTCTGCAATTCACAGCCCTCGCTCGTGACTTTATTGCAGGGATTTTTTTTTTTCCCGTGACTTTGTAATTGGACCCAAGGGGAATTTAATTTCATATTCAGCATTGGAATAGACTTCTAGGAGTTCCCGCTGTGGCTCAGTGGTAATTAATCTGACCAATATCCATGAATATGCAGGTTTGATCCCTGACCTCGATCAGTGGGTCAAGGATCTGGCATTGCCGTGAGCTGTGGTGTAGGTTGCAGACATGGTTCGGATTTAGCATTGCTGTGGCTGTGGTGTAGGCCAGCAGCTGTAGCTCCATTTAGACCCCTAGCCTGGGAACCTCCATATGTCAAGGGTGTAGCCCTAAAAAGACAAAAAAAAAAAAAAGAAAAAGACTGCAAACTCTAGATTCTAGACACTTGCTAGGCAAAATGTGGGACTCTGATAAGTATTGTCATCACCTGGGACCTTGTTAGAAATACAAAATATCTGGAGTTCCCTGGTGGTACAGTGGATTAAGGATCCCATGTGGTAATTGCTGTGGCTTGGGTCGCTGCTATGGTGCAGGTTTGATCCCTGGCCCCAGAACTTCTGCATGCTGCCAGTGCAGCCCCCCGCCCTGCAAAAGAATGCGGAAGTCCCAGTCCAGACCCTCAGAATCTGCATTTCTTTCTTTATTTTTTAAAGGAAGTTTGAACAGTGTTCTGCAATTTCTTTGCTTTGTCTTTCTAGGTCCACACCTGCCGCATATGGAAGTTCCAGAGTAGGGGCCGAATCCGAGCTACAGCTGCTGGCCTACACCTCAGCCACAACACTTGGGATTTGAGCCGAACCTGCAACCTACACCATAGCTCCTGGCAACGCCAAATCTTTAGCCCACTGAGCAGGGCCAGGGATCAAACCCGAGTCCTCATGGATACTAGTAGGATTCGTTTCTGCCAAGCCATGATGGGAACTCCAGCATCTGCATTTAAACAAGGTCTCTATGTGACTCACATGCACATTAAAGATTGAAAAGTACCGGTCCAGAGTACTGATTTTTAAATTCGGCTGTGCTTTGGACTCACGTGGAGAACTTAAACAAAACAAAAAAAAAAATCCCGATACTCAACTTCCCCCTCTGCTCCCAGCTTAATAGGCAGGAGGGAGACCTGCATATATATCAGGACTTTTTCGAGCATCTTGGGTAGTTCTCATATTCAGCCATGTTTGCAAACCACTCTTCCAAAGGGAGGGCAGCTTTGCACCAAAAAGTAATGTTGCTAATTAATCAGGCTAACTCTTGGCCTCCGTTTCAAGTTTATGTGGGTCTAGTACCCCCATGTGGATCAGTTAGCGTGGAAGAAAGTAGGAATGAGTGTTGGGTAAACGGTCTTGATTTCTACTACATCCGCATATGCAGCCAAAGTGTATTGGGTGTCCCCTGTGTGCCAGAGTTGGGCCCTGGGGTAATCCATGAACTAGACAGACCGGGTCCTTCTTCCCAGACAGCTCTCAGTCTACAAAGCCATTTGCGTCTTTATTATGCTAAATGCACAATACAGAAATGTGCCCAAGAGGCAAGAAGAATGAAGGGATTAAACAAAGAATGAGAGTTTGGAATCCGGCCCAGAGCTGAGGAACTCTGCCTTTGATGTGGGTGTCAGGAGTCCATGGAGGTGGGGAGTGGGTGGAACCCTCTAGTCCCAAGAAGTAAAGGCAAATTACATCAAAAACTCTTAGCTACAGTGAAACTTGATAAGCTCGGTGGAGAGTCATCAGCTCTGTAAAAGTGCAGTGTTAGAGTAATGGAAATGACCACTTCTGTAGTTTTGTGCCCTTTCATATTTTGCTAAGCATTTTCAAACACATAGCCCTCTGCGTCAGAGGAAGGGCTTATGTCCATTTGATAAAGGAGAAACATGGAAGCAGAGAGATGTCAAGTACAGTGTGTGTTCCTCCCGTGATGAGGGAGACAGGACTAGAATTAAGTGTCCTGACGCCTCAATCCAATGCGTCAATATCCACTTCATGGGGTGGCTGCTGTGTGCCCCTGGCTTTGCACTTGAACTGCCACAGCGCCAGCAGTCATTGCTATGATTTGAGACTTCTGTATGCCAGACACTACCGCACGCACTCTAAATGTATTACTTAATTATAACAGTCTTCGAGGGAGCTGCCGGTTTTAGTCCAGTTTGTTAGATGAGGAGATGGAAGCGCAGACACATAAAGCAGCTCATCTGCAGTTGAGTCTTGCCATGGATGGACCTAGGTTCAAACTCTGGAGCAGCTCCAAAGCCCAGGGCCTTAACCCTGTGCCCTGGCCCCTTTGTGATGTCACAGTGAGGTTGCTGGTGTGTCAGGTGGAGAGGTCTCTTCCGCTGGGAGGTGCGGGTTGTGCTCAATCGCCTCGGTAAGATCAGGGGTCGTCCTAGGCTAGGTCTGTCTGAACACAACCAGCAAGGAACTGGGAGTGGGGAGACTGCAAAGGACCTGAAGCCAGGTGGGACTTTGGGTCCAGGTCTCACGTTCTTGAAGAGACTTGCATTTGGATTTACCACCAAATGAGGCCATGCATTCAGGTGCAGTTTGAACAGCTAACATCTATTACAGATGTGACCTCTTCCCCGGCTTTTCAGATATACCCTGCAAGGCAGAAGAAACCAAAGAGAAAGGAAATGGCCTGGAGAGCCTGCAAAGAACCCGGTCCTGCTGCCTCCTCCCTGGCCTTGCCCTTCTGCTGCCTCTTATCTCTGTTCTCCACCTGCTTATCTCTCCTCCCCCAGCTCTGCTCTCTCCCCGCCCCCACCTCCTTCCAAGAAGCCTTCTGGGTCTTCCTTCAGCAGCTCCATCAACGAAGTCACATCCTTTATTTTTCTTTCTCCTGATTCAGGATGCCTCTGCATCATTTTAATCTGTTCCTCTGAGCTTTGGTTTTCAATCCCTTCCTAAACTTAATCTCAGACCCTTCTTCACCGAGATGGAAAAAATAAATAAATAAATAAAGGCCTGAACGAGATTACACAGTTTGACAATACCTTCCGGCTAGGAGATCAAGATGATTAGAAAAGGCAGCTGAGGCTTGCTTCTCCATATTGCCCTGGGCTTGCTACGGTGACAAAGTTTTTGAATTAACCAAAGACTCACCATCAACTAAAGCTACAACATCCTCTTCCACTCCCCAGCCCCCACCTTTTAAAAACAATGGTTGGAAATTCTTGCCACGTGTAGATATAGGGAAAGAGAACAGGTTTTGCTGTCGAATGCCCAGGACCTAAAGCTTCTCTTATCTGATCAGGTGCCTGGGACAAGCTTCTTAGCTTCATCATCTGTAAATCAGACGTGACACTGGTACCCTCCTCTTAAATGAGTGTGAACTGGAGAGCACTGGCCCAGGGTGGGCGCTCTGTGACCAGAAGACGCTGCCGCTGTAATTCCCTCTCCAGCCCCAGCAAGTTCTATGTTTATTGCAACTTGCTGGCCGGACCTGCATAGCCCCGGTGAGGATAGATCTGGGGTGCTCACGCTGAACCTGGGGGCTTCTGGTGTATCTCAAGCTGCCTGAATGTCTCCTGATGAGTAGTTCTCTTACGTCAGAGAGCCTAGGAATCATCATTAAAAGGCATATACATGGGTCGAGCCCCCAAGAGGTGCTGATTCAGTGAGTTGAAAACTACTACCTGCCTTTTTGTTTGATTTTTGTTTTTTGCCCACACTGTGGCACGTACAAGTCCCTGGGCCGGGATTACACTGCAGCGATAAACAGTGAATACTTAACCCTCTGAGCCACAGGAGAACACCCACCCATACTGGTGATTTTTTAATAACCTCATTTGGTGGTTTTTTTTTTTTTTGGTCTTTTTAAGGCCACTCTTGGAGCATATGGAAGTTCCCAGGCTAGGGGGTGAATCGAAGCTCTAGCTGCTGGCCTACACCACAGCCACAGCGACGCAGGATCTGAGCTGTGTCTGTAATCTACACCACAGTTCATGGCAACTCTGGATCCTTAACTCACTGAGTGAGGCCAGGGATTGAACCTGCATCCTCATGGATGCTAGTCAGATTCGTTTCCACTGAGCCATGACGGGAACTCCCTGGTAGTGGTGCAATGCAAGGGGCAGTAGACCCTTCAGTGCTCACATTAGCCATCCAGGTTCCTGACCTCTCTGTCTTGCCACCTTCTTCTGAACTCTGACCCTGCTTTATCTTTGCCTTTAGCCCTGTGCTCAGCTCTGACTTTGCTCTTTCCTGGTGCACCGTTGTTGACGCCACGGCATTGCCTACTTCATCTGTGGTCCTTACCCTCTGCTGTTTCTCCTCATTCACAGCTAATTTTTTTGACCAACTCTGACGTTTGGCTTTTGGCTTAATTCTGTTTCTCATCCTAAATCTTTCCCAGGTGATGCCGCTATGTCTGTGGCTTTTCTACATCTGTTAACAGCTGTCATTCGCTCTCCTCTCCTGCCTCTCATTTATGTCTTTGGTACAGTTACACCTTTGGATTTGCAGTATGATAGAGAATCTTGGACAGTGGCAAAGACACTACTTTGGACTTGAATCATGATTTTAAAACACCAGGAATGTAGGATGTAGACAATACATTGAATATTTATTGCCCCAGGATGTTTTCTGGGTTATTTACTATTTAATTTTAAATCCGTCTTATGTATCTTGGTCCATTATTCACCAAATAATGAAGAATATAAAAAAAAGTTCTGATTTCTATCTGGATTCTTTTTAAAAATTGTGGGAGTTCCTGTTATGGTACAGCAGAAACCAGTCCAACTAGTAACCATGAGGTGGTGGGTTTGATCCTTGGCCTCGCTCAGTAGATTAAGGATCTGACATTGCTGTGAGCTGTGGTGTAGGCCGGCATCTGTAGCTCCAATTCTACCCGTAGCCTGGGAACCTCCGTATGCTGCAGTTGGGGCGTTAAAAAAAAAAATGTAAAAAAATAAAAATAAAAAAGAATCGTGGTAACTGTGAGTTCCCTGGTGGCCTAGTGAGTTAAGGATCCAGTGTTGTTGGTGCTGTGGCTTAGATTCAGTCCTGGCCCGGGGAACTTCCACATGCTGCAGGCATGGCCCAGAAGAATTGTGAGAATGCATGCATAACATAAAATTTGCTATTTTAGTCACTTTGAGTACCCAATTCAGTGATATTAATTACAGTCACAATGATGTACAAACATCACCCTCATCCGTTTCCAAAACTTTTTCATCCCAAGTAGAAACCCCATAACTGTTAAGAAATAACCTCCCATCCTTGCTTCCCTCAGCCCCTGGCAACCAGCATTCTACTTTCAGGTCTCTCTGAATTTGCCTATTCTAGAAATTTCATGTAAGTGGCATCACATACTGTTTGTCCTTTTATGTATGGCTTGTTGCACATAGTGTAATGTTTTTAAGGTTTATCTGTGCTATAGTGTATATCAGAGTTTAATTTCTTGTTATGGATGAAAAACATTCAATTATGTGTATACACCACATTTTATTTACTCATTCATCTGTCGTTAGGCAGTTGGGTTGCCTCTACCTTTTGGCTATTGTGAATAATGCTGCAGTACACCTTGGTGTACAAGTATCTGCTAAAGTCTTTGCCTAAGAATTTTGGGGGTGGAGTTCCTGTCGTGGCTCAGTGGAAGTGAACTTGACTAGTATCCTTGAGTTCTCTTATGGCTTAGCAGGTTAAGGATCTGGCATTGTCACTGCAGTGGCTTGGATCACTGTTAGGAGTTAATCCCTGACAGGAAAATTCCATATACCATTGGCATGGCCAAAAAAATACTAAGCATACTTGTCTGATAATTCCATTTGAGGTCTTTTCGGCTCTGTTTCTATTGTCCTTTGTCTCTGTAGGTTCTTATTCATGTTGTCTTAATTTTTTGTATGCCTGGCTATCTTGATTGTAGGGAGATGATTGCATTTGAAAATTACTGATATAAATAATTTGAGTCCCAGTATAATTTAATCTTCCCCAGAAAGAACCTTTTGAATTTGCTTCTAGCAGACACTTTTATATGTCACCAGTCTAGGACTATGATAATTGAAATTCATTTGAAGTTGCATGGATTACTCAGATAATTTGGCACTGTGTTGCAAACCCTTTTGACAATAGGCTTTCTACCTTTCATCCTTATCCTGAGGGTATAGCCTTTTTTTTTTTTTCTAGCTTATATGGGATAGTGGTTTATCAAAATGCCTATTTTTGGTGAGTTCTAGACTTTGACACTTTTCCTCTAACTTCATAAGGTAGCAAAAACCAAATTCAGTTTTGCAGATATTCCTTCCATATTGAAATGCTTCCAAGGCAAAGACAAGTTTGAGCTCTTAATTTGCCTCTCTGGTTTAGTATAATTTTTGGTTTTAGGCATAGTGGTTTTTCATTATTTTGTTAGCTCTTTGATTTTTTTTCTTTTTTTTTTTTTTAGGGTTGCACCCATGGCATATGGAAGTTCCTAGGCTAGGGGTCGAATCAGAGCTCTAGTGGCCAGCCTACGCTATAACCACAGCAACATAGGATCTGAGCTGCTTCTGTGACCTACACCACAGCTTATGGCAATGCCGGATCCTTAACCACTGGGTGAGGCCAGGGATCGAAACCGCATCCTCATGGATACTATTTGGGTTCATTACTGCTGAGCCACAATGGGAATTCCAGCTCTTTGACTTTTTTTTTTATATTTTAAAATTTTTTGTTCAGGCTTTTTTTTGTGTGTGTGTGTCTTCAGTTGGATGGTTGCTTTAAATTACCTAATCACCTGATTGTCCTTGAAAATATTTATTCCTCCAATAGCCTTGCCAATGCTAATCATTGTCAAATAATGATAAATAAAACCATTTTCTTTGAAACAAAGATAAACAAAGTGTTACATTTAGTTCTACGATAACGTTCTAGTATCTACTTCACCTAATTTATCCTCAATCCCAAAAGTCTATTTCCTGGCATGATGACACATTTAACCTGTAGGAGAGTAGACCAAAGAAGATTTGAGGCATGTCTGCAAAGAGCTGAAGGATTGCCATTGGGAGGAGGAAGTGGTCTTATTCTATGAGATTCTAGAAGGCAAAGTTAGGACTGGGAGTGGGAATTCCCAAAATCAATTTCTATCTAACCAAAGGAATGCTTTACTTGAATAACTTAGAATAATCATCAGTGAGAATACTGTGAAGAATAGGATTTTGGTCACTGAGCAACCATTTGTTCTGCTTTTCCATTTGGACTAATTCCTTTGATACCTCGCCTCTGTTTCATTATTTTAGAGTCCTATCGAAGGTTGCAGCTGCCATTGTGCCCCCACCAGGGGAGTCTACTCGCAAGGAAGTGGAGCTCAGATATGAGAATAAAGATCAAACCCTGGTGACATTGGCTGAGTCTTAATTATGCCAAGACTGAAAGTATGACTTTAGGCTATTCATGCCTCATGATATGAACAGTTAAATTCCTATTTTGCTCAAGTTAGTTCGAATTAGGTCTCCTGTCATTTGAAATGGAAAGAGTTTTAACTAAAGTGGGTAGTCAGCTCCCCATTTACAGTAGTGTTCACGCAGAGAAATCGTACTTTAGAATAAGTATGGAGGGGATTCCTAGATTATGTGAAAGGATAGCTTTGAGGACTTCGGCTCTAAATTCTTGGCTTCTCCAAAACTCTCTTTTATTTAGCTTTTGTTCTACCCAATGGACTGGTAGTTTTGTTTTCTTTTTTCTTTGTCTTTTGAGGGTCATATCCGTGGCATATGGAGGTTCCCAGGCTAGGGGTCAAATCAGAGCTGTATCTGCTGGTCTATGACACAGCCACAGCATCTGAGGTTCCAAGCCGCGTCTGCAACCGACACCATAGCTCATGGCAATCCTGGATCCTTAACCCACTGAGCATGGCCAGGGATGGAACCCTCATCCTCACGGATACTAGTTTGGTTCATTAACCACTGAGCCACAAAACAACTCCTAGACTGGTAGTTTCAAAGAGACTCCAAGGAAACTGAGTTGGTCATCCCTCAGGGACAAGAAATAGAGAAGTTAATATATGTCCAGGCCTGGGATGTACAAATTAATGGAGAAATCCATAGTATTTAATCCTGAAATGAATGATTGATAGAGCATTGGATTATTCACTTTGTACTAATTTAATTTGTCTTATTTAGTCAAAACAAGTCTTCCTGACAGGATTTTCGTCATAGCCTTGGGTGAATAATGAGTTTCTTTGCCTAGATGAATTATTGATTAGATATTTGTATCATCTGCCTGGTAGATGAAGGAAAACTGTTTAATTTTAAAGATCTTAATTTCAGACATATGTGTGCAAAAGAAGTTTTGAGTATTGTACTTTAACTCTCAGTCACCTTGTGAGTATTTACGGAAACTGGATCTAAGTTATATCACAACATTGGGTTCTTTTTAGGTCTAAAGAATAGCCCCATCTGTAGATTGGGATTTAGTTTTTCTCCCTTTGTTGTTATAATTATATATATTTTAGGCCCAGATGTTTAATTTCTTTTAAAACTTGGGAACATTTCTTTTCAAACCAACTGAAATGCCATGTATTTAGTAATGATGACTTAACATTTGTAAGATGTGTTTAATTTTGAAAAATGTTATATCTCAATTTCCTCAATGTATAATAGTTAATTAACACTTAGCATGTATCAAGCATTTTGCTAGGAACATTACATGGATTACATTATTTAATTCTCACTCCTACTCCTCAGCCCTACTATTATCCCCATCTTATAGTTGAAGACATTGAAGTGTTGGGAGGGTAATCATGTTCCCCAGAAACACACAGACTCACCTGGAGCCAGTGTGTAAACCCAGATGTTCTCATCCTAGAACCCAAGCGTTTAACCCATATCCTAAACAAATTCTACAAATCCTGTGGTTATGAAAAACTTAATATGGCCATCTGTATAGGGAACTAGAATTCTACCAGTAATCTTTATGAAGTCATGTCATTATTATCCCTATTTTTCAGGGGAAGAAAGTAAGATACAGAGAGATAAAATGACATGACAAGTCATCATATTGCTTTCCACTTGGCTATAATTCCTTTCATCATCAAGAGAAATCAAAGTATTATCTCTTGATTAGATAGGACTTGCACTGAGGCAAGAAATCGTTCTTTTGAGTCCCTTCACAATACTTTGTATGGTTGTAGTGGAACTAAAATTTAGACAATAAGTGCAGAGGTTAAAAAAAAAAATCAAGGTATTTCATTTTCTTTAAATGACTCTAAACCTATAACCTGGGAGGCTGTAGGGAAAATAAATTGAAGGCATTTTTGGAAGCTCCACTCCCTTTCCCAGGGGTCACATTCAAGTTTTGGAGACATGAGTTGTTGCCAGAAAGTGGGGGAAATATTCCTTTATTGTCAGTCTACCACGACCTCCACTGAAATCTCCATTACCAAGCCTATGTGGGGAGAGTGGGGTCTCTTGAAGACAAATGGCTCAGTTGCTTTGGGCCAAGCTTGTTCCAGGAATATTTGTATTCCCAGGTGGAATCTCCATTGACTGGACTCCAGTTCCCCTGGTCTCCCCCAGGCAGCTCCAACAACAGGTCTCATTAAGCAGCACATAGCAGAGGTCTCCACTGCTTTGTGGATTATCTCCATCTCCTGCCCATTCTTGAGGCAGCTCCTGCTTTTTTTCTTTTCTCCTACTTCAACTTTTCCATTGCATGGGCACTACCCTCCCTCTGATCTTGACACCCTCCAAGTTTGCCAGTGAGTACAAGATCCTGGAAAACACAAGTTAAGGACGTTCTGAGGACAACTTCTCTTAACTTTGCAACACGGACTTCCCCATAAGTATGGGAGCACAAGGGTCCCACTACCTGGTCTGGGGGGCATAGCGAGACAAACAGGAAGAACAAAACAGGAACCATGTCCCAGCAAACATCCTGCTGTATGATGCTTTCCTTTCACTTCCTTCTCAGAGAACCAGCAAAATAGCCATAATTGAGCCCTGCTCTCTTCTATGTCCAGAATGTGGATGTCAAGACCAGTGCTGCCCTTTAATAGGGATGTGAGCTTACTAAAGAGACTTTAAACAACATCTTGGGAGGAACTGGGGATGCTTAAGTAGAGAACAAAAGCTAGACGGCTATGCTGAAGCAGAGGGGTGCTGAGGGGCTTTATAAGGAGGAACCAGAGCCGGTAAGTGGGTAGAAGTCGGCAGAAAGCAGATCTGTGATTCATACTCTCAGGGAATCGTCCAGAGAGCAGGTGGAATGGTATGGCTATCATTGGTTTTCTTAATAATGATGGTATTCAGAACCTGAAAGCTAATATGTCAGGGCATTATGAAAGGGATATTTAAATATAATTCAGAGTACTTGATCTTTAAGGGCCAGGTTTAAGGAGATATTTAACCCTGGGATGCTATGTTAAGAACAATCAACATTTAGAATGGATAAGCAAGGAGGTCCTACTGTATAGCACAGAGAACTATATCAAGTCTCTTGGGACAGAACACGATGGCAGATAATATAAGAAAGGAAATGTATATATATGTGTGTGTGTGTGTATATATGACTGGGTCATTTTTCTGTACAGCAGAAATTAGCACCACATGGCAAGTCAACTATAATTAAAAATGAAAGAAAAATAATCAGCTATCCTTAAAGCCGCTGTGTCTCGTGGAATACCAAGATGGTTACCATTCCATGACAACCAGAAAGCCAAAGAGTTTCACCTTCGGAGACCGTGTATGTGTGTGTGTTAGTGTTATGCTTCCTTCTGGTGTATTTCCCAATACGCTGAGGAAAGCATAGAACTCCAGATCTCTGTCTTAGAGTTACTAAGAGGACTTCCTGAAACAGAGTCCAGGAAATGCAGCCCACCCGGCCCCAGGCGAATGCAGGGTCTTCTGATAGAGTGACTGGCTGCTAAGCACAACCAGGAGAGCCCAAAAGATCCAAAGAGGCTCTGGCACAGGGGCTTTGTGTAATCCAGGGGTCAGTGAAAGGGAGGGGTTGGAGGGCATTTCTGTCACCTGAGACCTCTTGTAGAGATGACTATTCTCATCGATAGAACCACAGACCCTCAATGCCTAGGCAGAGGCTTAGAAGAGGGTCTGGTTCTAACGCCTTCAAGCTTCCTGAGGGCTAGGTGAGATCAGAAAGGGCAGAAGAGGAGTTCCCATTGTGGATCAGCAGTAGGGAACCCATTTAGTATCCATGAGGACGTGGGTTCCATCCCTGGCCTCACTCAGTGGGTTTGGGATCCTGCACTGCAGTGAGCTGTGGTGTAGGTTGCAGATGCGTCTCGGATCCCCCGTTGCTGTGGCTGTGGTGCAGGCTGGCAGCTGTAGCTCCGGTTCAGCCCCTAGCCTGTGGTGTTCCATTAGCCTCAGGTGTGAGCCTTAAAATAAATAAGTAAATAAAGACGTAAAGAAACCTCCACCTTCCTCCCCGGGGCGTGATGCTGTGCTTTTCTGCAGGACCTTCTTCCCAAAACATCCGTGTCAAGCCAAGATTTGAGAAATCAGGGAAGTTTTGAACATTTTTCTTTTTTTTTTTGTCTTTTTGCCTTTATCTAGAGCAGCACCCGCGGCATATGGAGGTTCCCAGGCTAGGGGTCTAACAAGAGCTGTAGCCGCCGGCCTTTGCCACAGCCTCAGTAACGCCAGATCCGAGCCGCGTCTGCAACCTACACCACAGCTCACGGCAACGCCGGATCCTTAACCCACTGAGCAAGGCCAGGGATCGAACCTGCAACCTCACGGTTCTTTGTCGGATTCGTTAACCACTGAGCCACGAAGGGAACTCCAAGTTTTGAACATTTTTGTAAGGAGAGGCTGAGAAGGACGGGCCTCCTCTTTTCTGCTGCTTTGTATTCCACACAGCCAGCGTTTCTCATTAGCACAACTCAGCCTGGGCCTTACTCAAAGTGTGTGTGTGTGTGTGTGTGAAGCGCCTGAGGATCTTGTTAAAAGGCAGATTCTGTGGGTCTGGGGTGTGGCCAGTGATTCTGCATTCCTGACGCCCCCACAACAAATGCTGCAAGAATTTTCCATGGCTCCTTGAAGGGGGGTTGCAACCAGAGCCTGGGCTCTCTGCAGCCTCAGTTCCCACCCCCTGCCCCTCCCCCCACAAGGCCTGGCGGCCTCTTAAAGACCCGCACCTGGTGGGATCACCTGAGTTCGAGCCTCACGGGCCCCTTGTGAACTCATAATAGGGAGAAGGAAGGGGAGGAAGCGAGTGTTAGCCACTTCCGTTTCCGCCCTGAGAGCGGCCCAGGTCGGCGTTTGGTGGCGAATCCCTGTTTGGTGGCAGTTGCCAGGAGGCTCCAGGTAAGGTCCTTTGGCAGCCGGTGCCCTTGGTATTGGTACTCACTGCGTCTCATTCTACAGTCTCTCAGACACAACGGTTTTGCAAAGCTGGTTGCACGGAATTAGGGCGAATTCTCAGACCTCGGCTTTGGGGGCTTCTGGATGGCTCTGAAAGCAGATGGAGTGTCTGAGAGCTTCACGCTATTAATCTTTGCCTCTCCTGTCTCTGTCCATCTCCCACCCTACCCAGAAAACCTTTTTGGAGTTCCCACAAGCTCGTTCTGAGAATTTCATTATCATTGTGCCATTCATAATTCACCCCTTAACCTCTGTGGATGGCTGCAAGTGCGATTTTCAACAGTCCCACTGGAATAAAATCACAGGGTTAATAATCTCTGCTCTTTGTGAGTAATTGGAAAAATGGTCACAAGCCATTAGCAGAAAACTGATTTTTTTTTTCTTTTTTTTTACCAATTTCTGTAGAATTAGAAGTCATGTAGTGACTAGAATAATTTCATGGTAAGTTTTGTTTGCCTTGTCGTGCACAACTGGGGCGAACCTATGGGCACTGCATTCTGAGAGTGACCACTTACAATTTCAAAGCAGTGTGCAGCAGAGCTGAGACAAATACAAGCACCTAGAGCCCCCTTCCTAGCTGAGAGCACAGCAGTGCACACCCTGTGCATTTTTCTTCTACGCTGAGTGGAGAATGCAGTGGCGGTTCCATACTGGCATACATGGGTAGGTTTAATTGATTTTTTTAAGTGTTGAATGATGCCCAGCTGTATGGAGAATCCATCACTGAATAGCCCGTCACAAATTGGTGGGCTTTCAGGATGTTTCTCAGTATCGTTAACTCGCAGTTTGAAGGAGCAGAGTTGGAGACGTGGAAGGAGGCTCATGGTTTCCTGAAGCTAGATGAAATAACCATCTGGGCAAAAGCTGGTGGAGTCTTCTAGAAATTCTTACTAAGAGGAGAACTTTCCCCCAAACTGGGCGCTATGCAATCAGAGGGGAACGAAGAAGGCTGTGGTGGAGGCAGAGGAATGAACCATGAGCGTTCAAGTCCTGGGAGATGGGCTGAGAGGGCGCTCGGAGTACGACTTATCTCCTGGGATTGGGGGGAACCGCCCTTGCGCACCGGGGGGCAGCATTCAGGAGCTGGTGGTACCTTCACCCAGGGAGAAGGGCCAGAGGATATTGGATTAACCCAGCAACTGGCTGGCCCTGTCACCCAGCAACCCAAGTAGAAGGGGAAAGAGTGAGGCTGGGAATAAGCAAAGCCTCTTCCAGGTCTGGTCTGCTGAGCAGGGCTGCTCCCAAGAGCCGTCTGTGCTTTGTTCTCTGCTTTTGCAACAGGTTTGGTTGTGTGGGTGAATCTCCTGTTTCAGTACCTCTTATATAGATGAAGGGGTCTGGAGCCTGGTGGGAACTCTGTGAATTTTAAATGATTCTCAAGTTGTGTATTTCTGATAGCCTGGTATCCAGTTTCCCCCTTACGTCCTGCTGCTGCAAACATCTCTGTGCCAAATGCCAGTTTTGGAAGCCAGCGTGTTCCGAACAGAGCGTCTTCTAGCTTGCCTCTCTTTGCAGGTTTTCCTGATACCGTCATCTCACACCCCTACTGTTTTCTCTGCTTCGGGCCCTCGCTATCCCCCCGTCCATCACAGTAGCCTCCCAACTGTTTTCTCTGCCTATGGTGCCCCACCCCCACCCCCATTAATTCATCAAAGACCAATGCTTCCAGGGAACTGTTTAAACCACAGATCCAATCAAGGCCCTCACTGTCTTCAAAACCTTTGATGGCTCACCTGGTCCAGGGATAACCATCACCGTGCATCAACTGGACACTTCATAGGTTCTGTGGGCGGGCTGTCCACCCTACCCACACCTCCTTTTCCAGCTGTACCTCCTGTTACTTTGCCTGAGTGCCTGTTTATCTACCCGTATGCTTAGAGAGGCTAGAATCCAGGTCTTTGTCACTGCCTTTCTGCTTTATCGCACTGCTCTCTTCATTCTACAAGACAAGTTCAAAAACAAGCTCCACATCGCTAATAAAACAGAATAGGGAGTTCCCATTGTGGCGAAGCAGAAATGAACTGACTAGTATCCATGAGGATGCGGGTTTGATCCCTGGCCTCACTCAGCAGGTCAGGGATCCAGCATTGCTGTGGCTGTGGTTTAGGCCGGCAGCTGCAACTCTGATTTAACCCCTAATCTGGGAACTTCCATGTGTTTCAGGTGCAGCCCTAAAAAGCAAGCAAACAAAACCCCCAGAATATGAGGTTCAGCACTTTGTGGGTTAATTGCATTTCCTATGTCATTAAAATTTTCTCCTTCCTTCGACCGCCTCCTTTGACCCCTCCCCCCTCAAATCGCAAATATCTCCTGTGGATTTTGTTATTAAAAATCTTTCCAAATGTTAACTTCTACTCTGTTAGCACTTGCTCAGGTAACTAAGAGAAAATGTTACCCGAAGAGCATTCTGAACCTCACTGAGTAAGACTCAATATGACTTCAGGTGAAAACTTGAAGCAGTTAGGCTCAAAGTGACCTGAGCGCCTTTAAAGTTCTTTTTTAGATCAGATACACAGGATGGCCCTATTGTATTACAATGTAGCTCCCTTTTTAAAAAAGAGTCACCATTGAGGCTTGGTCATGGGACCCTAGAAAATCCTTAATTCCTATAGCTACCTCTGTGGAAGGGAGAAAGAAGGAACTTCTGAGCCAACACTCTTTCGGATATAAAAGGTCAACTGATGCAAATAAAAAGCAAAAAGGAAGTGCTCGCATACATGAAATCTACCCAAGAAATGCTCTTTCATAGACATTTTTTTAATTCTTATTTTTTGCACTTTTGCAATTTTGTCAAAGCAAATTGGGCTGGACAGCAGTTTAAGTATTAAAAACAGATTTACTCAGGAACTATTGTAAGAGGGGAACAGAAACCTCAGTGTAGAATTGCTTTCCATTCTGAGTAAAACACGACCAAGTAATGTTTAGAGCCAAGGGGCCGGGTGGGGGCCAATGGGTGGGAAATTACTAATAGGAAACATCAGGAGTAAGGGGAGACTTCTGCTTAAACCAATGTAACAGGATCCTTGCTGAAAGCAGGCCAAGGTGAGCAGTGATCACCTGGAAGATGGAAGGGAATGAGGGGAACCTATATCTTCAGAGGATAGAAGTTCTCAGTGAATTAGCTAGATTCTTTTTTAAGAATTTATTTTATTAAAATATTTACAATATTGTTGATTTCCAGTGTTCTCTCAATTTCTGCTGTATAGCAAAGTGACCGAGACACACACACACACACACACACCCCACCTTCTTTTTTGCTTTTTAGGGCCACTCTCGTGGCATATGGAAATTCCCCAGGCTAGGAGTCGAATCAGAGCTATGGCTGCTAGCCTACACCACAGCCGCAGCTGCATCTGCAACCTATACCACAGCTCAAGCAATGCTGGACTGCTGATCCACCGAACGAGGTCAAGGATTGAACCCACATCCTTTTGGCTACTAGTCGGATTCATTTCTGCTGTGCCACAACAGCAACACCCCATATATATTATTTTTCTTACATTATCTCCCATTATGATCTATCACAGTTGATTAGAGATAGTTCCCTGTGCTGTACTCTTGAGAACAAGGTCCAAGGATGAGGCCTGGTTGAAAGGGGCTTATAGGAGCTTAAGTACAGTTTGATTAAGGAGAGTCTTTGTCGGTTTCTTGCCTCTTTGTTCACAAGGTTTCTGATGACCGTTCTGCCCAAATGGCTTCTACCCTGCCCTTGATATTCAGTGAAACAATGGTCCTGCTTACATTTCTATATTGATAAAGTTTGGTTAGGACACCTAAGGCTTTGCCCGGGCCTCGTAACACACTACCATTGATCCTAATGGGTTACCAAAGGGATTTTCTCTTGCTTGTGGAGTTTGATTATTTTGAGTGGGAGGACTTGAGGTCTCCTTTTATTTGTCAAGCAGTAGTGGAGCTAAACTGATTGAAGTTGATTGACTTAAACACTTTGAAAAACTCTTCTCCCCACACTCTGGCAAGTTTTTCAAGCTAAGATCATCTCCCCCTTTACCATCTGGGGTTTGCAGCAACACAACCACCTTCATCCTGATCATTATCGGATGACATCCTCTTGAGGATGGAGTCAAGGCCTTGGGAGGAGCTGGAGTGAAATGGGGCGGATGGAAAGGTGACTCTAGGTTTGACCAAACCAAATAGACAGCGATAGCCTATTTACAAATACCTTATAGTGAGCGTTCTTCATCCTCGGAGGGGAAATAATTGAGTTGAAGATCCACCTTATTGATTTTTGTCTGTTGCAGTTATTTTGATTTGCTTCCAAGTTGTCAGTGTTCTTTTTTTTTTTTTTTCTACTAGCAGAAAGTTTTATTTTGCCAATATGCTTCAGAGGAAAGAATTGAAGGCGAATTGGGGTGTGTGGGAAAAGGAGTTATGCATTTTTCTGTGGTATAACTTTATCAACTATAATATGAGATTTATAACTCAATCACTTCTAGGCAGTTCTCTTTGGATTTTACATTTTCCCATGGGGATAACTGATATTTATATGCAAAGTAATTTAAAATAGTTATGACTAGCTTTAAGGCATGCCAGATAATTGAGTTTTTTTCAGGGTCTTTTTTCTCTCTCTCTGTTCCTAACTTTTTTTTTTTTAACTCTCTTTGCTAACAGTAAATTTGTGTATGCCTTCCTTATTTGTGACAAATATTTGTTGAAGAATGAATTTGGATAAACACTTTGGGTAGCTCTCAGCTTAAAAGGAGAAGAGGTTGAGAGGACATCCTTGTGGTTGACTGCCAATGTTTTTACAGGATCCAGGCTAGTTTCTCTTGTTCCTTTGGAAGATTACTGTCGGAAATAGAAAAGGGTTTTTCATAGCTCATAGCTCAAAACTGACCCTCCTTTGGTGGGGGGAAAAGGGGCAGAGTTTTAGTTTTTTTTTTTTTTTTTTTGTCTGCTGCCCCATGGCATATGGAGTTCCCAGGCCAAGGATCAGATCTGAGTCACAGCTGCAACCTACGCTGCAGGTGCAGCAACACCAGATCCTTAACCCACTGTCCAGGCTGGGGATCGAAACTGCATCCCGGAGCTCCAGAGATAGAACTGATTCTATTGCACCACAGCAGGAACTCTGCAAAATTTTAGCTTTAAGGGATCCATGTGATATGAAGAAACATTAAGAAATTATAGTCCTGGACAGCAAAATCATAATTGGATATTTTAGTGAAGTTAAATGATGGACTCCTAAGGAGTTCCAGATAACACTACCAAAAATGTGGAAAAGAAAATCCTGCCATTATTTGTTTCTTTGGGGTGTGTGTATATGTATGTGTATATGTTTATTTCATTTTCCCCTGATGTTAGAGATTAATTGGCATTCCCCATGCACTTGTGTGTAGTGTTTTAAAATCTTTAGGCTAAAAATTATCCCAACGTGGGACCTTAGCTTTGTTCTTTTCACATTGTGTTAAACTTTTGAATCAATCTGTTTTTTGTCTTCAAAATTCTTGTGCGAGAAAAAAGACTCTGGAGTGATAAGAGCGTGTTGCTATTAAAATGCAACTTGAGATCTGTTTTGTTACCAAAACTCTGAAGAAGTGACTGGGCATCACTCCATCATTGATCATGTGGGCTCATCTGAAGCACATCTCAGAGCAGATGCATTCAAAGAGGCTCATGAACTGCTCTGAAAATACCATGAGAACACAGAGTCCTGAGGGTTCCGTCCTTTTTCACCTTCATACAATATTGATGGATCAGGTGTGCCTGAGTGTGAAGAAGTGTCTGAGATGCATGACATGCAGGAAGATTTCTCCATTCTGGTTTCCTGTGACTTTTTTGTAACAGGAGAGTGCAACGCAGATGCCACTGACTTTAATTAGTGGAGTATGTTTCTTTTCCTTTCTGTTTATTTCCTCCTCTCAAACCTAGTAACAGGATGCGATTTGGGGAGCTGTTAACAGGAAAAGGATGAGCAGATTTCATCATGATATGTTACTACTGCTGGTTATTTAGACCTGGCCCCCTCTAGATATTACAGACCACTTGTAGGTCATCATATAGGAGCAACTCATGGGAAGACATAAACATTGACCATACGTGCTCCAAATGTCAAAAATACTGGGATTTTATGGACGGAGTAGATTTCTGAGGTACTATGTATACCTTTGATCTCTGCCTTCTGGGTGTATACCCACCAATTCATCTCTCTGCTCCCTTAAGAGGCACAGAGCAAGAATTAAAATGCTGCTTTTGGATTCTGATAGAGGCTACTCCTTGCCCACTAACCAGTGCAAGCATGATGAGCTACTGATGGTAATAAAAGGCCTCAGGACTATGAAAAAACACACTGAACCACACTGTAAGAACATGTCGAGTGCAATCAAAGTATAATTGGGAGTTCCTGGTTGGTACTGGCATTAATATTGATAACCTCGTTCTCAGTGGTATAATAGCATCAGTTGTAGGATGGAAACCCTCAGCTCTCAGAGACAGGTTAAGGTACTAGAAAGATGACAGGGATTGGACAGTCAAAATATGTGGCAAGTTCCTGTTGTGGCTCAGCAGTTATGAACCTGACCAGTATCCATGAGGATGCTGGTTCAATACCTGGTCCTGCTCAGTGGGTTAAGGATCTGGTATTGCCGTGAGCTGTGGTTGAGGTTGTAGACGCGGCTTGGATCTGGCGTTGCTGTGGCTAAGGCATAGATCGGCAGCTACAGCTCGGATTTGATCCCTAGTCTGAGAACTTCCCTATGCCACACATGCAGCCCTAAAAAGCAAAAAAAAAAAAAAAAAGAAAGAAAAAAAGTGGCTTCATATCCATCCCTTAGCCCTGTTTTACTGGTATAATCTTGGGAAATCATGTCACATTTCTGGGCCTCAATTAACCCATTTTAATTAATTTATTTATTTACTTATTTATTTTTGTCTTTTTGCCTTTATCTAGAGCAGCACCCGCGGCACATGGAGGTTCCCAGGCTAGGGGTCTAACAGGAGCTGTAGCCGCCGGCCTTCACCACAGCCACAGCAACGCGGGATCCGAGAGCCGCATCTGTGACCTACACCACAGCTCACGGCAATGTCGGATCCTTAACCCACTGAGCAAGGCCAGGGATCGAACCCGCAACCTCATGGTTCCTAGTCGGATTCATTAACCACTGAGCCACGATGGGAATTCCAATTAACCCATTTTTTAAAATGAGAGTTGGAAGGGGATTGTACCAGGCCCCTTTGGGTTATTGGAAATGCATACACCTATTTTTTTGACTGTTGCAATGATGGGGGACTGTACTTCTGGCATGTAGCTTGGATGGTAAATGTCTTGCAATGCAGGGGACATTGAAACACGATGAAAAGTCTTGTTTAAAATGCTAATAGTGCCCCAGCTTAGAAACACTGTGATGATCTTGACCTGTATTGCAGCCGGAATAGTCCATGAATAACAGAGCTCAGGAGAAAGGGGGCTAAGGATTGGAAACAAAATTTTGCCAGAGAACTTCTTGATCCAATTTGATATTTTTAAAATAAGGTGCTTTTATAGGTAACAAGAAAATAACATTTTTAGCCTGCTTCAGAATTCCTCATAGGTTATGCTCGCCTGTAAGACATCTGTAAATCTCCTTTTCACACTTGCTTGTTAGGTTTTTCAAGAAGCACTTGGAATATTTCATGAGACACACGTAACTGCAGTAAAAACAAAGTGCTCTCCTTTCCCTCAGCCCCGTCCCTGCTGGGCAGGTGGAGGCTGCCCAAGTCAGGGCAGAACGAGAAGTCCAATGTAAATAGCAGACTCCTGCCTCTGCATGTGGCTCAGAGATTAAATTTTTCAGAACAAAATCAAATAACACTCTGTGAAAACAGTCACCTGGGTCCCAAAGTGATGGCCTAAAAACACTCATTTTCTTGGAGGAATTGGACAGACCTAAGCTCAGGAATCAGAGAATGGGGCAGCTTGTGCAGAAAAGCCAATTTCGTCATTTTAAGGTGGGGTAATTTAAGGGTATGAAGGACTTGGCTGAAATCATAGGGTGAGTTAAGGTACCAAGCTAGCCCCAGAGGCAGCAGAAGGTAGAGTATCTTGGTTTTGTACCAGACCTTCCTTAGGGTTCTTCTTAGCAGAGTCTGATGCTAGATGAAGCCCTGGTGGCCAAGGTCAAAGTGTAAAGGGCATAGATGCTCAACAACCAGCCAGCTAGATCTAGTGTACCAGCAGTTTGAATTTCCCTTGTATCAGGCTGAGGGCTGTAGAAATACTTGCCAGTTAAATTAGTCAGGATTCCTGTGGTAAATGGCAGAAACTCAATCAGCTTAAAAAGAAGGGATCAATGGAGTTCCCATTGTGGCACAGTGGAAATGAACCTGACTACCTGGCTAGTGTCCATGAGGATGCTGGCTCAATCCCTGGCCTCGCTCAGTGGGTTAAGAATCCTGCTTTGCCGTGAGCTATGGTGTAGGTCGCAGATGCAGCTCAAATCCCGCGTGGCTGTGGTGTAGGCTGGTGACCATAGCTCTGATTTGATTTGACCCCTAGCTTGGGAACTTCCATATGCTTCAGGTGTGGCCCTAAAAAGCAAAAACAAAACAAAACAAAACAAAACAAAACAAAACATAGATTTGCTTGTGTAATTAGTCAGATGAGAGGTATCATGAGATGCGGGGCTCCAGGAAGACCATTAGGACTCCAAGCTCCCAATTTGCCTCTGTCTCCATTGCCTCTCCCCTTACTGAAGAAGGGCTGTGTGTATCTCAAGGAGCACATTTGTCAAGGCCATTGGCTTTCCTGGACTTAGAGCCTTCTGGTACCATGGCCACAAAGTCAAGAGACAGCAATTCTTAGGAGTTTTGTTTTTTGTCTTTTGTCTTTTTAGCGCCCCACCTGTGGCATTATGGAAGTTCCCAGGCTGGAGCCTATGAAACCTTAGCCACAGCAATGTGGGATCCAAGCAGTGTCTGTGACCTACACCACAGCTCAAGGCAACACCAGATCCTTAACCCACCGAGTGAGGCCAGGGATGGGACCTGAGTCCTTGTGGATACTAGCAGGGTTTGTTAATCATTGAGCCATGATGGGAACTCCCCCAGTTCTTAGGAATTTCAGTAGATGCCCTTGAGGGAAAAGTTCTCTTAGGGCCATGTTCTGTCCCTAAATTAACTGTCAAAGCCTTGGACCTAGGGTTCTCTTATGGAGTGAGAGGATTGCTTGGCCCCTCAGAGGTTAGGGACAAGGTGGGGGTATTTCATGTTTTCATAAGCATGGGGAAAACTGGATTGGTCATCCCAAGCCTTGAATGTTCACAGATTTGTCAAAGCCAGAGTGTTGAACATAAGAAATGCTTATGACTGCAGTTAAAAAATGTAGAGTAAGGGAGTTCGTGTTGTGGCTCAGCAGGTTAAGAATCCTACATAATGTCTGAGGATGCAGGTTTGATCTCTGACCTCACTCAGTGGGTTAAGGATCCAATGTTGCTGCAAACTGCCATGTAGGTTGCAGATGCGTCTCAGATCCAGTATTGCCGTGGCTGTTGTGTAGGCTGCAGCTGAAGCTCTAATTCGACCCCAAGCCTGGGAATTTACATATTCTGCAACTGAGGCCATTAAAAAAAAAAAAGCTGGGTAAGGTGTGAGTAAATGAAGGAAAGGTATCTGGAGAGGAAGGATCTGAACCAGAATTGAAGGATAGACGGGAATGTTTGAGCCATTGCAAGCGTAGATTTTGTCAGGGTCATTGAGGGGAGTTACCTGATGTGATTAGCATTATCCAAGAAGACATCTGGTCTTATATAGTATTTGTATTTCCAGGCTCCTGTCTTTATCCTAGGCATGATAGTTGTAGGTGTTCAATAATTCTAGTTGGTTAAATGCTGATTAACTATCATTATATAGTATTGCATCTGCGGCTACAGGCTTCTAATGCAGATACTGGTACATTTTTCCTATAAAGGGTCAGATAGTATATATTTTTGGATTTGTGGGCCATGCAGTATTTTTTTTTTTTTGGTCTTTTGTCCTTTTTTTTTTTTTTTTTTAGGGTTGCACCTGAGGCATATGGAGATTCCCAGGCTAGGGGTCAAATTGGAGCTGTAGCTGCTGGCCTATGCCACAGCCACAGCAATGCGGGATATGAGCCTCTTCTGTGACCTACACCACTGCTCATGGCAACGCTGGATCCTTAACCCACTGAGAGATGCCAGGGATCGAACCTGCAATCTCATGGTTACTAGTTGGGTTCATTAACCACTGAGCCATGACAGGAACTCCCGTACAGTATTTGTCTGAGTCACTGAACTCTGCTGCCATGGTGTGGCAGCAGCCATGGATAAAAGGGAACAAATGATCATGCAGTGTTGCAATAACACTTCATTTATAAAATCATTTGGTGCACTGGATTGGGCTTGGTATTAGTTAATCTGGTTTCTGTGTCATCCCTCTGCTTCCCCACTCAGCAGCCTTCCACAGCAGCCAGAGTGCTCTTTCGAAGGTACCTTGAGAACATGTTACTCCCGTGCAACTAAGATGTGTTGTGGTTGGCGTGTTTGTTTTGGATAAAAGGCCAACTCCTTGTGTGTCCAAAACCATGCCTGGTCTAGCCCCTGACTGTCTCTTGAGCCTCAACTCAGGCCCTTTCCCTGCTCAATGATGTGTTCCAGCCCATCTGGCCATGCTATGCCCCTGAGACTCATACAGCTCTGAGCGGCTTCAGGGCGCGTACATATCCACGGATTGTTTTTCCCTTCTTCCTTTTGCTCCAGTTCAGCCAAGCAGAGCTTCCGCATAGAACCATCTATGACCACCCTGACTAAACTGGGCAAAGCCCCTTTGCCTTTGTTCTCTAGCTGAACACTACTGGCTTGTTTTCAGAGCACTTATCACATGGGTAATTACTCACGCCTTATATGGTTTACATCTTGTCTGCTCCTTCTGGAACTGGAAGCTCAAGGAAAGCAGAGATTGTATCTGTTCCATTCTCCCTTATGTCCTTAAGGCCAAGAAAAGTACTAGGTGTGTGGTGGAGCCCTATAAATGTCTTTGAATGATTGATGAGAAGACTGGAGGTTCAGGGTTTTGTCCCTTAGTCTCGTTCAAGTTCACATTAGTCCTCAGCACTAGACCACCAGGGAGCTGTCATTCAACTTCAGATTAAAGAGAGCAGTTAGCATTTATGAGGATGCGGTTTCACGCCCTGGCCCCGCTCAGCAGGTTAAGGATCTGGCATTGCCATGACTTGCAATGTAGGTCACAGATACAGCTCAGATCTGGCATCGATGTGGCTGTGGTGTAGACCGGCAGCTGCAGCTCCGATTCGACCCCTAGCCTGGGAACCTCCGTATGCCACAGGTGTGGCCCTAAAAAGACAAAAATAAATAAATAAAAAGCAGTTACTACACAAATCAGGCTGTCCAAGACTTCTACTTTTCATGCCATCTGGTCTTCTCTTTGAGCAATTTGGGTTTATTTTCAAAATTAAGGTATATTCCTTGTAAGTACCACATACTAACCTGTTATGCAACTGGATCTCCTCAAAATTACAATATATTCCAAATGCAAAGAAAAAGGTAGAACTGTGTGCCTACCACCTGGATGCTAGTATTTCCATTTTGTTTCAGATTTTTTTTTCTGATAAACATTTTAAGTTAATTTAAAAAATTTAGACTTTGTGTCCTGGAGTGGAAACTGTTTCTGAGAAAAATCCTGACTGAGAAAGGACCATGTCTTTTTTAGCCCACATTTCTTAGGCTGGTTCATATTCTCTTGCTTCTAAGCATAATGATTTTACTATCTTCTGTCTGCTTTTCCAGAAGGATAACAAGGCACAGTTACTTCATCTGGGGGTGTTTTTAATTTTATTGTCACAGATAAGCTGGTTGCCAAAAATCTAAGGCAAGGAAACAGACTGAAATAGAGCATAAAATTTAACTGAGTCGTCTTAGAGGCAAGGTGGAAAAACAAAAACAAAAACAGGGCTGTCTTTCATGGTCTCATAAAAACAAACAGTCATTCTCCAGAACTTAAACTGTTCCCTTCTTTAGCATAAAAGACAACATCTATTTGTCCAATTCCCCTATTCATGCAGCACTTTGCTCATCTCCACAGACAGCCCCCTTTCTCCTTATTTCTCTGGGTCCCCCTCTTTTTTTTTTTTTTTTTGTCTTTTTGCCTTTATGTAGAGCCGCACCCGCGGCATATGGAGGTTCCCAGGCTAGGGGTCTAACAGGAGCTGTAGCCGCCGGCCGTCGCCATAGCCACAGCAACGCGGGATCCGAGCCACGTCTGCAACCTACATCACAGCTCACGGCAACGCCAGATCCTTAACCCACTGAGCAAGGCCAGGGATCAAACCCACAACCTCATGGTTCCTAGTCGGATTCGTTAACCACTGAGCCATGAAGGGAACTCCCTGCCCTCTTGTTTTTGTTGAGGCTGCCCTTCATGGTGGTTGGCTGGATAAGGCCCTCGTGTAGGCCCCTGCTCCTTGATTAGCCCTGGCGTGAGCAAGGGAAAAGAGTGGTGACTGCAGGAGGGCTACTGCGAAGGTCCCCGCATAACCGCAGGAGGTGATTTTCAGACCTTAAATCCTTAAAACTCACAAAGCCTGGCTGAGCCACAAGAGGTCAATATTTAATATTTTCCTCATTTTAACAGATGGCAGAGTAAACTGCAGAGCAGCTGTGACTCAGACAAACCAGGGGACGCCATCAGAGATTTTGATAAGCCTCAAGCCTGTCAGTCTTAAGGTTGCTGCCTGTGAGGCACCTTAGATAAACTGTCTTCTTGTGTGCAGGGAGAAAAGCCTTTCATCACAGGAAATCTTTGAGAGGATCCCAGTATAACCCAGTGCTGAAGACTTAGGTTTAAATCTCACTTCAGTCAATTACTAGCTTTGTGACGCTGGGCAAGTTACTTAACCTCTCTGTGCTTTAGTTTCCTCGCCCGTATCATAGGAATGTTAATAGCATCGTCTCACTTGGGTTGCTCTGAGAACACAGGTGAAATGCTCAGCACAGTGCCTGGCATATTCTAAGTCCTTGATAAATGTTAGCTGTAACTTGACACTCGAGGAAGGAACATTTCTCTGTTTGGGGGCTCTGCGTGCTGTTTCTCCCCGCTGCCCGCTACTGTCCCTGCGCCATTTTCACAGAAAGCCTAGGACTTTGTAGAGCACCTTGTGAACACAGTGGGCCCACTGGTTTTCCCCTGGTGTTTATGGATTCCTTGCTCTGCTGTGGACTAACAGGCTTGTCCTTCCACAGTAAACCTTGAGGTGAAATTAACAAAGCATCTGCCCACAGTTCTCACGAGCTACCGATTGTGTCTCCAGAACAGAGGCTGGCTTTGCCAACAGCCCTGAGTGCATCCGTTCCTGCCAAGGCGGATTCGGCGCAGCCTGGTCTACAATTCCTGGCTGGCCCACTGTTGTTCAGCTCCTAAAAAGGAAGCTCTAGAAGCCCCTGAGTCTGCCAGGTTTGCCAGCAGGTGGGGACTCTCTGGGGCTCCCCTTAACTTGCAGACCTCAGGGTATCAGCAGAGACCTTAGCTTCATGCAAGGTGATGAGGTTACCCGTTTGCAGACACACCATTGTTAGAACATCAGATGGGAACCAGATTTTCTCCTTGGAGGCTCTTTAAAAAACTGACCGACCACCTCACCCCATCTTTTTCTCTTTACTCTTCATGCAAGTCCCATACTCTTTGCTGCATATCCCCTGGCTGCTTAACAGCATCATCTAACACCTCACTTCTCTCTCCCCCGGTTTACTGTCTGTTTTTGACAGTCTGGCTTCAACCAGAGGCAGCCCTGGAGGGGACCATCCATCACACCAGCACCACCGGCCTGGCAATTCACTCCAGACCTGAGCTCTTGAGTTTCTGCCTGACCGGCCAAGTTCATCATTTTCTTCCCCAGATTTTCCTCAGACACATTGCTGCTCCTCCCTGAACCATCTGACTAAGTCATCTTGGGTTGTTGGCATCCCCGGCCCCAACCTCAATTAGGGAAGCCAAGGTGTCCCAGTTTTTATGAAAGCTGATTTGCATAAATGGGTACAATCGGGGTGCCAGCCTGTGAAATAATAAGAAATAGACATATTGGTCTTTGACCCTGGTTCCTGACACAGAGCTCCTGTATTCTTTGGAATTTCCTGTGCGAAAGGTGGGGGATTAGTTTTTGTTTTAATAAGGTGACTCCTGAAGGACTCCTGGATGAGGGCTGGTCATCAAGAAGAGCAAGCCCATGATTAGAAGCTTGGGATATCCTGCTCCTCATCAAAATTTCCCTACAGATTTAACATTTGATATTTCTTGCCTGATCTAATCTTTATTAGGATGGTTGAAAAATACTAGTTTTCTAACAGCAGCATGCCTTCCATACTCACTGGTCAGCCTTTAGAATTTTATTATAATTATTCTACTTGATTTCCCTATCTGCTTTTTATAATAATGAACTCATGTTTTTCTCTCAATGTAGTATTCATTACTGGCCTTAATTATTTTGGTTGGTCCAAAGTTGGCTCCTGTGTCCTTGTGACATCAGTTTTTGAATAGCTTCTTACTTTCTGACATATTCCAGGATGCTTTAGGCTCATCTGGTCCCAAACAGGCCCGAATCTTGGAATCATAAAACTAGTTCTGGTTTCTTTCAGTGGCGAATGGTGTTAGAGAACAATATCTAAGTGTTAGGCCTGCCCATCGCTGGTGGGTGGTCTTTGTTTCTTTCAATGAGCAAATGGACCTTAAGTTTTTCTGTCTTGCTCTTCCAACTGGAATTTCCAATTTAGGATAGGATAGAAGCAGTGATGAACTTTACTGCTGAACCTAAGTACTAAGTATAATATTTGTTAGAGGTTTTTGATGTATTTCTTCTATCAGATTAAGGAATTTCTATTTTTAGTTTGCTGATTGGTTTTGTCATAATCTTTTTTTTTTTTTTTTTTTTTTTGCTTTTTAGGGCCACACCCATAACATATGGAAGTCCCCAGGCTAGGGGTCCAACTGGAGCTACAGCTGCCGGCCTACACCACAGCCACAGCAACACAGGATCTGAGCCACGTCTGTGACCTACACAGCAGCTCATAGCAATGCTGGATCCTTAACCCACTGAGCGAGGCCAGGATCCTAGTCAGGTTCATTAACTGTGGAACCACAAAGGGAACTCCTGGTTTTATTATAATTTCTAATTTTTATCAGAATTTTTTAATTTTTAGGAGTTCCTGTTGTGGCTCCATGGTAATGAACCCAACTAGTATCCATGAGGATGCGGGTTTGATCCCTGGCTTTGTTCAGTGGGTTAAGTATCTGGTGTTGCCCTAAGCTATGGTGTAGGTTGCAGATGCTACTCAGATCCTGTATTGTTGTGGCTGACAGCTGCAGCTCGAATTTGACTCCTAGCCTGGGAACTTTCATATGCCACACATGTGAACCTCCGCCCCCCCCAAAAAAAAGGAATTAAATTTTATTTTGGTCACACCTGCAGCATACGGAAGTTCCCAGGTCAGAGATCAAAGCTGTGCCACAGCAGTGACAGCACTGATCCTTAACTGAGACCTACACTGAGCCACCAGGGAACTCCAGAATTTTCAGTCTATAATGAGATCATTCTTTTCCACCACTACTCTGTTAAATAATTCTTTCTTTCATATGGGCATGGTTAATTAGTTGATAAAACTGCCTTGCTAATATTTTATTTAGAATTTTTGAATATTTTTTCATTTTATCCTAAATCTCCATTTTAGGAATTTTTCATTTCTTTCTTGCTGTGCTGCACTGTGAGTAATTTATTCAGATCTATCTTCCACCCCACAATTTTTCTCATTGTGGATGTTTAATCTGTACTTGTCTCATCCATTGAAAATAATGTGCAACAAATAGGTACTATTATTTATATATTTTATGTATAGTAATAGGAATACCTTTATTTCTAAGCATTATTTGGCTGATTTTCAAAACTACCAGTTCATTTTGATAGTTTTACGATTCCATCTCTTATGTTTAAAATCATAAACTGTCATTTTAAATTCATAACCTGGGAGTTCCCTGGTGGCCTAGTGGTTAAAGGATCTGGCATTGTCAGTGATGTGGATTTGTGCTGCAGGTGCAGCCAAAAAAAAAATCTTGATCTGATTCTAATATCTCAAGTCCTTGAGGAAATAAGAGTCCAAATACGTCATTCCTGGGTTTTTTGTTTTCCTTTTCTTCTGACTCCTCCTTATGGTGGTTCTCTTCCTTGTATACGTGGTTGTCTTTGGTTGTGAGAATATATTAGGTTGACTTGATTTCTTTTTAATTTTTTTGAAGTATAGTTGATTTACAATGTTGTGTTAATTTCTTCTACATAGCAAGTTGAGATATACATATGCATATTCCTTTTTGTATTCTTTTCCACTATGATTTATCACAGGGTATTGAATATAGCTATCTGTGCTATACGGTAGGACCTTGTTTATCCATCCTGACTTTCTAGCTAGTTATTGGAGGATGCTCCTTCATGAGGTTTCCATTTTGCTCCTTGGGAATATTTCCATTGTAAACTCTTGTTCTTAGACCCTGTCTGTGCCTTTGGAATATTCTTCCATTGGCACTATTCTCCTTGGTCACAAGTGTTGTGGGTATAGAGATTTCGTACCTGGGAGCTGGCTTAGTTCCTTTTTTGACAAGTGAATTTTAGAGGCCCAAGTGTGGTCTTAAGAGTCAGCTGCTTTTAGTCCTCTTAGGCTCTTAACAATACAGTTCTCTTAAAAACTCAGTACTCATCTGTGCTATTGGATTTCACTTGGTTCCATTCCACTTGGCCCCCTTCAGCTTCTAGTAATGTCCTTCATGCGGACATTACCAGACATTTGAACAAAGAGTCTTAAGAGGCTGGGCTCTGGAGCCAGAGTGATTTATGCCAGGATCCCATCTCTGCTGTTTATTATCTGTGTCATACTGGAGCAATGATCTAACTCCCTGATGCTTCAATTTGTTTATCTGTAAGACGGGAATAATAATAATAATAATAGTAATAATGGCATCTTAGTTTTTGTGGCTTGCAGTAAGGATCTACTGAGAAAATGTATGTAAAAGAGCTAGAGCAGGGTAAGTACTTAGTGAATGACAGCTGTCATCGCTACTGTTTATGAGATCAGTGCAGATGAGTTCTTTAATTGCCATTCTCTAGTACAGTTGCAAACCCTTGCTCATGCTCTGTGCCTGGTATGTAGACTCTTTGCCTATCAAAATTCTGTTTATTTTTTAGGTCTCTGATGAGTTACCACTTTTTCCATTAAACATTCCCTCATCTGTCACATTTTATCATTTCCCCTGATTTCACAGCATTGGTTTGCACTTTTGTCCATCACTCCTTGAACTCTACTTTTTGTTATGTGTCCACGTTTTTTAACCCACAAGAGGGCAGATCTGTCCTTATGTCATTATTTCCTTTCCTGCCTCAACTTGAACAAGGAGATTCTCTCCTAATACCTGGCTTTGAAATTCATACAAGAGACTTCACAAAAGGACAGGTGGCTGTCCCTTGAGACTGCATTCAGCTGTTTATTTCAGAAACCTCTCCTAAAGGCTTACAAATGGGCTTTTATTTTTCTCACAGAGAAAGTCATGAGGTGGCGCTAGGGCAGCTGTTCAAGGATATCTTCAAGCACACAAGCTCCTTCTCTGTTCCTGTCCTACCATCCTTCGTGTGTGGCTTTCAAGCCCAGAGTTACAAAATGGCAGAATCATCTCTAGGCATCGTAGCTGCATCCCAGCCAAGAAAGAGCGAGAGTGAAGGACCACAGATGAAAGCTCCCTGCACCCAGTCACTTTGAAGGAGGTCCTCAGGCAGCTCCACCAGTGACTTAATTCTTCTTTCATTGATGGGAACTGGGTCACATGACTCCCTTTAGCTGCAACAGAGAATGGGAGATTGAGTCTCTAGCTGGGCATTATTTTAAGCAAACAAAATCAGGGTTCTGGTAATAAGGGAAATGAGAGTTGGCTAGGCAGCAAGCGGAGGCACATTGTTTATCTTGTCTCATTGTTGGTGAAAACAACAGAAGTTGTCTCTGGACAGTTTAAGGAGAAAGGACACTGAACAGGTGCACAGAGCTGAAGAAGTATTATGCAAGTCTGAGGAGGACAGGTGCCAGGGGAGTTCCACGAGCCCCAGCATCAGGAATTTTGTGGACTTGCTCTTTAGGATCCTGCCATTTATCTGGCCTAGTAATAAAACAGGCTCCCAGCCACTTTGCTCTAAACGTCAGATTCCTGAGACAGAGAATTGCTCACTTTGCTTCATCGGGGTGATGGGATCCTGGGGCATAGGGTTGGTCTTTGGCCTCTGCCCACCCCTGGGTATTAGAATTTGCTCCCAAAGGAAAGTGAATTCTTGAGGGCTGGGCAGCTATCATGATTGCTTTGGCGGAGCAAAATTTTTTTCTTCTTGGTCTCTTTTTCCAAATTCTAAATTTATTTTTTATTGAAGTATAGTTGACTGACAGTGTATTAATTTCTGCTGTACAGCAAAGTGACTCAGTTATACATATATACATTTTTTGAAAATAATCTTTTCCACTATGGTTTATCCCAGGATACTGAATATAATCCCCTGTGCTATGCAGTGGAACTTTATCGTTTATCCATTCTACATGTAATAGTTTGCTTGTTATAACTCTAAACTCCCAACCCCCCCCACCCCCCACCCCTTGGTAACCACAAGTTCGTTCTCTATGTCTGTGAGTCTGTTTCTGTTCTGTAGATGGGTTCGTTTGTGCCATATTTTAGATTCCACATATACATGATATCATAGGGTATTTGTTTCTCTCTGACTTACTTCACTTATTATGATAAGTTCTAGTTGCATGGAATGGCAAAACTTAACCCAAGGGCTAGAATGCAGTTTTGCCAGGTTCTAGAGTTGCAGTTAATTAATTTGCTTTTTAGGGCCACACCCATGGCATATGGAGGTTCCCCAGCTAGGGGTCGAATCAGAGCTACAGCTGCCAGCTTACGCCACAGCCACAGCAATGCCAGATCCACGCTGTGTCTGTGACCTACAGCACAGCTCATGGCAATGCCAGATCCTTAACCCACTGAGTGAGGCCAGGGATCGAACCTGCAAACCTCATGGTTCCTAGTTGGATTCATTTCCATTGTGTCACAACGGGAACTCCTAGGGCTGCAATTTAAATAGCTCATGTTTATATATCTAGCAATAGATAAGCAGGTTTGACACACAAAAACGTCAAACAAGCTGGTGATTTATTGAATTTTTAAACTGGGGAGACATTAGTTGAAGCTAGTAAGGAAAACACCAAGTCTTGTGGATGGCTAGAAGGTAAGAATGCTAGCCTGATGACTTTGTAACTAAAACTCTTATTAGTGACAAGAAGATTCTTATGTTGACGAATTCTGTCGTCTTTTCAGATTATCCCTGGGAAGGGGAGACAGCACTAAATATTCTGCTACTGTGTCAGGTTTTTTCTTTCAAGGACTTAAAGATGAATATGACTTTTTTGAGTAAAATTCCATTATTTCTTTTATTACAGGTCTTCATTTTTACACGTGGTGGCTTGAGAAGTAGAAGGTAGGAAATGTCTTGCTATTTATTTTCTTGTTATTTTGGTCCTTTTGGCTTCATCCCATGGCATCTAGCATCATGATAAACAGCAGAAGCTTTGGAGCCTGACAGATCTGGGTTTGAATCTTTGCCTCACTACTCACTGTCAGTATAATCAGGGGCTAAAAAAGCCAGTGAACTTTGGCCATGTTGGTTGTGATAGGTACCTTTCAGGGTTAGTCCTGGCTAGCGTATTTTTCTTGTGTGCAGGTATGCTCCTGTTATATCCACAGTCCCTTTGTCCTGCTTTTATTATTTACTTTTATATCTTGGAAGTCCTTTCTTACCTGCCTGGGTAAGTCACTTTAATCTTTCTAATAGTTACATAATGTTACAATATGTATTGTGCTGTATTTTACTTAACTCATTCCTCATCAGTGAATGTTTCGGTGGTTTCCAATTTTTCACTCTTATAAATTGTACTGCGGCCTTAGAAATTCTTCTTTAAAATGTACAAGAACATATCTATGGGGATAAATCAATTGAAGTATAACTGCTAAGTCAAAGGGCATGTGAATTTTAGATTGTTATGGATTTAGCCAAATTGTCCTTCAGAAAGACTGTGCCACTTCACACTTACGCCAGTAATCACACAGCAAAAGCTGTTTCTTACACTCTCACCACGCTTGGTTTTCAGACTTCTTAGTATTTGTTAATGTGGTAAAACAATATTTCAGTTTAAAATTTCTTTGACTTTGAATGTACATGTGTACATATATTTAAAAGCCGTTTGCATTTTCCCTGTCACTTTATTTCCACTTCTGAGGCGGAGAGAAAGTTTGTTCTTCTGACATTAGTTTATCACGGCTTTTTGTGAATAAAGTTTACCTGTTCTGTCAGGTTGCCTTTTCCTACCATCTTTGTCCTTTTACTGTTGATGGTTTTGAAATTTTTATGCTGTTATAGCTATTATTTTTTTCCTTTGAGGCTTTTGGGTTACATATCTTGGTTTAGCTGTTCCCACTCCAATATTAGTTTTAAAAATTGCAGTGTTTCCCTTGGTGAATTTCACAATTTTGGTTATTAACTTTTTATATTATTTTATTTTTACTATTTGATCCACTGGAATCTGTTTCGGTAGAAGTCGTGATGATGCAGCCTGCATTTTCCCCGAGGTTCTGGCCAGTTGTTCCATAGCCATTTATTGACCAGTCCGCATTGTTCTCACTGCTTTTTTTTTTTTTTTTTTTTTCACTTTTTAGGTTTGCACCTGCGGCATGTGGAAGTTCCCAGGCTAGGGTTTGAATTGGAGGTGCAGCTGCTGGCCTACCCCACAGCCATGGCAATGCAGGATCAGAGCCTTGTCTGTGACCTACACCTCAGCTCACAGCAACGCCAGATCCTTAACCCACTGAGCGAGGCCAGGGGTGGAACCCGCATCCTCATGGATACTAGTCAGATTTGTTACTTCTGAGCCACAGTGGGAACTCCTGTTCTCACCGCTTTTGAATGATCCATTTTTGCATGTAAGAAATGTGCGTGTGTGTGTGTGTGTGTAAGCTGCTGGGGACACCTTGGTTTTCCGTTTTGTTCCAATGATACCCCTGTCTTTTCCTGCAAAAGACAGTCTGAAAGTGTATTGGCTCATGTTGAGTCCAAGTTTACACTTTAACTTTTGTGGAGAGTCTGAGTTTAATAAAAGACATCAAGGCTGCTTTATTTAATTAATTTTTTGTGAGCCTCTGGTCATTCTGTATCAAACCCATAGGCAATGTACTTGTGACAGATTCAGTGACTGACCTGGCAGATGAAATAAGTCAGGTAAAATGGGGGAAAAAAGCGAATATTTTACTTCCAGGTAACTACGAGCTATGTCTAATAATAAATTACCTCGGAGCTTTGATGAAAAATGATGGGGCATGTAGACAGCACAGGGATGAATGAAGACGGCTGAGTGTGAAGGACACAGGGTGGTTGTTCATCATTCACGATGAGCTTTGCTTATCCAGATCAAGGCCAGTTTTCACTCTGTGTGGCAATACCTTTTCTTCTTAGAGTCTCCTTTGTTGGCATTGTCATTCCTCAGGGCCTTTGCACGTGGGGTTTGCCTCTGCCTCTGATGCTCTTTTCTGAGGCAGCTGTCCTCTTGTGCTCCTCTGCCTCCGGCCCAAAGATCCCCCATCACAGAAGTCTTTCCTGATCAGCCTACATAAAAACATACCCTTGCTTTGGGGTCTTTTTCTTCAAAGAGCACATTCATCCTTGGCAGGTACCATTCTGACCTCCTGTGAGTGCCATGAGCTTGGCACATAGCGTGCTATAGATGCACTTAAATACTTGGAGTGACTAAACACACGTTGCCATCTCATTGCCCTGACTGCTTGTTGCTAGTGTGCAACTAAGAAGTTACTGAAATGGAAGGGGGTTTGAAATCCCTTTGTTTGAAACCAAAATACTGGATTACCTCTTTTTTGCTTTCCTCTGTTTTAGGAAGGCAGGACCTATGCATTTGAGTCCCGGGAAGGTTAATTCCACTCTGATGGGCATTTGAATCTGTGGAAGAGATGCTGTGATTTTCAGATGAGAGGGAGTGCTGGACAAGACAGCACAGAGGGCTATGACCCTTACCAAGAGCTGAAAAGCCAGAAAGTGATAGTCAGCTCTGTTTTCGTGCAGGCATATCCGATTTAACACATATAGAAACTGGCAGGTTTTTCATAATGCATGAGAACCTCACGTTACAAAACCCTAGGTGTCTGCTTGTTTGAACCTACAGCCATTCATTATTTTTCCATTGGTACAACATAGGAAGATGAGAAATAGAACATTTCGAGAATAATACTTTGACCCCAAATCTCTGCTTTCATGGGAAATTCTACATCGGAGGGGTCTGGGATAAAAATTTCCTTGTGAGTGGTGGTTAAGAGATTACCTCAAGGCTATGCTTTCAAAGCGGGATTGAAAATTAATTTTGGAGTCATGGTTGAGAAAGACCTGAGCATCTCTACATCACATCCTCCCTCTGGTCCTCCGGGTCGGAGAAGTGGATGAGGCAGGTCCCAGAACAGGGGGTTTAATTCAGGATTTAGAGCCTCAGGGCCCATGCAGCCTGCCTTCAGGTGGCTTTTTATGGAGGATGAAGTTTCCTGAGTCCTCAGAGCCTCAGATGGGTGCCCCTCTGGCCTCTTGAAATGCACTCAGCGCAGCCTTCTGTAACAATTGCCTCCGTTACAGGTTTTCAAGCTGCAAGAGAAAATTTTCACCTTGCTTTCAGAAAAATCAGAAGTTTTTTGAACAGCTTCCAGGTTTTCACAGAACCTAGGGGCAGAGACCCATGCGTGTGCTCTGCAGGAGACAGGGAACAGAAGGGCAGGGGTGCAAAGAGACATCAGGCCAGCTGTTCTTGTAGCTCTCGGCACCTGTCATTGACTCTTGTCTTCCCTTCTCTCTGCCCAGCCTCCAGGCTCTCTGTGCTTCTAAGTTGCACATGGTGAAAATAGCTTCTCTGTAGTTCCCCAGCTTACATGCCCAGCACTAGGGAAAGATGAATGAATAGATTTTAATCTAATTCTGAACCCACGAGAGAGATGCGATTAGACCATCTGGGTTCTGGGGTTCATTGTAGTCCAGTTAGCCTTGGCCAGGGGTGTGAGGTCAGGTGGAAGAAGTTTGCACCTGGCATTGCGCCCCTGGGAGAAGCCTTCTCAGGGGTGGGGGCCACCAACCGGGCAGACATCCCAAAGCTTTGGTCTTTACAATCAGCGCTGTACATCCCATCCCAACGTATTTAGGTATCTGAATATTCATGCTTTCAGAAGTATTTTGAGGAAAGAGACAAAATTATTTTCATTATTATACCCTGGCACCTAGTAGAGTACTGATTTTTAATTTTAAAAATTAGGCGGATTCTTCTCAACGTTATAAAAGTTGACTGCACGGAGCAGCAGGACCAAAGGAAGTGTTCAGTGTTTCTGTTTGAGTTGTAAAGGCCGGAGCAGTCATTCACGCTTGCTTTTGTGTTTCAACACACAGGTTGTTACATACAGCCCAGAGCTCACTTTTGGCTGCTTTGGGTCATTGCTTCCTCTGCTTGTGCAATTGTAATTTTTTTTTTTTTTTTTTGCCTTTT
>PVHT020000165.1:15300501-15380449 GCA_004024745.2 Catagonus wagneri
TCATTTTATGGCCGCGGGTTTATGGCCGCACCCGCTGGCATGTGGAGGTTCCCAGGCTAGGGGTCTAATCGGAGCTGTGGCCACTGGCCTGCGCCGCAGCCACAGCAACGCAGGATCCGAGCCGCGTCTGCAACCTACACCACAGCTCACGGCAACGCCGGATCGTTAACCCACTGAGCAAGGGCAAGGATCGAACCCGCAACCTCATGGTTCCTAGTCGGATTCGTTAACCACTGCGCCACGACGGGAACTCCCTGCAATTGTATTTTTGACAGTATTGCTTTTCTTTACTTTTCTTCCTTCCTTCCTTTCTTTCTTTCCTTTTCTTTTCTTTTCTTCCTTTTTTTTTTGGCTTTTTTTCTTTCCTAGGGCCTTACCTGTGGCATGTGGAGGTTCCCTGGCTAGGGGTTGAATAGGAGCCGTAGCTGCCATCCTATGCCACAGCCACAGCAATGCAGGATCGGAGCTGCATCTGTGACCTGCACCACAGCTCACAGCAACCCACTGAGCGAGGCCAGCGCTCGAACCCACATCCTCATGGGTACTAGTCAGGTTCGTTAACCACCGAGTCATGATGGGAACTCCTACATTTCTTAACTTTTAATTTTCTCTTGTTGAGAAATTGCAAGTCTCCCTGTCTTTACTGCCAGCACTTTTTCCTCTTCCCCAGATGGAACAGCAAATGCATTTTCTGTCTGGCTAGAAACCTCACATAGGTCCATGTGGGTGTTGTAACTTGTTGCCACGTAACAATATTTCTTGCTGATCTTGCCATGTCAAACACATCTATCTCGCTTTTCCAAACAGTTCAATATGAAAAAAATTGAACATGCAGAACGAATAAAGAAGTTTTATCCACTACATCAGATCCACCCTTAACATTAAAACACTTGGGTTACCACGTAGCAGTCTCTCAATCCATTTTTCTGATGCATTTAACGTAAGTGGCAGGAGTTCCCATCATGGGTGAGTGGAAATGAATCTGACTAGAATTCATGAAGACGCAGGTTTGATCCCTGGCCTTGTTCAGTGGGTTAAGGATCTGGCGTTGCCGTGAGCTGTGGTGTAGTTCGCAGATGTGGCTTGGATCTTGCATTGTTATGACTGTCGTGTGGGCTGGTGGCTACAGCTCTGATTTGACCCCTAGCCTGGGAACTTCCATATGCTGAGGGTGTGGCCCTGAAAAAAAGTAAGTGGCCGACACTGATCCACGTCCTCCTAAATAATCCCTATGCATATCGTTAACTAGAGTTTGATATTTAGTTACATTTTTCCTGGTGGAAGATAATATAAAATGAAATTTTGCACTTTATGTAAAACGGAATTCACCAATCTTAAGTGTAATATTTGATGAGTTTTGATACGTGTCCACCTTTGTAATTCAAAGTTGTGTCAAGAAATAGAAAATTAGCATAAACCCCAGAAAGCAGGATTTTTTTCTGTATGCTTTCAACTCAGTATGTTGATTCATCCATGTTCTTGAGGATAAAAGTATTAATTTTTTTTTTATTACCAAGTACCATACGTTGTATGAATGTAGGACAGTTTGTTCATCCATTTTCCTATTCATAGTCTCCTGCGTTGTTACCAGTTTTCGGCAATTTCTAGTGAACTTGCTACGGACATACTTGTAGCGGTCTGTTGTGGGTTTATTGAGTTTCTCTCGTGAAACTAGAATGGGAACTGCTAGAGCACAGGGTAGGCAGTTTTTGAAAAGAAACATACATTGCCTTATATAAACAAACCATACTTTGGCCATTCTCCTGGTGATGGCCATTAAGAGTGTTTCAGTTTTTTATTTTAGTTTTGGAATTGTAAGTTTATTATAGAAAACCTCTTTCTATGTGGTTTTTTCTGTTTGTTTGTTTTTCGCTTTCTTGAGAAAGGGAATCCGTAGATAAATTCCTAGCGCTGGAATGACTGAGAGGTGAACTTCACTTTAAGTTACAGCCTGCTGGGAAGCTGCTCTGAGGCCCTGTAGCTGGTCATGTGGTCCTTGCCTCAGCAGTAGCAGCATCACCTGGGGGCTTACTCTACTTTCAGCCCCGCTCCAGATCTAATGAATCAGAATCTGCATTTTTACCAGATTCTCAGGTGATTCCTATGCACTCTAAATGAAATAAAATTGCAGGGAGGAGCACTTTATTTTAGTTCAAAACACTTAATTCTCTACTAACTTTTCCTGGAAGGTGTGGGGTTTCAAATAGTTAAAGTTAGTTCTTCTATAAAGGGAAAACGAATGACTCCTGATCAAATTTTGCAATGAATTAAGAAGCATGAACTGGAGCCCATTGTGGCTCAGCAGTAACCAACCCGACTAGTTTCCATGAGGACACGGGTTCGATCCCTGACCTTGCTCAGTGGGTTAAGGACCTGGTGTTGCTGTGAGCTGTGGTGCAGGTCGCAGTCATGGCTCAGATCCCGTGTTGCTGTGGCTGTGTGTGTAGCTCCAATTCAACCCCTAGCCTGGGAACTTTCAGATGCTGTAGGTGTAGCCAAAAAAAAAAAAAAAAGCATAACCTGTAAATGCTCAGAATGGGATAAGACCTTCAGGTTGATTTATTTTAGTGGCTTTTGAACCATTTTCCCATTAAGCCTAATTCTCAGAGTATCTTTTTGCACACTCTGAAGGCTCAGGGTTGAGTTGACAGGGCTCTGTAATTAGTCACTTCATTTCCCTCCCTCACATAGAGTCATTTTAAAAAGTTCTGTAAATCAACTATATTCTAATAAAAATAAAATAAATTATTTATATACTGTGAATTCCAGCAATATCAACCTTAGATACATAAACTTTTAGTTTGAAGAATTAAAAACCTACAGAAGAGTTGACAATTTTAATGTATATAATGGGTTTTTAAAATTATGCAAAAGTTTAAATTCCATAGATTAATACAATGACCATCCACATACCTTTTATATACATTTACCAATTATTAGCATTCTGCCACCTCTTTTTCTTTGCATACACACATGGTCATTCACCTATTTATAGGTAGGTTTTACTGTGTTTTTGTTGAACTGCTTGAAAGTGAATGGCAGATAACATGCCATTTTACCCCTAAATCCTTGAACACATCTCCCAAGAACGATCATTTTCTTACAGAGCCCACAGTATTACTATGACACAAAGAAATTTCACATCAATATTACGTATTCACATTTTTCTCATTGTCCCAATAATGTCTTTTGTACCTGTGGTTTTTTCCCAGTTCCAAAAGAGAATAACAGTTTTACTCATGTAGTCATTATCTATTGCTGTTTAACACATTCCCCTAAAACTTCATGGCTTAGACCAAATTTTATTATCTCCCAGTTGCTGCGAGTCAGGAAATCGGGAAAAGGCTTAACTGAATCTTCTTCCTCAGGATCTCTTTCAGGCCACAGTCAAGGTATCAAGTGAGGCTCTAGTCATCTCTAGACTCACATCCTTCAAGTGGTTGTTGGCAGGATTTGAGCCCCTTGTTGCTGGCGGCTGCCTGTAGGGGGGGCAGAATTCTTAAAGGACCCCCAGTGAGTTACAGCCTTGTATAATCGCTTTCATTTAAAGTATGAGGGGTCTTCCTCTTGTGGCTCAACAGGTTAAGAACCCGATTCAAATTGATGAGGATGCGGGTTCATCCCTGGCCTTGTTCAGTGTGTTAAAGGATCCAGTATTGCTGTGAGCTGCAGTGTAGTTTGCACACACAGTTCGGATCTGGTATGGCTGTGGCGGAGGTTGGCAGCTGCAGCTCGGATCCAACCCCTAGTCTGAGAACTTCCATATGCTGCAGGTACAGCCCTAAAAAGACAAAAAATAACATAAAATAGAGCAGGTAGAGGAGTTCCCGCTGGAGCACAACGGGATTGGCACTGTCTCTGCAGTGCCAGGACACGGGTTTGAACCTTGGCCCAGCACAGTGGGTTAAAGGATCCTGTGTTTGTTGTGCAGCTGTGATGGGTCACCAATGTGGCTTGAATATGATCCCTAGCCTGGCTCAGGAACTTCATATGCTGAGAGGTGTCCAAAAAAGGAAAAAAAAAGGGAATTTCATAAAAGAAATAAAGCAGGCAAAGACTGTGACTTGTGTCTGGCTAATGTGACGGGATAGTCACACCCTTCATTAGGTTTCGGTATGTAAGAGTCTCTCTTAGTAGACGGGGTCCACAGAGCCTTCTGGCTTTGAAACAGTGAGCTGCATGTTGTAGAGGGCCTTTGAGAGGGCTCCCCAGCAAAGACCTGCAGGGGCACCCAGGAGCTTAGAGTGGGACCTCAGTCCTACAACTGCCAGAAACACTGTCAATAACCACAAGAGCTTGGTTGAGGACCCTGAATGTCATCAAGAACAGAGCCTGTCTGATTCTGACTGGACATCTGGTGAGACTCTAAGCAGAGGACCCAACTAAGCCATGCCTGGACTTAGTGACACACAGAAACAGTGACAACATAAATGTTTGCATTCTTAAAGTTATTACGGTGGTTGTAATTTTTTAAATTTTCGTTTTATTGGAGTATAGTTGATTTACTATGTTCATTTCAGGTGTACAGCGAAGTGACTCAGTTATCCATACACATATAGCCATTGCTTTTCAGAGTCTTTTCCCATACAGGTTATTAAACAGTACTGAGTAGATTTCCCTGTGCTACACAGTAGGTCCTTGTTGTCTATTTTATACAGAGTGGTGCGTATATGTTAATCCCAGCCTCCTAATGTATCCTCCCCTGACGTCTCCCCTTTGGTAACCATAGTTAGCAAGATTTTGATTTCAAAATCTTTGAGTCTCAGAGTTCCCAGTGGTTAACAAATCTGACTGGGAACCATGGGATTGCAGGTTCGATCCCTGGCCTTGCTCAGTGGGTTAAGGATCCGGCGTTGCCTTGAGCTGTGGTGTAGGCTGCAGACGTGGCTCGGATCCCGCCTTGCTATGGCTGTTGCGTTGGCCGGCAGCTACATCTCCGATTAGACCCCTAGGCTGGGAACCTCAGTATGCTGCGGGTGCGGCCCTAGATAAGGCAAAAAGACAAAAACAAACAAACAAAAAGCTTTGAGTCTCTTTCTGTTCTGGGAATAAGTTCTTTTGTATCATTTTAAATTAAATTCCACATATTAGGGATTGCCTATGATAACTGTCTTTGTCTGACTTAGTGTGATAACCTCTGGCCCATCCGTGTTGCTACGAATGGCATTATTTTGCTCTTTTTATGGCTAACATTCCATGGCATTGTACCATATCTTCTTTATCCAGTCCTCTGTTGATCAACCATTCGGTTGCTTCCATGTATTGGCTATTGTAAATAGTGCTACAGTGAAAACTGGGGTGCATGTATCTTTTTGAATTATGGTTTTCTCTGGATGGATGCCCAGGAGTGGGATTGCAGGAGCCAACGTTTGTTCTGTATTTAGGTTTTTAATGAATTGCCATACTGTTCTCCACGGTGGTTGCACCACTGTACAGAGTGGTGTACACCACTGGTGCAGGAGGGTGGCTGTAATTTTTAACTCATTGATTAGAAAACTATTATCACATCCTGAGTTCTTTGCCATGTGGGTCTGGTGGTTCCTCTCATCAGAGCAGCCTATAACATGGCATGCTGCTTCCTCAGAGCAACAAATGAGAGGAGCCTGAGAGAGTGCAGCAAGAAAGAAGTCACTGGCTTTTACAGCCTAATCTTAGTAATGCCACTGCATCAACTTGTGCTGGGCTCTGTTCATCAGGAGAAAGCTTCTGCCTCCAGCCTCCCTTACACACGTGAGCACGTGTGCACACAGGAGCCTGGCACGCGTGCACAGTCTGAATGGAGTACGTAGAGATGAGGGGACTAGGAGTTCTTCAGAGACTGCCTACCATTTTCATTTCTCTTTCGTCTGCTTTGAACTAGAGTGTTTCTCTCCCTTGTTTCCTCCTGAAAATTTTATGACTCATTTGTCTTGGGTTTCACCATCTGAATTGATTCTCTTCTTTCCTCATGATAAAATTCAGCTGAAGCATTGCTGGTGAGAACACTAATTGGCAATATTGTGCACTTTTACATATTTAGTACATTCAAAGGTATAATGTTATAGATTTGAAGGTCACTGGTGCACACTGTTTTTCTGTGATTTGCCTCTTTATGTCTTCTGCCCGTTTTTCTGTCAAATCAGATTTCTCTAGCTCTCCCAACACAGTTGGGAGATGAGGCAAACGTCTCTCAGCACGTCCCTTGCATTTTTACTTTTATTATTATAATTTTTGCCAGTCAACAGTTTTTATTTTTATGGAGTCCAGTTTAACAATGTTTTCTTTTGCTGCAACTGAATTTTCCCCATAGCCAGAATACACAGGGATTCATCAGTGTTTTCATCTAATATTTGTGTGTTTCCATTGTTTTGGTTTAGATCTATGATATATTTGAAGTACGTATTCCGGTGTATTTGCGAGAAATGGACACAGAATTTTCCCTCCCAAATGTCTGTTTCCTCCTAAACGGTTATCTCACACCATTTGTTCAAAACATTTGTTTTAGGAATTCCCGTTATGACTCAGTGGTAATGAGCCCGACTAGTATCCATGAGGATGTAGGTTTGATCCCTGGCCTCGCTTAGTGGGTGGGGATCTGTCGTTGTCTACATTCCTTAACAGTTACTCTGCATTCCCTGCTCCCTCCCCAACCCCTGGCAACCACTGTTCTGTGTTCTCTGCTATTCTGACTGTTTAAATATCTCATACAGAAAGAGAAAGGAACTTGTCTGTGTAAAGTGTACTGCTTTAGTTCTCGTATGGCTGTTATCAAAGTTAGTATGAAAGTATAAAAGTTGTGGTCTTCCCCCACTCCACTCCCCAGCAGCGACTGCTATCTCATTTCATCCTGCAAGTTTAAAGGAAGCCTGTATAACTAGCATCATACAGTATTTTTAATCTGTTCTCTGAATAGAAACATTGCAGTAGCCACGTAAGTTGTAAGCAGTTCTTAGTGGGTTTTTTGTTCCATTATCACATGACAATTACAACATACATTACCAAGAACTTCAAGAACTCACCTTGCAAAATTAACTTTTTTTTTGGGGGTGGGGGGGCACATACCAGAGGCATATGGAGGTTCCCAGGCTAGGGGTCGAGTTGGAGCTGTAGCTGCTGGTCTACACCACAGCAACGCGGGATCTGAGCCTTGTCTGCAATCTACACTGCAACCTATGGCAGTGCCGGATCCTTAACCCCTTTAGTGAAGCCAGGAATTGAACCTGCGTCCTCGTGTATGCTAGTCAGAAGCCACAACGGGAACTCCTGAAAAATAAACTTCTTATTATTCCATAGAAAGCGTAGACACTAACTGAGTGAACCAAGCCTTTTCTGGAAAACACTGTCCTTTGTGTTGAAAATTATGTAGGAAATTAACAACTGCAAGTAAAAAAAAATTTTTTTAATCTAAATCTAATAAAGCATTTGTCTTTTTGTGACTGGCTTATTTCACTTAGTACAGTGCCCTGAAGGTCCGTTCATGTCACAAATGGCAGGATTTACTTCTTTTACAGCTGAATAATATTCCTTTGTATACGTGCACCATATCTTCTTCACTCATCACTCGGTGCACACTTAGGTTGTTCCCATACCTTGGCTGTTGTAAATAATATGAGCATGAAGGTGTACATATCTTTTTGAGTTAGTGTTTCTATTTTCTTTGGATAAATACTCAGAAGTGGAATTGCTGGATCATATGGTAGTCCTAATTTTAGTTTTTTGAGGAACCTCCATCCTGTTTTCCGTGGTGGTTGTACCAATTCCCACCAACAGTGCATGAAGGTTCCCTTTTTTCCACATCCTCACCAACACTTCTATCTCTTGTCTTCTTAATAATAGTCATTGTAAAAGGTAAGAGGTGATAGCTTTTTTTAATTACTTAATGAGTTTTATTACATTTATGGGTATACAACAATCATCAAATTTTATAGCATTTCCATCCCAAACCCTCAGTGCTTTCCCCCACCCCCCAACCTGTCTCATTTGGAAACCATAAGTTTTTCAAAGTCTGTGAGTCAGTATCTGTTCTGCAAAGAAGTTAATTGTGTCCTTTTTTTAGATTCCACATGTAACTTATAGCATTTGATGTTGGTGTCATTGTCTGACTTCCCTTCTCATGATAATTTCTAGGTCAGTTCATGTTGCTGAAAATGCCATTATTTCTTTCTTTTTAATGGTGGAGTAGTATTCCATTGTGTATAAGTACCACATCTTCTTTATCCACCAAGAGGTGATATCTTACTGTGGTTTTGGTTTGCATTTTCCTCATGATTAATGATGTTGAGCATGTTTTCATGGCTATCCGTGTGTCTTCTTTGGAAAAATATATGTTCAGATTTTCTTCCTATTTTAAAAAAGGAAAGTTTTCTTTTGAGTTATATGAGTTGTTTATTTTGGATACTAATCCCTTAGCCAGATATGATTTGAAAATATTTTCTCTCAGTGAGTATGTTGACTTTTCAGTTTGTTTATGGTTTCCATTGCGGTGCAGAAAATTTTTAGTTTGATGTAGTATGACTTGATTATTTGTTGTTGTTGTTTTTGGTATAAGATCCAAAAAATCTTCACTTAGACTGAAGGCAAAGAACGTAACGCCTATGTTTTCTTGTAGTAGTTTGATGACTTCAGATTTTAAACTCAAGTCTTTCACCCATTTTGAGTTAATTTTTGTGTATGAGGTAAAATAGTAGTCTAGTCTGATTCTTTTGCATGCAGCTGTTCAGTTTTCCCATCACCATTTATTGAAGAGACTGTGTTTTTCCCATTGTACTTTTGACCTGATGCAACGGGTTTGTGAACTGCATGGGACCACTTACATGTAGATTTTTTTTTTTTTTCAATAAATATACAGTCAGCTCTCTATATCCATAGGTTCTGCATCCATGGATTCAATAAACAAGCAAACTTAGCACATGATCTGTGCTTGGTTGAGTCTAAGGATGTGCAAACCGTAGATACGGACTATGGGACTTGACCCTCCACTGATTTTGGCATCTGTGTCTGGTCCTGGAACCAGTTCCTCTTGGATACCTAGGAAGAGGTGTATATTCTTGACTCCTCTGTCATGAATTATTTGACCATATATATGTGGGCTTATTTTGGGGCCCTCTAGTATGAATTTTTCTTTGTGAGTCAATATGAAGATCTTTTTCTTCTAATAGATAAATCGCGTCTTTTTATATTTATTGATATGACTATTGTATTTGACATCGAATATCTCATATATTTTATGTTACATTTATTGTGTTTATTTTTCAATGTGGTCTTTTCTTTCAACTTTATTATTTTTATCTTAGAAGGTAGATATTTTGTGCTAGTAGCTGTCTTTATACTAATGCAGTTTAGCACCCACCTGTTTCCTCTGAGTCAATCATTGTTTTACTTTGCCCCTCCCTCTCTCTCCCCATTTTACTTTTATTTTTTTGCCCACACTCAAAGCATGTGGAAGTTCCCAGGCTGGCGGTTGAAACTGAGCTCTAGCTGTGACCTATGCCACAGCTGCAGCAATGCAGATTCTTAACCCACCGCACCACAGCAGGAATTCCTCTTTTTCCATTGAAAAAGAAAATTGTACCATTTCAGGAGTTCCTTGGTTGCCTAGTGGTTAAGTACCTGGTATTGTCACTAAGGTGGCATGAGTTCTATCCCTGGTGCAGGAATTTCCACATGCTGCAGGCATGGCCAATGAATAAACAAATAAATAAATAAGGTGGAGTTCCCATTGTGACTCAGCGGAAACGAATCTGACTAGTATCCATGAGGATGCAGTTTCGATCCCTGGCCTCACTCAGTGTGTTAAGGATCCAGTGTTACTCTGAGCTCTGGTATAGGTTGCAGACGCGCCTTGGATCTGATGTTGCTGTGGCTGTGATGTAGGCCAGTGGCTACAGCCCCGACTGGAACCCTAACCTGGGAAACTTTATATGCTGCAGGTGTGGCCCTAAAAAGACAAATCAATCAATCAATAAAAAATAAACAAGCTATTTCTACCTTGACAGAGCATTTGATATTTATATACTTTCCTTCTACAGTCATCTGCTTTTTTTTTTTTTTCAATAAATATACAGTCAGCTCTCTATATAGGTTCTGCATCCATGGATTCAACAAACCAGCAAACTTAGCACATGATCTGTAATCGAATATATTTTTATATGTAAAAGGGTCATTAATCCTTTGTAAAAGTTTCCTCAGTCATTTTTGTTTGTTTGTTTGGTTGGCAGTTAGTTCTAGTTTACATTTAAAATCATTTGTTTTTGTCTTGAAGAACTCATCAGTTACATGTTTTAGGGGGTCTTTGCTTCTACATCATTTTCTCTCTGATTCATTTTACCCTACTTCATTTTTCATTCTTTTGGTCTTTCCTTACCCACCAAGTTACCTCCACCCCCACTCTCCTTACACACACACACACACACACGTACACATGCACAAGTATTGGCTTCCAGGTCTGCCACCTGTGGTCTTAAGTAATTTGGGACCCCTTCCTTTCTGTTCCCCAGTAGCCAGTGCTCTGATATATCAGGCCTCATGTCTGTTTTAAGAATGTAGCCACTCAGGGTGGGGTCCTCTTTCTACGGAGACAACCGGTCTCTTTTCCACTGTTGTTAGTGTCCCACTGTGCACTTGTGTTTTCCACATGGTCTGTGCATGACTCGGCTCTGACATGGGGTCTGATTTGACACTGCTAACATGACTTTGAAGTTGAAAGCATTGTCTGTTTCCTAGTTTTTTAAAAAAATGGATTTTTGTGTTCCGTTCGTTGGAATGGTTTTCAGAAGATGAGTGGAAAGATACTGATTTCTGTAGTTGTCATAATTTCTCTAGGAAGCCCAGAAATCCTGATTTTATTTTCAATAAAAACTTTTACTGCTAAAGATAAAATAACCTTGAAATTACTCACCTGTTTTAACAGCTCGTGTTTGAGGGACTGCTGGAATATCTCAGTGTCTTAGGTTTAGATGTCTCCAGTGAATATCCATTCCAAAATTGCTTACTTCTTACAGTAATGATGTTCTCACTTGTTCTTAAATTATTTCTCCCTGTAGTTTTCTTTTTTTCCTGATAGTACTTAAACTCAGACCTTTGGGGTTAACATGCAGTAAGTGTAAACTCCTTTCTAGCGAATGAATTTTACATCTGACAATTACAAATCATGATCACCATTGTTCTCTTTTTCAGAATAACTTATTCTAATTACTTCCACTTTCTTGCTGCTGCCAGGTGTGGAAATGCAGTTTCATATGAGTATGTTACAGTCAGCCTTTGTGCATATTACCTTAGTTGTATTTAGACTGATCTCCTGAAAGAACATTCTATATAATCTATCTTTCTTAGTTTAGAGGTGCCTATTTTCTTCTCTTTTTCTTTTTTTTGTCTTTCGTCTTTTTAGGGCTGCACCTGCGGCGCATGGAGGTTCCCACTCCAGGGGTCCAATCGGAGCTGTAGCCGCTGGCCTAAAGCACAGCCACAGCAACATGAGATCCAAGCTGCATCTGTCACCTACACCACAGCTCATGGAAATGCCGGATGCTTAACCCACTGAGTGAGGCCAGGGATCAAACCACTGAACCATGATGGGAACTCTTAGAGAAGCCAATTTTCTTTACCAAACAAAATTTAAACACATATTTTACAAAACCTAAATCTGTTTTTTGAGGACTCTGGTGGTTTACATGTATGGCTTAATTCTAACCGAGTCCTGGAAACCCCACAACTTTACAAGTTTAGAATCAAAGTAGTTGTACCTTTTTATCTTTTTTAAAAATTGCCCATTTTGACTGTTTTACTAGAAAGTCTCCACTAAGAGAGTAGTAGTAGATGTGAAGACAGTGCAATAATAATGACTTATAATCAAAAGAAGGCCAGCAAACTTGTTAGTTTTTAATATTTACTATGGAGATCAATGGAGACCTAGAGACAAAATGAGTTTTAACTTCATCCAGCTTTCTTCCTCTGGCTTTTTATGGGTTTCTCAATCACTTGGCTTGTCTGCTGTAGGAGGCTTTTATTTGCTGATAAGGGCCGTTATAACCAATTCCAAAGTTGGAGAAATACAGTTAGCATTACACACAAGCTGTGTGTTACCATCCAGGGCTAAAAGGATCCTGTCCTTTTTTAAAAATTACTTTTATTCTAGTCGATTTACAATGTTCTGTCAATTTCTTCTGTACAGCAAAGTGAAATGGTTATACATATCTATACATTCTTTTTCCTCACATTATCTCATCTTTAGAAAAGCCAGCAAAGGAAGGACAAGGGCGAGGCATTGAAGGGGGAACCGTGCAGGGCAAGTCCTGTAGTGAAAGCTCTGAAACCAGGGGAGACGTTCATAAAACAAAGACTCAGCTTTCTTGCATCATTTTCTAGTTTCAAAGTAAAGGCTCTATAAAACCCTAATGAAAATATAATTGGTAAGAATTACCAAATTAGTCTTTTAACTTGCTGACTCTAGAGCTACTGAGGAAGTTAAGAGCTTGTATGAGATAGGCCCCCCTGTTGCTCACTGCTGAAAGTTAATTCTCCTTAATGGGCCTCCATATTTTTCGTTTTCTTTCTTTTTTTAAAGAGCTGCACCCATGGCATATGGAGGTTCCCAGGCTTGGGGTCGAATGGGAGCTACAGCTGCCAGCCTACACCACAGCTACAGGAACAGGGATCGGAGCACCATCTTCCACCTACACCACAGCTCGCACCAATGCCGGATCCTTAACCCACCGAGGAAGGCCAGGGATCGAACGCATACCCCCGTGGATACTAGTCGGGTTCTTTACCCCTGAGCCATGATGGGAACTCTGCACTGTGAGCCCAGGAGACGGTACCAACTTGTTCAGATGCTTAACAGCCTTATCTCAGCAAAGATTAAAAGCTCACCTGTAATAATCTTAGAGCATGGCTAGTACATGAAGAAGGGGTGAGAGAAGAGTTCTGTTGGGTTTGAATGACAGGGTTTGTAGAAAGACAGTCTATGCAAATTGCCTTCTAAACATGTGTCTATTATTAATAATTTCTCAGTTCACTTTTAATCCTTATTTCCAATTTGTCTCCTATCTTATCCACTCACATTACCTACCCTTTTCTCATATCAAATTATATTTTAGACATACAGGGAATATTTGTCTATTCCTTCCTGTGGGCAATAATACCTGTGATTTAAAGTAAAAAAAAAAAGTCCTGTTGTGGCTCAACAGAAACAAACCTGTCTAGTATTCGTGAGGATGTGGGTTTGATTCCTAGCCTTGCTCAGTGGGTTAAGGATCTAGCATTGCCATGAGCTGCAGTGTAGGTTGTGGTCATGACTAGGATCTTGTGTTGCTGTAGCTCTGGTGTAGGCTGGCAGCTGCAGCTCTAATTCAACCCTCTAGCCTGGGAACTTACATATGCCGCAGGTGCAGCCCTAAAAAGCAAAAAAAAAAAAAAAAAAAAAAAAAAAATGCTCTCTTCCCTTTAATAATTTTATTTTGTCATCACCTCAACGCAAGTTTATCTCTTCCTTTTATAACTCCACTGAAGTCCTTCTCTGGATATGATCATCTTCTGCTTTAAAATGTGTAAATGGGTAGTCTATAAATTATTTACTGTGTATCTCAATGGATGTAATTTAAAGATACCATAGGAACAGTTAATTATATTAAGGAAATTAACCAAATAAAACACAAATATTGATTAATGAAAAAGACAAAAAAAAAAGGCAAGCCATAACCTTTTTTTCTTGTCTTTTGGGCTGTACCAGCAGCATATGGAGGTTCCCAGGCTAGGAGTCAAATTAGAGCTGTAGCCGCTGGCCTAAACCACAGGCCCAGCAACATGGGAACCAAGCTGCGTCTGTGACGTATACCACAGCTCACACCAACACCAGATCCCCAACCAATGAACAAAGCCAGGGATTGAACCAGTATCCTCATGGATATTAGTCAGATTCGTTTCTGCTGAGCCATAACAGGAACTCCAGGCATGACTTTTCTTTTGTTTAAATATTTGTTGTCAAGACTTGCTATAGTCCTGAGGAATTTATAATCTTGAAAGCATTTGGAAAGACTGCCTCCCTGAATGTATAAAAAGTCACAACAGGGAAATTTATATATACAGTATATGCAGATGTATTTTAAGACAGAAATTAATACTTTTCATAAATTTGCTTGGTAATGAAAACTTTTTTTTTAACCCTGAGGGTCATCTCAATATTTTCATAGTCGTAACAAGATGTTATTTTTCTACCGTGTTTGACATTTGTAGAAATGATGAAAAGGAATGGTATAAAACTGCTTGCACCTTAGAGCAAATCAAAGCTGTGGCACCAAGTCTTACTAGTAATTATTGAATATATATAAGTATAAATATATGCATATGTTAATATACATGCATCTAGAAGGTTGGTTCTCATTACTCACTGTGGTCAGTCAATGCAAGCACAGAATTAGTCAATACAGAACCATTACTCTTAAATGAAGTATAGGAGTAGGTTCCTGTGAGCCTCTGTTCATGACATTCTCATCAACCAATCATCAATGACCTTGTTATATGTGTGTTTCAATTGAAAGATAGCTTATTTAATATAGATTATTGATACATAACATTGAACTCTTGGATAACAGCATTATCATTCATGCCTGAGGGAAGCTTGCCTAACGCATATGTTTTCTCCATGAGGCGCATCATAGCCTCCTCATACTTGGGAAAGCTTAGATAGCACTTCAGCACTATGCTTGAAGGTCATCTTAAACAGCAAAATCAGCAACAGAAAGCATAAAAATGCAAAAATGCGGCAGTAAATAGACTGGTAAGGTTGTTTACATGGTGACAGCTGAAAGAAAGCCAAGCGCTGCCTTGTACTGCGTCATCTATGACAGTGTGTGTTGGTTGGCTCAAATTTTCCCCTGCAGTGCATGTATCTGTGAATGGTCATGAAAGCACCACAAATAGTAATTTTGGGAGTTACAGATGAGAGGTAATAAATAGGCAGACTCACAAATAAGAATCTGTGAATGGGAGTTCGTGTTGTTGATCAGCAGGAATGAATCTGACTAGCATTCATGAGGACGCAGGTTCAATCCCTGGCCTTGCTGAGTGGGTTAAGGATCCAGCATTGCCCTGAGCTGTGGTGTAGGTCATAGATGTGGCTCGGATCTGATGTGGCTATGGCATAGGCCAGTGGCTATAGCTCCAATTCAACCCCTGTCCTGGGAACCTCCATGTGCTGTGGGTGTGGCCCTAAAAAGACAAAAAAAGAAAATAGGATCTGTAAAGAATGAGGATTGACTGTATATGTAGATTTGAGTATGCACATCTACGTATGCCAACTTCACTTAAGAATGTTTTTGGTAAATCATTAAAACATAGTAATTAACTTTTGATTCTTGAGAACATATCTTTTTAAAATTCTGGGTGACAAAAAGGGAACTACGCAGAAGGCAGTTCTACTAGAGACCAAAACATACATGTGATTGGGTTGCAGGCTGAACTGGCCACTGATTTCATGGAATGCTGTGCTTGAAAGCATACCTTATAGCTCTTGTTTATCAGTCTTAATTACTGACAAATATTGTCTTGAAAATGAAAAACGTGAGCTGATGACTCAGGAAAAATATGGTATTTGCTGCCAATGATAAAATTTAAGTTTGCCAAACACATTTCTGCCACCATGAGTTTGATGTCTTTTGACTACTCAAACTTCTTGGATGAGACAGTGGTGACATTAGCAAATGTCTTTTTCTAACATTATGTAATGAAATGTTTCAACACTGTAAATATGTATATAGTTTGGTTAGCCAATATTTTTTTCCAAATGACCAATGCATGATGTTATAAATCTTTCATGAGTTTAAAAAAAAAACATTTAAAGTACAAGACGAACTGGATATAAATCTAGGAGAGTAAACAAAAGTTCACTGGTATGCTTTCAGATTTTGCATTGCAACTGACTTTTAAGAAACTCCTCCTCCTCTAGCTTAGCTGTAGTATCAAAGAAGAAAACCCAGAACTATCTGAAAAGACTCTGAAAACACTCTTCCATGTTTTATTTACACATCTGTATGAGGCTGGATTTTCTTCATATACTTCAACCAAAGCAATATATGGTGACAGATTGAAAACAGAATCAGGTAATCCAACTCTTTTCTATTAAGCTAGGCATTAAAGTGATTTGCAAAAATGTCAAGCAATACAACTCTTCTATCAAGTTTTTGGTTATGGGAAAAAATTTCATGAAAATATTTGTTAATCTGTAATGGGCTTATTGATATTTAAAGTTAATATTTGAATCATAAAATATTTTTAGAATTTAGTTTTAATTTTTAACATAGTAAATACTGATCTAATCCACCTTTAAAAAAACAAAGCTTTTAGTAGTACTTAACAATTAAGAAGGTAGAGAGGTTCTGAGATTAAATATTGAGAACCACTCTTTTTTTTTGATGTAATTACTATGTCCAAACATGTAGGATCATCTCTAGATTGGCTAGACTAGCTTGTAGCAGAATATTTCTTATGGCTAGAACAATGAGAAAAGCTCAAGAAAATACAAAAACTATAATATGTTTGAGAGAATCAGAAAGCTACCAAGTCAGCCAGGAATTGAGGGGCCAAGGGGCAAGAGAGAAGAAAAATACACTGAGTGGGGTTTAACATCCTGTGCTGCTTCATTCCTCAAAGCATTTGCTGATTCATAACTGGCATGAGTGGAGAGGCTGACAAACTGAGTAGAACTTTAAGCAACCTTATGGGTATGAGAAGACAACACTGGAGTTGTAGGCTAAGTCAGCCAGGACTTGAGAGGCCAAGATCTCAGAGAAATGGATAATGATTCCCACGAGTCCAGCCTTCCCCTTGAAGCATTCTCTGGTTTGCAACGTGCGGGTACAAAGAAGCTAAAAAGTAAGTCGAGTTACCAGTATTTTCATCATGCTTCAGCAAAAAAGACAGCAGATCAGGGCCTGCCAAGGTTAAGGTACCTTGGTAAACATTTAAAGATTTTCAGTTAGGGAATTCCTGTTATGGCACAGTGGAAACAAATCCGACTAGTATCTATGAGAATGTGGGTTCGGTTCCTGACCTCACTCAAAAGGTTAAGGATTCGGCATTGCCATGAGCTGTGGTGCAGGTCACAGACATAGCTTGGCTCCCAAGTTGCTGTGGCTGTGGTATACGCTGGCACTTGCAGCTCTGATTCGACCCTAGCCTGAGAACTTCCATATGCCATGGGTGCGACCCTAAAAAGCAAAAAAAAAAAAAAAAAATTTCTTCAGTTAGAACCCCTGAAAGATTGTACCCCAAGAATAAAGGTGAATCAGGAATATATCAGGCTTTTCAAAGACTGAAGTTCAGCATCAATTTGCTTAGTCCTCGATGGGGTTAAGGTGAGCAGTTTCTGCTTTAATCAATTGCTAGAAGCTGAAGAACATGTCTCCTGGAGAATTAAACATTATTGAGAGCTTCAAGTGAAAATACAGACAATAGAAACAGGCTCACTGGTGATCCAGATATTAGAGTGTTATCAGGTACAGACCTCAAAATAATGAAAAATTTCACCAGGTACCTGGAATTTATTTTTACATTACATGGAGATTCTAGAATTTACATAATAATTGAAGTTAAGAACACAACTGATAGGTTTAACACCTGATTGGACACTCCTGGTCTGGAAGATAGATCAGAAAATACTTACTCACGTTCAGCTATAGTGAGAAAAAAGCATAGAAAGTAGATAAAATGAAAGACATATGTAAATGTGAGAAGGCGGAACCTGCATGTGATTTGTGTCTTCTAATAGGAGTGAGAAAGGGAATAAAGAAATATTTGAAAAAATATTGGCCGAGAATTTCCCCAAACTTATGAAAGATATCAAAGTACAGATTAAAGAATAGTAAGGATAAATCTGAATAAAACTACTTTACATACATAGTAAAACTGCTAAAAGCCAAAGACACCGAGGAAATAATAAAAGTAGCCAGAGACGAGACAACACACACAGTAGAAGCCAAAAGACAATAAAATGACATTTTTAAACTGCTAAAACTGTAGCCATTGAAGATACCGTTCAAATATGAGGTCAAATTTTAAAATGTCTCAAGCAAAAAATGAGAGAATTTATCACTAGGAGACCTATGCTGGAAGAGACAAACTTCAGGAAGATGGAATGTGATCTCAGACAAAAACCTAGAAATACAGGAGAAGATTCAGAGAAAAAGAAAAGATAATTACATGGGTATTTGTAAAGGATAGTTACATGGATATTTGTAAAGGAATAATGACTATAGATAAAAAAACAACAGTAACGTCTTGTGGGTGTTGAAATATAAGTGACCTAAAGTACATTACATCAGTACAGAATGTGGAAGGAGTTAAAGTGTTCACAGATTCTTGTATTGTCTGGGAAGTGGTAAAGTGAATTAATTTGTGTTAGACTTACTACAGTACTAATGCATGACATAGGGTAAATGCTACAAGTGAAAGCTGACAGATGAGGAAAATATTGGAGTAATAATATCTTTGATTCAGGAGCTCCTGTTGTGGCTCAACAGGATATGAACCGAACTCCTATCCATGATGCGAGTTTGATCTCTGGCCTCTCTCAGTGGGCTAAGGATCCTGTGTTGCTGCAAGCTGCAGCGTTGGTCTCAGGTGCCGCTTGGATCTGGTGTTGCTGTGGCTGTGGCGTAGCCTCGCAGCTGGAATGCAATTTGATACCCTAGCCTGGGACCTTCCATATGCTGTAGGTGTGGCTCTAAGAAGGAAAAAAATACATAATACATATATATGTATGTGTATATATAATGTATATCTGATTCAAGAGGAGGCGTAAAAGGAGAAAAATGGAAATATTAAAAAGGTGATAAAACTTAAAAAATAAGAAAATTGTATATTTAAATCTGACTATGGGTAATTAAATGTTGGAGGATTAAATATTTCTTTTAATTAGAGTATAGTTGATTCACACTGTTGTGCCACTTTCTGATATTTCAGTCAGAAGTCAAAGCTCTCTGATTGGATAAGAAACAAAACCTGCTAAATGTTACTTTAAAAAGACATAGATTTAAGGGTACAGAGAGCTTGAATCAAAAGTTGAAGATAAAATATTTCATGTTTAGGAATATAAAATTTCTATTCCATCTTTTAGTTATTGAGGGTCTGCCTTTCTTAATTGTTCTTAGGGTTAAAGACATACCAAGTAGGTTTGTCTTGAGTAGATTTTATTAAAATGTTTTCTCTGAAATGTAATATGTCACATTTTGAAGTCAAGCTTTTTCATTATGAAGGATTTCAAATGAAAAAATAATTTACAATGATTGATTCATGGCTAATCCTGTTTTAATAACTATATCTCCATTCTGTAGTTATTCTGTACATTTCCCAGATATCATGTGATTTCATCTTTAACTGTTTCAGTATATATTACAAAATATAAGAACCCTTAAAAAATAACCATATTATGACCGTGCCTTAAAAAAAAAAAAAACAGAAAAAAAACCCCAGCAGGGGCTGGGGTGGGCTGCGAGGAGTCATTGTGAATGGTTATGGAGTTTCTTTGGATAAAACTGTTCTGGAGTTACACAGTGGTTGACGTAGCGCAACTTTGTGAATCTACTAGAAAACACTGAATTGTACACAGTAAAAGAGTAAATACTAGGATATGTAAGTTCTATCCTAAACAAAAACCAAAAAAGGATTCCTTAATATTTAGAATAGGGCATTTTAAGTTAGATTTTTCAGTTATTATCTTATGTTATAGTCCTAATACTTTCTGGTATTTGGAGTTTGTTTGGAAAATGTCTAGGGTCCATTGGTGTGGTTATTATCTAAGAAAGCCAGCTCTATAACAAAATTTTATTCAGTCTTTTGGGAAAGGGTGAGGTCTTTATAAGAGATAAACTGTTATAATAGGAACTTCAACGTAAAATACCTAAACTGTAATGTAAAAATCCACATTTTAAGAAGAGTGAGACTTACTAGGTATTATTTTTAAAAATTCCAGTTTAGGATTTCCTGTCGTGACACAGTGGAAACGAATCCGACTAGGAACCATGAGGTTGCGGGTTTGATCCCTGGCCTCGCCCAGTGGGTTAAGGATTTGGCGTTGCCGTGAGCTGTGGTGTAGGTCCCAGAAGTGGCTTGGATTCTGTGTTGCTGTGGCTGTGATGCTGGCTGGCAGCTGTAGCCCCGGTTGGACCCCTAGCCTGGGAACCTCCGTATGCTGTGGGGTGGCCCACAAAAAACAAAACAAACAAATGAACAAAAACAATAAAATTTCCAGTTTAGTCAACAATACTGATTATGGATTTTAGAATCCTCAGCCATAGTAGAAATAAAGTCATTCAGAATTGAATTAGGCTTCCAAGAGTGTAAGTCTGTATTTTCAATTTTTTTTTAATACAGTGGCAATGGTAACTACAATTATTAGCTAATATTTGAGAACATCGGGCACTCTGCTAAGTGCTTTAAAACACATCATCTCATGGGTCTACACAGCTACAGAGGAAGGGTGAAGACACTGAAGGAATTTTTTTTGCCTTTTTTTAGGGCCACACCCGTGGCATATGGAGGTTCCCAGGCTAGGGGTCAAATCAGAGATACAGCTGCCTGCCTACACCACAGCCACAGCAACGCCAGATCTGAACCGCATCTGCGATCTATGCCACAGCTCGCGGCAATGCCAGAGTGTTAACCCACTGAGCAAGGCCAGGGATCGAACCCTCAACCTCATGGTTCCTAGATGGATTCGTTAACTGCTGTGCCACGACGGGAACTCCTACTGAAGTAAACTTAATATCTTTCTAGGCCAGCAAGTGACCAACTGCAGGCTTCAAGCCTGAGTCGTTCACCTGAACTTAGCTGGTGACCACTCTAGATGATATCTGCAATTAACACAGCCTTTGGAGGTTTCCCAACTTGAGTCAGTTGGAAACTCTTTGAACCTTTTGTCATGAGTTAATACTCAGAATAATGAAATACATTTCATGTCAATGAGAGTTTCTGCCCTATGTTAGATGCAGTGCTGGGGCTGGAGCATTGAAGCACCTAGAGGAATATTAAAGTTTATATTTATATATTAGTATTTCGATATGTGGTATATAAGCACATTTTTTTAAATCGCTTTCATCTATATAACTCCATTTGTGACAAAAGTCTATTTCTATGTATTTCACCCAATAAAGAGTAAGGTGCCCGTGACTTTTAGACATCTTGAATCATTTTCCTTTTCCATCACTCTTGGTTTTCTAAAGCCACTAGGGGTGTATAATAAAATTGACTCTAATTTTGAAAATTTTACTCTAAGAGCTCCTTAGTTTCAGGCTTGTCCTCCCAGACTGCTGTGAGAATCTTGGGTTGAGTTAGGCATCTTCTGTAGATGGTAGCCCTGGAAGTGTATCTTGTGCTTGGTATGAGGAATACTGGTCAAGTGTCAGTGGTGACATAAAAACACTACTCCGTATTTTGTGTGCTTTTAAACTTATATGATTTCAATATATAGTTTACTTGTGTTTTCTTTCTTTTTTGAAAGTAATATATTTTATTGGATTCAACATATCCCCAGTATTGTCATTGCAATGTATTAGAAACATAAGAAGTATTGAGAGGTTTTATGGTTTTTTTGTTTGTTTGTTTGTTTTATAGTCTATATTCAAAATCTGGTGTGTATTTTACACTTTTGGCACATTTCAATTCAGATCAGCAACATTTCAAATAGTCGTTGTGTGGCTAGGGACAACTGCATTGGACAGTGTAGTTTTAGAGTGTAAATCTAAGGCTGATTTTGTTTTTTCTCTGCAGGAACCAACCCCCTCCCCCTTTTTTCTTTTTTCTGTAGGTCTGCTTTGAGGATAATTTTCTTTTGAGAATAATTTTTTTAAATTGATTTTTGCCTTTATTTCGGATAAGGTTATTTAAACCTATCTGAATATTTTTATTCTTTTTTAAGTTTTTAATGTTTTCATTGAGTGACAGTTTCTTTAGAGAGTGCTTTATAATTTTCAAAAGTCTTGCACACATGATTTCATCTATTTCCATAACACCTTCTTTTCCCCCTGTTTCCCCCATCCCGTGTTTCTTCTTTCCCATTCCTTCTTCCCACAGGTAACCACAAGTTTCTTCTCTCCCTCTGTGAATCTTGTCGTTGTTCTTATATTCACTAGTTTGTTGCATTGTTTATGTTCCTCATGTAAGTAATATCACATGGTATTTGTCTTTCTCTGTCTTCTCTGACTTAGCCTCATGCCCTTTAAGTCTAGATGATCATCTTATGTCTCATTTTCTTCTTTAAAAACTCTAGTATCTTCTCCTTTATCTTCCTTCTCAATGATGATCTTGTTCCTACTCCACTGGAAAAAAAACAAAAAAAATCTTTCAGTCATTCCTCCATCACGTCTACCCATTTGCCAGCACTGACGTCCATATGTTCTGCCTTCCCAATGACCAAGGACATACCGTCCATCCCATGACTGAAGACGGACTGTCCATGCCCCATCTAATGTCAATCCTTCCCCTTCTACATGAGATCCAATCACCTCCCACAGGTCATTCCTATTAGCAATGGAACAGGCTCATACTTCTCACCTCTTCATATTCTCATGACCCTCCTCCCCCCATTTCCTGGTTGACTACACTCCATTTTTGCTCCACTTTACAGCAAAATTCCCTGGAAGAATCCTCTGTACTTGCTGTCTCTAGTTCTTTTCATTTCCTTCTCTCTGGAGCCTCTTCTAATCAGCCTCCTTGTTTTTAACATTCTGCTCAAGGCGTAATCAATGGCAGTTGACTTCCCCTGGCTAAATCGGATGTTCTGATTCCTTATTTTCTACCTGATTAGCAGCATTGGATGCCATTGATCACCACCCACTTTCTTGAAACCCTTCCTGTGGTATCTGGAATGTTATCATGTCTCTTCTCTCTCGAGGGCTATTTCTCAGTTGCATTTACTGGTTTATCCTTACCTCAGCTTTAAATGTTAATGTACTCAAGACCTGGTTCTTGAACCTCTCTTTTCTCCGTCTACATGCACTTCCCCCAGGTTCTCATCCAAAGCTCTAGATACCATCCACATGTTGATTACCCCAAATTTATAGGCCCGGCCCAGTCTTTGCCCTTATGCTGTAGATTGGACTATGCAGTTGTCAACTTGACCTAACAAACATTCAGGTAAAGCATGTCCAAACTTGAATTGCTCCCTTATGCTCAACCTGCTTTTCTTTCCTAGACTCATTCTCTTCCATGTCTCTTTCCTTTCTTATGGTGAGTTTATGCTGCTCTTTGCATGGATTTTGCATGTAACTGGTCACTATGTAAAGTGTGAAGCTACTTCTCTCCTTGTCTCTGCCCTTTGCGATTAAACTTTAATAGGGAAGATGTGGCATAAATCAACAGCTATTTCCCAGTAGCCCTTCTTCCCTTCTTTCTTTAAGAATCCTGAGCTTCGGAGTTCCCATTGTAGTTCAGCAGGTTAAGAACACAACATAGTCTCTGTGAGGATGCATGTTCGATCCCTGGCCTCACTCAGTGGGTTAAGGCTCTGGTGTTGCCACAAGCTGTGGCTTAGGTCGCAGATGCAGCTCAGATCTTGTCTTGGCCATGGTGTACCTGGTCTGGCAGCTGCAGCTCCAATTCAAACCCTGGCCTGGGAACTTCCACATGCCACAGGTGCACCAGTAAAAAGGAAAAAAAAGAATTCCTGAGCTTTATCTGGGCTTGCAGGTGCCTGATGGCAGGATAAGACAGGAAGAATTTTGTACCCAGATACTATAGAACTGCCACATAGCATAGCCTTAGACTGCTTACACTGCCGTGAAAGAGAAGTGAGCTATCTTGTTTAAGCGGCTGCGATATTTTTCATAGCAGCTGCAATGGCATCCTAAGAATGGAAATAAGAACTTGAGCAAGTGAAACATAGGCTTTCTCCAAAATATGAGCGATGGTGGGGTGGTGGGGGCAGTTTTGGAGCTAGGTAGGTAATTTTATTGAGTGAAGTGGGCTGGTCTAAGACAAAAGGAAGGTGTGGGCACCACGTGGCTGGCAGAGCTGTAACCTGCCTAAAGACATTCACGTTTAGACCACATCCTAGCCCCAAAGAGCCTGCTGTCATGACTTGGCCCAGCGTGTCTGTCAACTCTCATAAGCGAAGAGCTGCCTTAAAATATTTCGTTGTCGTCAGCAGCATGAAACCATTTTTGAAACTCTCCTTTCTAATTAATCTTATGTAGAACTGAAATACACAGTGCCCAATAGGCAGGGCTAACTCTGCTGAGTGGAAGCCACGGCCTCTCGGTCTCCCCCATGGCACTTGTGGGTGCGCACTGCTGTGAAACACAGTTTTAAAATGACCAGTCTAGGAGTTCCTGTCGTGGCTCAGTGGCTAACGAATCCGGCTAGGAACCATGAGGTTACAGGTTCGATCCCTGGCCTTGCTCAGTGGGTTAAGGATCCGGTGTTGCCGTGAGCTGTGGTGTAGGTTGCAGATGTGGCTCGGATCCCGCGTTTCTGTGGCTGTGGTGAAGGCCGGCGGCTACAGCTCCTGTTAGACCCCTAGCCTGGGAACCTCCATATGCTGCGGGTGCGGCCCTAGATAAGGCAAAAAGACAAAAAAAAAAGTAAAATGACCAATCTAAGTGCCTCATTTAACAGATGAGGAAACTTAGAGTGATAGAGATTTACTGTGAGACCCGAAGTATATCATTTCACCTCTCTGGGCATTGCTTTCCTCATATTTAAAACATGCACGAACAAATTAATCTCCCAAATCTCTTCTGGTGAGCAATGAAGGAAGCGTGGACTGTAGGAAACTAATGGAAACTAATATCAATTGATCAACTCCTATGAGCTAGTATGAAAAAAACACAGACTTTGTGTTGTGTTTGGATCAGACGGGCCAGACATACTTGATTTCTCATATTCCAGCAATGACCACGCGGCCCATTTCAGAACAACAGTGAGTTTGAAATGTGGCTGAATTTACTTTTCGTAGCAATAGAAATGGCAGGTAATTTTCCATACCCTTATTTCAGTTAGTTAGCTCAACTCTGCTGTGCAGCAGCCAGAGTAGCCGTTCCTATTTACAGCCAGAGAAACTGATGGTAACTTTTTTGGCCACAGTAACAACTAGCAAATGACAGGGCCGAGACTAAAATCCAGGTCTAGGGCTCTTTATGACAACTCTTCTTAAATTAAAAGAACCGACACTGTGTATGAACTCACCAAAGGCCTTATAAATATTTATGAATCTGTCCAAAATTATTGCAGAGTGTTTTGTTTTCATTATTAATAGCATGTGCACATTTTACCTGACTGTACCTACATGTGAAGGATATTAGAAGGTAATATGGTTGTTCTGCGTGGGTTTGAGATACTTGGCTTCTGAAAGTAGCCTCAAGATGCACTTGTTAGATGTCAGGATGAGCAAACAATTCATTAATTACAGAATTTATTTTTTTAAGGAGAGTTTGGTAGAAGGTAGTTACATCTGTTTTATCCAGGATTCAGACTTGTCCTACCTACCTGCTCTTCTCTCTTGTCTTCATAGCTCTGATGTATCAGAGATGACCGGAAAAATTAATCCGTGGCCATTTCATCTCTCTCCTTTTAAAAAGAAAGACTGTTGAACCTTAGACTATATTAAGCATTACTTTTTTATGGTCAAATTGAGAATTTGCATGAATATAGTTAATTAAATCTGTAGATGATCTACTGTCTAGATTTACATGGGAGCCCTGGATTGAAAAGGAGCTATAAAACACGTATTGAGTGAGTACCACCCAGCCTCCCCCTGCCGGGCAGCTGTTTCTGAAATAAAGGGTCTTTGCATCCTGTTGCATAAGGGTGGTGGCTGAATGAGTCAAGTGTGAAACTCGTGGCTCTTTTTCCTCTGTCTGACGTCTGATTCTTGACACCCCCCAACAGGTTTCAGTCCCCTCCTTCAATCTCTTCTCTCCAAACTCTCCCCTTATGTGATTGCCCCATCTCATGCGTAATGTTCAGTTCAGTGAACATATTTGAAACAAAACTTTTTGATCTGCAGCACTACAAAGTTGTTCTTTTCCAGTCTTCCCCATCTCAGCAAGCGGGGCAACCCATCGCGGTACTCCAGCGAAAACTCTAGGAGTCCCTCTTCATTCTTTCATCACTCACCTCCAGTGGAATCCATTAGCAAGTTGTACTATGGTCTCCTTCCCTGGTATTTCCTCCCTGGAGGCTCTTCTCCCCAACCCATGGTGCAAAGGGGCTCTCCAAACAGACAAGTCAACTTCCTGAACAAAAAAGTTTTACCCTGGTGTAGGCACGTTGTCAGAAGGGTCCCCTTTCCAGCTTGAATCAGCCCCTTACCAAGCTGGGTCATGGCTAGATCTTGACACCCCTGGGTCCCCCTGGGTCGGGCATATTTGTAGCAGCACACTGTCCCCTGCTTGTCCAAACTGGAGGTCCTTCTCACCCGGTCTGTGGTCCTCTCTGGATTCCTCACGCACCTGCGTCTCCAGTCTTGTTCCTCTACAGTCCTTCCTACACATCGTGGTAAAGATGGATGGTTTCAAAACAATTATCAGGTTATTTTGCTTTTCTGATTAAAATCCTTCTTTGCTTCTCTATTGTATGTACCATAAAACACAGAATGATTAAAGGCTGTCCACAGCCCCATCCCTGACCACCAGTCTTTCCACCTCACTCTTCTCTGGACACACTGGCAACCTTCCCAGTCTTGAACATGCAAGGCTCTTCCTGTCTGGGAGCCTTCGCATGTCTTTGGGTGGTTGATTGCTTCACATCATCCTGTTCTCAGTTTCAATCTCACTTTATTTTTACTTTTTTTTTTTTTTTCACTTTTAGGGTTGCACCTGAGGCATATGGAAAGTCTCAGGTTAGGGGTTGAATTGGAGCTACAGCTACCGACCTGCACCACTGCCACAGCAACACCAGATCTGAGCTGCATCTGCAACCTGTGCCATAGCTCATGGCAATGCCAAACCCACTGAGCGGAGGCCAGGGATGGAACCCACATCCTCGTGGATACCAGTCAGATTCATTTCCACTGCACCACAACGGGAACTCCTAAATCTCACTTCTTTATGGAGGTCTTTCATGACCCAGTTCTCTAAACTTGATACACCTAGTGCCTGCCACCATCTCTCTCCTTTTTACACCATCACCCAGTTTTATTTTTCACCATAACTCTTAATACTGTCTGAGATTAGCATGTTTATTGTCTGCTTTTTCCAGAATATACACTCCTCGAGGGCAGAGTTGTCTGAATTTTTCACTGTTATACCCTCAGTACCTGATGGAGTGCTTGGTACACAGTAGACACTCAGCAATGCTGATTGAATCAGGATGGAGTCAGAGTGCTCACTTGGGGACCAGTGGAGAGGAGAGGGTGATTTGCAGCAATCCTTTTGGGGAAAGCTGTTTAAAAATACAGATTCATAAGGTAAACTGGAAAATAACGCCATCTGCCTTTTCCTTCGTTCATCCTTTACCCATGGTCTTTCATTTTGGAGTTTAGCAAGTTGAGTGGGGCTTTTTTGTAAGTGTGCTGAGTCATTCGTTTCTGCTAACCAGCTCCCTCCCTCCATCTCCCCAAGCAGAAAGCAAGACCTTGTTACTGGGAGAACTTTCTGCAGAAGGACCCTGCCTGGAACCAAGGTTGTGCCTCACGCTGTCATTTGCTTTCTGGGCACAGTAGAGCCAAGCAGCATTGTTTAACCTTTTGGAAGTTGTGTATGAAATTTACATTAGCAGGGTGTTGCTGTTCAGTTACAAACCGTTTATCCCATGAATATCAATGTGGCCGTTTGCTCTGAGAAATTATCTTCTACCTTTTGAGAGGAGCAGAGGAATCCATAAAAATGACAACAGATAGGAGAGAAAATCCCATTTCCTTCAGGACTGCTGGGGAGAATGGTAAGGGAGCAAGGTGACCACTGTACCCAGGAAGAAGGCCGTGGAAATATTTTTTTTGACTTCCCCCAGGGCGATCCGGAATAAATATTTTGGTTTATTTATCTAAAAACATATGAGTGCCTATCACAGAGCTTGGCAGAGTAGGCACTTAACAAATATCTGCCCAAATCAGCAGGTTGATATTTAAGAGTACTTATTAAACAGAATACTCATTCAGTAATTAAGAAATATGAACATGCAATTAAGGTGATGTCAACCTAAATCTTAAAATTTGCCACTGAGGATTTTTTTTTAAAACTACTATTTGAGTAGACACCAATGACCAGAAAAGGGACTTTAAAAAATTAATAGACTGTCTTTCAGAGCAGTTTTAGGTTTATAGAAAATTGAGCTGAAAGTACAGTTTCCATTAACCTCCTCTCCCCACAGTTTCCTTCGTTAGTTACATCTTGCATTAGAGGGGTATCTAAATTCTCTGCTTCAGCTCTTCATCCCTCCCCACCTGTCCTAGCCAACCTCTGGCAACTGCTGAATTTTTTTTTTTTTGCCTTAAAAATTGTTTTAAAACATATAGCATACAACTAAAGCCTGTATTCATTTTTAGGTGCAATTAGGTAATTTAGTTGCATTAGCTACATTCAACCACTAATCTTTTTACTGTCTGTATACTTTTGCATTTTCTAGAGTTTCTTATAGTGCGAATCCTATAGTATGTAGCCTTTTCAGACTGGCTTCTTTAGCCAAGCAATGTGAATTTAAGGGGGCTGTGGTTTTTAATTTATCTGTGGTACTACCGCTGAAGAATTTAATTATTAGAACTTCAGTTATTAGAACATAGTTCCATGAGATAGGCAGTCTGGCATAAGTTTGGCATTTGGAGGGTAGTTTCAAGAAACTTGGAAATTTCAGTGGCAGTCATGTAGCCTAATGATTTAGACCAGAAATAAATTGAAAGAGTAACTAGCTTTTATTCACATGCACAGATTCCTGGTAATAGTAATTCTGTCCTTTTCAAATTTCATACCATCTTTGTTTCTGTTTATTTACTTCATTATTTGTTTTTTTAAACATATGTATACCTCCTTGCAAGGATTCCAAGTGGCTTTGTTTTTCTAATGAAATAGAGAAAGAAAACTAAGATGATTTAAGCATTTGCATCAAAACCAGGTCATAGTAGTTAACCTTGGGGGGGCGTTTTTTTGTTAGTGTATGATCACAGATTCTTGACAGATTTAAAATAAAACCAGTGAGTTCCGGTTGTGGCTCAGTGGTTAACGAATCCAACTAGGAGCCATGAGGTTGCGGGTTCGATCCTTGGCCTTGCTCAGTGGGTTAAGGATCCGGCGTTGCCGTGAGCTGTGGTGAAGGTTGCAGACGCAGCTCGGATCCCGCGTTGCTGTGGCTGTGGCGAAGGCCGGCTGCTACAGCTCTTGTTAGACCCCTAGCCTGGGAACCTCCATATGCCAGGGGTGCGGCCCTAGATAAGGCAAAAAGACAAAATAAATAAATAAACAAATAAATAAAATAAAACCAGAACTGAAATGTTCTTCCCTTGAACCTTGATTTGGATGTCCTGAACTTTGTAACAGGTACAGGAAGTAGGTGTCAAAGGAAAAGTAGGCCAAGTGGGAGAAAACACTGCAGGTGACTTCATGTTGCCAGTACCCCCCAGTGGCCATAAAGAAGCAGGTACACAGGTTGTACACAAGAAGACAGGTGAAGCAGCTGTGCCTCCTGTGTACCTGGTGCTGCGGTGGATGGATGGAATATAGCCCCTGCCCTAATGAGCTGACATGCCAGTGGGGAGTTCTACAGTAAACAAGAAGAGGAAAATAGATTTCTCCCCAGGAGGGCCGGGGAGAGATGCTGTGAAGAGAAACAAAACGAATGCATGGTGCTACGGGCATCTGCTTGAGATCAAGCGGTTAGGGCAGCCCTCTTGGGGGCTGGTGAGGTTTGAGCTGGGCGTTCTTAGTAATTAGGGGAGCGGCTATCTGTAGATTTGGCAGGAGGTTATTCCAGGTAGAGGGAAGTTCTGGTCCAAATGTCTTAAGGCTAGAATCAGATTGGCATATTCAAGAACCAAAAGATGACCAGCCTGGTTACAGTAAACAAGTGAAACGGGATAAACATTGAGTTTGAAGCGGCAGACAGGAACCAGCTTGTGGAAAGTCTGGGAGGCCGAGCAGGGTAAGGAACTTGGATTTTACTTTGATGGGTTAGGAGGCCATCTGCAGGCTAATATGCCTGTACTGTGATGTACATTTTTAAAAATGTGATTCTGGCATCTGTCCTAGAAATCGACTGGAGGGAGGGAGGCAAGAATAGAAGAAGGAGGTCAGCTGGAGTCTGTTTTGATTGTCCAGATGAGAGCTGAACAAGGCCCCCAGCTGGCGGGTGACCAGTGGTCATGGTGGGAAGTGGTTTCCTGGAAGGTGTGGTGTCAGTCGATCTGGGAAGACTTGCCGATGCATCAGAGCCTGGTGATATGTAGGATACCAGGAGGTTGGAGGTTCAGAAGGAGAGTCTTTACTTCTTGCTGGAGACAGGGGAAAGCTTGCTGGGAGGTCTGGGTTTGAAGGATTGCTAAAATGAGATGGTAGGAGAGGACATTCTCAGTTGGGAACAGCTGTGAGCAGAGGCATGGGTGCAGAGAGGTGTATGTCGTATTTAGAGAAAGGCAAAGTTAGAGATTGAGGTGCACATCAAAAAAAGAGGGGAAGGTAAGTCTGCAAAGGGAGCCTGGGGCTGGACTGGGAAGGGTCTTCAATGCTGTGGTCAGAGGCTTGTTGTCTTAGGGTAGGCAGTGGGGAGCTGTATCTCTTAAGAGTGTGTTTAGTGGCCAGTCACTGAAAATGTGCTAAGTACCTTAAAGAGGACTTTAATTTTCTCTCATCATTAAAAATCTGGGGCCAGTTTGGGACAGCGAGGCTGCTCATGTTCTCAGGGACCTTGACAGTGTCTCTCTGTCATCTTTAACATATTGGCTTTCATACTCATGCTTGTCCCTTCGTGATGTCTTGTTAGATCCTGTACCAATGTGGGCACTATCTTTTCTCTGGAAAGCAATGAGGGGCCAAGAGAGCAAAAAATAGCAGAGGCTGTGCCAGTCCTCCACTCTTTTATTATGATAAAATATATATAACATAAAATTTGCATTTTAACTTCCCCCCGACCCCCCAGCAATGCTGTGGCCTGATGTCAGATCTCAATTCCAAGATCAGGGATTGAACCCAAGCCACAGCAGTGAAAGCACTGAATCCTAACCACAAGACCACCAGGGGACTCCCTTAACCATTTTTAGAGTGTGCAATTCAGTGCCATTAATTTCAACATAATACTGTGCGACTATCACCAGCATCTACTTGCAAAATGTCATCACAAACAGAAATTGTGTAACTGTTCAGCAGTAACTCTCACTCTTCCCTTTCTTCTAGCCCTTGGGAATCATCTACTTTCCAGCTCCATGAATTTTGTCATGGTCCCTTTTGATCAAGAAAATAAATACTTTTATGAATATCCACTCAGTAGCCTTAAATCTAATATTTGGATATTGCCTTGTGGGAATTTTCCTTTTCCTCCACACTTCCCCTCCCTTCCCTCATGTCTCCTCTTTACCTTCCTTTTTATCAGTGAGGGGATCACTGAAGACCAGGATGGTCTTGGGATGTGGACGATTTGGAAAGGAACTTGACTGACTCTCAGAGAGTGAAAAAAGAATAGAAGTGGAGGCCTACATAAAAATCTAAGTGGAGGAAAAGAAGCACGTAAGGGTTCTGGTCATCAATTCTGATGCATGAAGTGGGTTTGGGTTCTTATACCACCAAGCAAATCTCCAATATCAGCTGGGTTCAGCTCCTGTGGTTCAGCTCAGTTCTGACACTGTCTATCTGGAGATGGCATCAGATCTCACGTGTTAAGGGCTCAGTCCTGTAAGACTGGTCCACCCCACTCCACCCATCCACCACTTCCGATGCCAGTTGCAAGCCGAGGCTGTCCCTAGTGCTTGTGACTGGCTGTAGATCAGAGGTTTCAACAACCCTCTTCTTGGGTTCCATTTATTTGCTAGAGTAGCTCACAAGAACCCCAAGAAGCAGTTTGTTTGCTGAATTACCTGTTTATTATAAAATGGTGTCACTCAGGAACAGCCAGATGAAAGAGGTGCATAGGACAAGGTTTGGGAAAAGGGTCTTGAGCTTCCATGCTTTCTGGCCATGCCAATCTTCCCAACCCTCCACATGTTTACCAACTCAGAAGCTTTTTAAACCCTGTCTTTTTTTTTTTTAAACATATGAAGGCATCATGACATAGGCATGATTGATGAAAACAGTTGTCATGGTTGATGATTCTTTTATCGAACTAAACTTAGTTCCCTCACCTGACATGCAGCAAAGCCAAGCTCCTGGGTTGTGGTGGAGGAAAGTCTAGTATTGATTGCAGGGTACCAAGCAAGGAGTAGGGACGGCTAATCCTCAAAAGACCCAAAGTCCTTGATGGTTTGGGGAAGGGGTTTTAAAGTCAAGGTGAGGGAGAGGGTCACGGGGAACAGAATCAGCTCGTGCACATTTTTCTATTGGTGAGTGATGAGTTAACCAGATGAGGCCAAGCGGTTAATGTTATCAAACTTTGGGCTCCAGCCAGTCTGGGGACTACGTGCTCAGGATCACCACGCTCCTCGTTGAAGACTTTTTCTGCAAAGCAACTGAGGAATGTGCATTAAACCTTATCTTTACCTTTGAGTCAAAACTGGGAGTCCTTGGGGCTTATTGATTGTGTGAGTTTTGGATATGTCTCTGCCTACCGTCCTATCTCTTAGGACTACATTCCTTAGTTTTTCCCATCAGCTGCTAGGGCTTGTTTCTCTCTCTGCTCACAGACAGCCTAGGAGGCCATGGGCTAGCTCCACAGCTTTTTTCTAATCACCAGTAAGCAGGGGACACTTGGGATCCTGTTACCAGGAAGGCTTCTACAGAGGTCTGCTCGGTTTCAATTCAACGTCTAGTCCAGCTTCCTTCCCTAGGGGTGGGGAAGGGGAGGGGGAACTGAAAGTTCCAACTTCTACATGGTTGTGTCAACAACAACAACAAAAGACACACAACCTAAAAGTTGAGAAATGTGTTTTATTTGGCAGACAAAACTGAGGACTTAGGCCTGGGACACAGCCTCTCAGACAGCTCTGAGGGACTGCTCAAAGAGGTGAAGGAACGGGACCTCAAGTAGCTTTTGTAATAAAGACCAGGTAGTCGGAACATCAAAAGATTACTGTTAATTAAAGGGAACCAGACATCTCAAGTAATTTAGCGCCCTTCTGTGTATTGGAAAATGTAAGACTCTGGGCTCATGGAAGTCATTTCTTTGATGTGCACCTTAGCTATCTACGGCCAGCATCCTGTTTTTTCCCATCCTGAGTGCCATCAGGGTTCACCTTAGGAGGTGGCTGTAGTGGGTAGATGGCTGCAACATCCTTTGTTGACTGATAATGGCAGGGGATGTTTTTTCATTGATAATTTGTTCTCCTGGCAACTAGCCCTCACTCCTAGGTGAGGTCTAGAATCACTCGTTAACATAACAAAACACCTTGGTCCTCTCATCCCTTAGGATATTCTGTGGACTCTCTGCAGTAGTGGGGATGAAGACCAAATATGTATTATCTTAAATCACAATAGCTCAGCGTGCGTCAAGGAGGTTTTGGTAGATAGTAAGGTGTGGAGGGAGATGATGGGTTTTGGGCAATGTCAGGCTCTGAGATACTAAGACCTGAGAGAAAGGGCAAAGAAGGGGTAAAGTAAGAAGTGTTCTTCAGCTTGATGTATCAGATCTCCCTTGACTCATGTGAGAACTGATTTCTTGTTTTCAGAACCATGTTTCTTTGATTTCAGCCTTTCCTTTTGCTTTAGTTAATGACACTGTGGCAAGATTTGGCATGGAATTTACTTGGGTCTCTGATAGGTAGATATTGACAAAAATGAAACCATATTACACATATTTTTTACATTGCTAGTTTCCCCTTTTATGTGTACATACGTGAATGCGTTCATTTATATTGACATTTTTCCGTGCCAATAAATATCTATCTACCATATCTCTACTGGTTGCAGCTGCTGACTACGCCACAGTCACAGCATTGTGAGACCTGAGCCACATCTGTGACCTTAAACCACAGCTCACAACAATGCCGTATCCTCAACTCACCGACCAAGGACAGGATCGAACCTGAGTCCTCATGGATACTAGTCTAGTTTGTTAACCACTGAGCCACAATAGGAACTCCCCTAGTGTTTTTTTTTTTTTTTTTTCTTCAATAAAGCGAGTAATGGAGTTCCCATCATGGCACAGCAGAAACGAATTCGACTGGGAACCATAAGGTTGCGGGTTTGATCCCTGGCCTCAGTCAGTGGGTTAAGAATCTGGTGTTGCTGTGAGCTATGGTATAGGTCGCAGACACAGCTCGGATCTGGCGTTGCTGTGGCTGTGGCGTAGGCCGGCAGCTGTAGCTCCGATTCGACCCCTAGCCTGGGAACCTCCATATGCCACAGGTGCGGCCCTAAAAGACAAACAATAAAATAAAATGAGTACTAATTGGTACAGAGTTCATTTTCAGATTTGAATGGGCATGCTATGATCGGTTATACAGACTGTTGAGACACAGGTGCAATTTATTTCTTCCGGGTAGACACTAAGAAGTGGAATCATTGGGAAAGGGCATGCGCATCTTTAAGGAAGTTTGATACCCATTGATAGACTGTTTTCCACAATACTTTTATCAGTTTATGGTCCCAAAGCAGTCTGCATGTGCCCGTTTCCTGATAGCTTTGCCAGCAATTGCCAATCTTTTTAATCTTTCAAGGCTCAAGAGGTGAAAATCTTTATCTGTACTTATTTTGGTTGCTAGTAAGGTTGAGGCTCTTTCCACCTGTCTGGTGCTGGGCTGTGTATTTGTGTATGGGAGTGAAATGTCAGCTTTTGCCCTGTGCCCCTGAGATCCCATGATCTTGTGTGGTATGCAGATTTCAAAAACGCAGCTGAAAACCCCAGGCAGATGGAATATGTCTGCTGTCTGGCTTGAGGTGAATAGGTGGTTGCCCAAAGTTGGATAATGGGAATGCCCAAAAGGGATGGATTTTAGCTAATCTTGGAAGAGGTGATAAGGACCTGAATGCAGAGGCAAGCGGGAGAGCCATGTCAGTGGTGATTTTAAGACTTAACATATCAATTATTAAGACAATAACCTAGTTAGAAAAGCTGGAAAGATGAGTGAAATTTTCAAGAAAGATGACCTTTAGTTGTGGACCCTTGGGGACCAAGAGGCCGGGAAACAGAAATTCAATGTTCGGCCCATTTTTCTGCATCTCATCCCTCCCAGTCTGACCTCTGGACACTGGCCTAAGACTTTGTCAAAGGAGGTGAGTTCTCATCTGCCTGCAGGAGTTTGTACTTAGCTCTCCCAAAGCCTTTCCATACTGTGGATGTAAGCCCCCCTTTGGGGCTCAGCTTGGATGTCTCCTTCCACCGGGAAGCCCCCCATGAATGCTGCCCTACCCCTTCCTTCACAAGTCCTTCCTGGTGCTGCTTCCCTAGGTCCTCTGCTCCCTGGGATGATAGCACTTGTTACACTGTAAGGTTTTATATAGGGTTTAGTCTGGAGTTTACCTGTGGTCATATTTAAGCTTTCATACCTCTGAAAGTTTAAGCCATGTTTTCTCTCTCAATCTGGTTTTATATTTCTCCCACTAAAGTTCTGTCCGTTAACACTTTCAACTCCTGTCTGTGCGTGATCATTTCCCCACTCTTGCCAACAATAGATATAATACTTACAGTCTCATGCAGGTATCAATCTCTAGGACTGTTGTGAGTCTTTTTCTTTTTTTTTTTTTTTTTTTGTAGTTTTAGGACTGTACCTGTGGCATATGGAAGTTCCCAGGCTAAGGATCTAACCTGAGCTATGGCTGCCAGCCTACACCACTGCCACAGCGACGTGGGATCTGAGCGGTATCTGCAACCTACATCACAGCTCACAGCAATGCCAGATCCTTAACCCACTGAGCAAGTCCAGGGATCGAACCCACATCCTCATGGATACTAGTCAGGTTCTTTAACCACTGAGCCATGATGACAACTCCCTGTCATGAGTCTTCAGTGAGATAGCATATACAACTTGCTGTGTAACCTTGGGTGAATTATTTAACTGCTATGTGCCTCACCTTCTGCTCTGTAAAATGAAGATGATACATATGTCTTAAAAAATTGTTGCATAGGACCCATAATATGTATTTAAAGCACCTTGAACAAAGCCTACCTATTTCATACTAGCATGTGAGCTGCTGTGATATTGCTGATGTAAAACATCTAATAAACTATAGTTATTATTTTCTCAGAAGATTATAAACTTGGCAGAATCCATGTCTTAATCATTTTGGATTCTCCAGTGTCTAGTAAGGTAGCTCCTATGTAGATCTTTATAATCATTTGTTGAATGGATGCTTTTGAATTTCCAACATCCTCCCATGGAGGTGGGGAGGGATACGGGGCTGGAGGCAAATGTCTGAGAGGCAGTCAGAACTGTGGGAGACTCAGAATTGTCCTCAGCCCCTCTCTGGCTTTTCTCCATCACTCCTTTTCTCTCTTGGTGGAAAATTGTATGCCAGCTTTTGAAGGAGACATCCATTGTCTTTTCGGCCTTTTCATTTTTGCATGATTAGAATATTTTGGCAGTTTTCCACACTTGATGGGGGAATCAAATTGCTTCTATTCTCCTTGCCCCAAGGAGGCTTCAGAGAGGAGAGTATATAGGGTCAGAAGAGAAAAATGCCCCAAATGACGGTTTTGTTTTGCCAGCCAGGCCCTGCAGATGTTAGAATGATCCGGGTCTAGATCTGAGCTTTGGTCTTTGTAAGTTACTTCTGTTCTCTAAGCTTTACCTTACTCATTGGTAAAATGTAGTTTTGTCCTCTACTCATGAGAACTATCTGGTGATTGTTTCAATGTGGGCAAGGAGCTTCTGCTGCTTTCAAATATAAAAGGAAAACTATTTGCATCTGTGAAGATTAGATTAGCTCTATCTGAAATACAAACGTAGTGGCTTAAATAAGATGGACATTTGTTTCTTCCTTCTGTAAAGTCCAGATATAGGCAGGCCGGTGCTGGTGTGGCATTTCCATAGTTATCTGAGATCCAGGCTGCTTCCAACTTTCTGTTCCTGCCTCCTTAGAAGGGAGCACCATCCTCGTGATGAAAAAAGGTCTGGTCACCACATTGATATTCTAAGCAGCTGGGGGGCATGGCGGTGAGGGGACACATCTTTTACCTTTATAGTCTCTTCTCCCAAATGGCACAAAATCTATTTACAACCCGTTGCAGTGCGGCCTAGTCACCTAGTCACATGGTCACACTCAGCTGCTAAAGAGGCTGGCAATAATACTTCTTATTCTGTATATGCTGCCCCAAATCCAGTGCTGTAATTAAGGGAAGAAGAGGGGACTGAAGGAGGGATAACGGGTAACATCTGTCGTGTATGAGAGGCAGAATAGTCTTGTCACACAGTGTATTAGTGTTCCCCAGAGAAACAGAAGCAATAGGATACATACATACATGTTTTATATATCGAGAGAGAGGGAGACAGACAGAAGAAGATCAAGGTGGATTTATTCTAGGAATTGGCTCATGTGGTTTTGGAAACTAAGCAGCCTTACCATACGCCCCTGCAAGCTGGAGAAGCAGGAAACCTAGTGGTGTAATCCAGTCCAAATCCAAACATGGGAGGACTAGGGGCGGGGAAAGGATATAAATCTAATCTGAGTCCAAAATCCTGCTTAATCTCAGCGTAAGCAGAGAGAGCAAGTTTGACCTTCCTCTGCTTTTTTGTTCTGTTGGATGGATTGGATGGTGCCATGTATTCACATGCCCTGGTGGGGCATTGGTTTGGGCGGTGCTGAACTGGAGTGGGTGATGAGTTGGGTGGTGCTCATCTGAACTGGATGGGGTAATGGGTTGGGCCGTGCTCATCTGCACTGGACTAGGCAGTGGGTTGGGCGGAGCTCACTTGGGCTGGTGAGGTAGGTCTTATTTGCTCTATCAACTGATTCAAATCTTAACCTCCTCCAGAAACACCCTCTCAGATATGCCCAGAAATAACAATTTACTAGCTATCTGGGCTTCTCCAATCAAGTTGACATATAAAATTAACCATCCCGCACTGCTCGTTAGCAACTGGGCTGAAACTGGATTCCAATGTTTCTCTCCTTTCCTTTTCATTGTTTCTTTTGCACACACGCAAACTTATTAAATTGAATTTTACTACAATTAACAGAAATGAAAGTGAGCTTGAAGTTAATGACCTTTAGATAAATATTTCGTCCTCAAAGCATGCAGTGAGGGTAATAATAATGTACCCCTTGTGTAGCTCCTTTGCATGGAATCCATGAGAGATTTACAAAGGACCTTGATCAATGCCTCTTTGCTACTACATTGTGAGCTAGCCATGATGATGTCAGTGTAGAAATCTAACATCACATTACTATTTCTGTCAAAAGATTATCAATCATGGAAGTCTGGAGCTATGTCTTACCCATATAGGATTCCTGGTATCTAGCACGGTGGCTCCCATGTAGAGCCTTATCACTACTTGTTAAGAATATTGCATACTAAGAAAAATGAGGTGAAACATTAAATAGTTTGGAAGCACTCTTGTTTCAACCTATATTTAAGTTATATCTGGTATTATTGACTTGTGCCCTTCTCTCAAAGTCTAATTATTTTCTTTTTAATACATTTTATAATATTGAAAGTATTTCTACTGATTTTTGTATTTCTGTTTTTTCCCCAATCCTAATACCCGGTGTTATTTTATTTTAGTCTTTTTAGGGCTGCTCCCATAGCATGTGAAGTTTCTCAGGCTAGGGATTGAATCAGAGCTGTAGCCACTGGCCTACGCCATAGCCACAGCCACAGCAAAGCCAGATCTGAGCCGCGTCTGCGCCCTACACTACAGCTAAGGGCAATGCCGGATCCTTAACCCACTGAGCAAAGCCAGGGATTGAACCTGGGTCTTTATGGATACTAGTCAGGTTCTTTTCTGCTGAGCTACAATGGGAACTCCCCAGTGTTACTTTTATTAGTACTATGTTTATATTGATTCAGTGCTCACAGAAAATTTTTCATCCGAGCTTCTGCATAGCTGAGGTCTCTGTTTTGAATTATCTTGATTAGCTGGATTTCATCATGTCATCAAAAACAATTTTTCATTTTATTTTTTGAGAGAAAGAGTCATAGACTATCAGAGGCTCTGAATCCTTTTTTTCCTGCCTGAAAAAAACAGGGACACTAGGAAGAGAAGGCCATGGCAGGCACAGAGGGAATTTGAATATTTTTCAAAATTTTTGAATTTTTTTTTGAAGTTTGAATTTTAGCTGTTGAACCATGGTAGGCTTGAGTGTTAATCAGCTATTCCAGTTTTCCTAGTACAAGGTATATCCTATCAGTCTATACTTTTCCTGGTTCTTGAATTTCATTAAGCAGTTCTTCCTAGTTCATAGTTAAATGACTTGTTTTGTTCCATTTGTAGGGTTTGCTGCTTGTATTAGTTGTCTGGTATAGCTATAGTAATGACAGAGTACCACAAACTGAGTGGCTTAAAACAACAGAAATGTATTCTTTTGCAATTCTGGAGGCCGGTAGTTCAAAATCAGGACCTTGGCGTTGCTGATTGTTCTTGCTGGCTCTGAGGGAGACCGCTCCTCTCCTAGCTTCTGGTGAAGACTGGCAGTCCCTGGTATTCCCTGGCTCTGCATCATATGCATACGTGTTACATGCATGCCACACACGTTCATGTTATATACATGCCACGCACATACATGTTACACACACCACATATATACATGTTACATATGTCATATAATGCATGCTATATGTACATCATATACATGCATGCTATTTATGTCATATGCATATGTTATATATCATTTACATACATGTGCATACATCGTATACACAATGTTATATATATATACGTGTTATATATACATCATATATTTACATGTTATTTGTATATACACATCGTATGTGCACATATTATATACAGACTGGCGATCGCTGGTGTTCCCTGGCTCCACAGCATATACATAACTGTTCCCCTGGCTGTCTTTAGCTCCGTGCCTGCACGTGACCTTTTCTTCCTAGTGTCCCTGTTTTCTCTTACAAGGACAAGTCATATTGGATTAGATTCTACCAATGAGCATGACTTCATTTTAACTTGATTACATCTGCAAAGACTATTTACAAATAAACTCACAATCACAGGTACTAGGCATTGGGCCTTCAGTATATCTTTTTGGGTAACACAGTTCAACTCACAGCACTACCTCAGGGATTTTTCTCCCTAGAGTACGAAAACAACTTCCTCCTGTATATCTGTTATCTGCTTTTCATAAACTCTGTTCTTTCCCCCTCCCCATATCTACCCTGATTACCCAAAGTCTTGTATGTCCTGAATTTCACTTTCAATTGTATCTCTTTCTTGCTGCTTCTAATTTATTCATAAGTTCTAAAATTGTATTATTTTAGTTTGGTTCTTGTTTCTTTAGGTTTACCATACCCCTTTATATTTAATTCTGTAGTTTTACTGGCTAGACTTTGAGAGGTTGTATCTTTTGCTTATTGTTTTCAAATAACCTTATTAGTCTACTCTTCTGGACAATGCACTTAAGAATGATCCTTGGGGCATATTTTCTATGAAAGTGAGATATTAATCTTTTAAACTTCTTTTTCATGCCATGTTTTCAAGTTAACACTTTGCTTCTTTTTGCATCACTCCTGCTCACAAGAGCTGCTCTGCAGACCACCTGCTTTCTCTGACAGCTTGAGAGAATTCTCCCTGCCCTCTCTCCACTGTTACCTGAGACTTAACTGCTCCAGCTGCAGCTGGAAGGCTCAAGTGCTGTGTTTCATCCTCCCACCCCCACCCGTGTTCTGTGGGTCTGATAGGGGAAGGGAGAGTTCAACTGGGGTTGGGTCCGGTCTTTCTTAGAGGAACTGGTTTCTCTTCCTTTTCCTTAAATTTTGTTTTCTGCCCTCTGCCTGGAATTGCTCCACTTAATGAACCATAGGGTGATATCTTCTAGACAGTTCCTTTAATTCAGCATGGAGTCCAGTAGCCTGTGCTTCTACACAAGTGTGTCATAAGACTGTTCACTTCCTTTTCATTTCTCCTTATCCAGGCCATTTCTAAGTTCTTCCTTGAGGTCAAGAGAAACAAAAAGGATACTATTCTTCTTGTATGTTTTGTCCTTTTGGTTTGTGAGTATGGGTGGCGGGGGGATATTCTCAAGACTTTTATTTCCATCTAGGGTTAGGATAGGAGCCAGTCTCCTTCCTTCTGCCTTATGGAGATTATGGCATTTGATTTCCTTGTTTGGTTGTGGCTAATTTCTTTTAAGTATTGTTCTTTTTCTCAACTTTGTTGTTTATGAGCAGAATCCCCTCCATCTGTACCTGAATATGAGTCTGGAGCCTTTCAGTTAGACCTTGACACCAACTAGTGATTTTTCCACTACTGAAAAGGCAGCCTCCTTACATGTTTTTATAATTTGCATTAAGTCTTTGTACATTTCTCACCAATGCTATTATTTTGAAATCTGATTTAGAGTATTACTTTGAAATGCCAAGTTATGTTATGATTGGAAGGCCAGGTCACTGACTTTTTTATTCCTCAGAGGCTTTATAATGTAATAGTTATTATTATTATACTTAATAGTTATTAAATGTACATTTTCACCTATTTTTCTTTCATTCAGTACTTAGACTAAATGTCACCAACGGTTATGTTTTTGATCTTGCTGATTTTAAAACTTTAAACTATTAGCCTATTAGAAATGAATGAAGCTCTCAAAATGTATTTCTCCTGCCAGTTCTGCCTCAGCTCTCCCTCCTGCAGTAACCTCAATATTATTCCGAACTGAAAGATTTGGGGCTGTGATGGAAGGTTCACAAACCAGTCAAAAAGAATCCCTGTTCTCATATTCTCTGATATTTATTATTTACCTTTCAGGGCTTAGAAGACTAATTAATAAATCAAAGAAATGATTATAGAAGAGTTCTGGGTGGTTGGGTTTTTATCTCCTGGGAAATAAGTTTTGCATCTTCAAAAACATATTTGTTTCTATTATGTAAGGGAAATACACTGTTGAATATAAAAAATAGATATAGTTAAGCCAAACTAATATTTTAGCCAGATTGCCAACAGAAGGATTTAGAAAACAAAACATTACATGCTATTTTTTGTTGTTGTTGTTTCATTGTCATCAGCTGCTGGCGGTCTTTGGTTTCCTGTGTCTTTAAGACACCACGAAGGTTCTGAGTCCTTCTCAGAAATTTTAGGTCATCTAATGAGAGCTGGTTAATGGACCACTGGGTGTCAGTGTTGTCTTTTTATACCCTAGCAAGACCCAAATTAGGTTGTCTTGTCCTTGTCAGAGGCTTTTGGCTTTTTTTGGAATATGGGATCTTAGCTTGTCTGTCCAAGCCAGTGAGGACCATCTAGTCTAAACAGCTTACTTCACGGGTGGAGACTGAGTCCTGAGGAAGGCATTGTTGATTCCCATGCAGGACGGTTTCCCCTACCCCAAGCTTCCCAAACTCTCTCACACTTAAAGGTCCACAGGGCTGGGAAGGTAAAAGAGTCAGGCAGGTGGCACACTGGCCTAAACAAGAAGCAATGCTTTCTTCTTCCCCTTAGAAATAGGCTGTTTTCCATTTTTCTTGACCAACCCACTTGGTGCATCTTTTGTTTAACCAACATTGATACAGAGAAACTTTCTTCTGTTTTAAAACAACAGCAGCAACAGAAAGGCTGCACAAACATGGTGAACCATGGCTTCCTTTGGCGATGTGTTGGGGAAACAATGGGAAGAGTTTAGAGAAGCAGCTTTGCTACATGCCAGCAAGGCGATAGGGTCCTAGCCTAGGTAGATCTTCAGTTTTTTTTTTTAATATAAATTTTTTTTCCCCATTACTTAATGAATTTTATTACAATTACAGGTATACAAAAATCATCACAACTCCTTTTTATAGCATTTCCATCCCAAACCCTCAGAGCATCCCCCCACCCCGCAACTTGTCTCATTTGGAAACCATAGGTTTTCCAAAGTCTGTGAGTCAGTATCTGTTCTGCAAAGATGTTCATTGAGTCCCTTTTTTTTGTTTGTTTCCACGTGTAAGCGGTAGCATTTGATGTTGGTGTCTAATTGTCTGACTGGTTTCACTTCGCGTGATAATTTCTAGGTCCATCCATGTTGCTATAAATGCTGTTATTTCATTCCTTTTAATGCCTGAGTAATACTCCATTGTGTGTATGTACCATATCTTCCCTATCCACTCCTCTGTCAATGGACATTTAGGTTATTTCCATGATTTGGCTATTGTATAGAGTGCTGCAGTGAACACTGGACTACATGTGTCTTTTCGAGTCATAGTTTCCTCTGGATAGATGCCCAGGAGTGGGATTGCTGGATCAAACGGTAATTCTACTTTTAGTTTTCTGGGGAATCTCCATACTGTTTTCCACAGTGGCTGCACCAATTTGCATTCTAACCAACAGTGTAATAGGGATCCTTTTTCTCCACACCCTCTCCAGCACTTACTGTTTGTAGACTTTTTGATGATGGCCATTCTGGCTGGTATAAGGTGGTACCTCATAGTGGTTTTGATTTTCATTTCTCTAATAACAGGTGATGTTGAACATCTTTTCATGGCCATCTGTATGTCTTCTTTGGAGAACTGTCTGTTTAGATCTTCTGCCCATTTTTTGATTTTTTTTTTTTTTTGGTATTGAGCTGTAGGAGGTGTTTGTAAATTTTGGAGATTAATCCCTTGTCAGTTGATTCATTTGCAAATATTTTCTCCCATTCTGTGGGTTGTCTTTTCGTTTTCTTCAGGGTTTCCTTTGCTGTGCAGAAACTTTGAAGTGTAATTAAGTCCCATGTGTTTATTTCTCTTTTTATTGTCCTTACTCTGACAGATGGATCTGAGAAGATGTTGCTATCATTTATGTCAGAGAGTGTTTGGCCTATGTTTTCCTCTAAGGGTTTTATACTATCTGGTCTTATATCTAGATCTTTAATCCATTTTAAGTTTATTTTTGTGCATGGTGTTAGGAAATGTTCTAGTTTCATTTTTTTTTACATGTGTCTGTCCAGTTTTCCCAGCAACACTTATTGAAGAGGCTGTCTTTTCTCCAATATATATCCTTGCCTCCTTTGTCATAGATTAGTTGACTATAGATGCGTGGATTTAATTCTGGGCTTTCTATCCTGTTCCATTGATCTATATTTCTTTCTTTGTGTCAGTACCATATGGATTTGATGAATGTAACTTTGTAGAATAGTCTGAAGTCAGGGAGCCTGATTCCTCCAGCTCCATTTTTCTTTTTCAGGATGTCTTTGGCTATTCTGGGTTTTTTGTGCTTCCAGACAAACTTTAAACTATTTTGTTCTAGTTCTGTGAAAAATGTCCTTGGTAATTTGATAGGGATTGCGTTGCATTGAATGTGTAGATTGCCTTGGGTAGTATAGTCATTTTGATAATATTGACTCTTCTAACCAAGAGCATGGTATGTCTTTCCATCTGTTCATGTCATCCTTGATTTCTTTCATCAGTGTCTTATAGTTTTCAGAGTACAGGTCTTTTGTCTCTTTAGGTAGGTTTATTCCTAAGTATTTGATTCTTTTTGATGCGATGGTAAACGGGATTGCTTCCCTAATTTCTCTTTCTGATCTTTCATTGTTAGTATATAGAAATGCAGTTGATTTCTGTGTATTAATTTTGTATCCTGCGACTTTGCCAAATTCATTGATGAGCTCTAACAGTTTTCTGGTAGAGTCTTTAGGATTCTCTAGGTATAGTATCAAGTCATCTGCAAATAGTGATAGTTTTACTTCTTCCTTTCCAATTTGTATTCCTTTTATTTCTTTTACTTCTCTGATTGCTGTAGCTAGGACTTCCAAAACTATGTTGAATATAGTGGTGAGAGTGGACATCCCTGTCTTGTAATATCAATCTTCTTAAAATTATAGTTGATTTACAAAGTTTCATCAAGTTCTGTTGTACAAAAAAAGTGACCCAATCACACACATTTCCCCTTGCTGTACACTAGGAACCCACTGTACATCCATTATAAATAAAGCAGTTTTCATCCCTAAAACTCCCCAGATGCCCATCCATCCCACTCTCTCCCTTTACCTCCACGGGACCCCCAAGTCTGCTCTTCTTGGCCATGATCTGTTTCTGTTTTTTGTTTTCTTGTTTGTTTGCTTGTTTGTTATTTTTAGATAGGATTGTCTGTTCCATATTTTAGATTCTACAAATAAGTTATATCATATGGTATTTGTCTTTTACTTCCTGGCTTATTTCACTTAGTATGAGAGTCTCTAGATCCATCCATGTTGCTGCAAATGGCATTAGTTTGTCCTTTTTATGGCTGAGTAATATTCCATTGTATACATGTACCACATCTTTTTAATCCATTCATCTGTAGGTGGACATTTAGGTTGTTTCCATTTCTTGGCTACTGTGAATAGTGCTTTTATGAATACAGGGGTGCATGTAACCTTTTCAAAGAAAGTTTTATCTGGATATATACCCAGCAGTGGAATTGCTGGATCATGTGGTAGCTCTATATTTAGTGTCCTGAGGTACCTCCATATTATTTTCCATAGTGGTTGTACCAACTGACATTCCTACCAGTAGTGGAGGAGAGTACTTTTTTCTCCACACTCTCTCCAGCATTTTTTATTAGGAGACTTATTAATAATGGTTATTCTGACTGGTGTGGTACCTCATTGTAGTTTTGATTTGCATTTCTCTAATAATTAGTGATACTGAGCACCAATATCACTATTAAGGCATTTTTTCATATGCCTGTTGGCCATCTGTATGTCTTCTTTGGAGAAACGTATATTTAGGTCTTAAGCCCATTTTTCAGTTGGGTTTTTTTGTTTGTTTGTTTGTTTGTTTTGTTGTTGTTGCCATTGAGTTACATGAGTTGTTTGTATATTTTGGAGATTAGGCCCTTGTCTGTTGCATCATTGGCAAAGGTTTTCTCCCATTCTGTGGGTTGTCTTTTTGTTTTTTTGATGGTTTCATTTGCTGTGCAAAAGTTTTTGAGTTTGATTAGGTCCTATTAGTTTACTTGTGTCTTTATTGTCATTATTCTAAGAGGTGGATATTTCTGTGGTTTATGTCAAAGAATGTTATGCCTATGTTTTACTCCAAGAGTTTTGTAGTGTCTGCCTTATATTTAGGTCTTTAATCCATTTAGAGTTTATTTTTGTATATGGTGTTAGACGGTGTCTTTCTTTCATTCCTTTACATGTAGCTTTACAGTTTTCCCAGCACTATTTATTGAAGAGGCTTTCTTGCACTGTGTGTTCTGTCCTCCTTATCATAGGTACTTGGGTTTATATATGGGCTTTGTCTATATTTCTGTTTTTGTGCCAATACCATATTGTTTTGATGCCTGTAGCTTTGCAGCATTGTCTAAAATCAGGAAGCTTGATTCTTCCATCTTTGTTTTTCTTTTTCAATATTGCTTTTGCTATTCAGGGTCTCTTTTGTTTCCATACAAATTTTAAAATGTTCTGTTCTAGTTCTGTGAAGAATGTCTTTGGTGATTTGATAGGGATTGCATTGAATGTGTCAATTGCCTTGGTGGTATAGGCATTTGACAGGATTGATTCTTCTAATCCAAGAGCATGGTACATCTTTCTATCTGTTTGTGTTGTCTTTTATTTCTTTCATCAATGTTTTATAGTTTCCAGAGTATAGGTCTTTTGTCTCTTTATGTAGATTTATTCCTAGGTATTTTTTTCATTTTGATGTCATTGTAAATGGGTTGGTTTCTCTGATTTCTGAGACTGAACCAGGAAGATATTAAAAATGTGGACAGACCAATCACAAATAATGAAATTTAGTATGTGATTAAACACCTTCCATAAAACCAAAGTCCAGCACCCGATGATTACACAGGTGAATCTATCAAACATTCAGAGAACAGTTAACACCTATTCTTCTGAAACTCTTTCAAAAAATAGCAGAGGAAGGAATGCTCCCAAGCTCATTCTCTGAGGCCGCCATCACCCTGATACCAAAACCAGACAAAGATACCACAAAAAAAAAAAAAAAAATACAGACCAGTATCACTGAACTTAGATGCAAAAATCCTCAACAAAATAGTAGCAAACCAAATCCAAGTATATATCAAAAGGATCATGCACCATGATCAAGTAGGATTCATCCTAGGGATACAAGGATTCTTCAGTATCCACAAATCTGTCAATGTGATCCACCACATCAACAAACTAAAGAATAAAAACCATATATGATCATCTCAATAGATGCAGAAAATGCTTTTGACAAAATTCAATACCAATTTCTGATAAAAAGTCACCAGAGAGTGGAGACAGAGGGAACCCACCTCTAACTAATAAAAAACACATATGAAAAATTCACAGCTAACATCATTTTCAGTGGTGAAAAACTGAAACATTCCCACTAAGGTCAGGAACAAGACAAGGATGTCCACTTTCACTGCTATTATTCAACGTAGTTTTGGAAATTCTAGCCACAACAATCAGAGAAGAAAATAAATAAAAAGGAATCCAAATTGGAAAAGAAGAAGTAAAACTATTGCTGTTGGCAGATGATATGATACTATACTTAGAAAATCCCAAAGACAGCACCAGAAAACTGTTAGAACCCATTACAAATTTGGCAAAGTTGTAGGCTACAAAATTAATACACAGGAATCAAATTATTTTTTTATACTGATAATGAAAGATCTCCAGATTTTTTTGAGAGAAATAGTAAATCTGGATTTTTCTGTGATTTTTTTTCTTATTTATATACGTTGGCTCAACCTGTAAAAAAAAAAAAAAAGCTAAAACAACCCATTTGTGGGGTAGATATGGAACTTGTAGAATACCAAGGTAAAATCTCTAAATGAAAACTTGGATGTTTTCTTTTCTGACTTGGATTCTTTTGCTGGAGTTTTCTAGTGTGGGCTCATCCTTTGGCTCTGGCATAATGGGGAGGGTCCTGTGAGTGATGCATAGGATTGGCTTCTCTTTTGGGACTATGTCCCTTTTTCATTCCAAGGAGAGGGAAGTGTTCTGTGCAGCTATTGGAGGGGAGGGTATAGACCAAAAAGTTGAATATCCAGACTTCACCTCACTTGATCTAGGAGAGGTCGGGAAAGTTTGATGAGTACCAAATTTTCTGTGCTGCATGATTTTTCTGTTGTGAATGTGCTAGAGCAGGAGCCACAGGAGGAAAAGCATCTGGGTCTCTCCAGACCTGAGGATTTTCCCCTTTTATAGATGGGGTGCTGAGAGGGCGAGGGAGCTATTCTGAGACTCACAGAGATTGATATAAGCTTTAGAGACCCTGGACTCCACAGTTTCATTGGCCACATGAGCAAGCAGAAGCATGGTTGGGGCAGTGCCTACTCCAAGTCACATAGCTGATTCCAGTTCTCCTAAATCCTGACCTGGCATTCTCAGTGGGAGGTGGAGAGGGAGAGCATGCAGCCCAGCCATTGGGCACTGTGGTCAGCTGTGTGCAGATATTCACGGTCAAGAGTAGATAGTATGAGAAAAAGAAAAAATATACACATATATATATATGACTGGATCACTACGCTGTATGGCAGAAATTGATATGACACTGTAAATAAGCTATACTCTAATGATTAAATAACTTTTTAAAAAATGTTCAAGAGGCAATGGAGAATAGTCATATGATGGAAGGCATAGACTCAGAAAGAAAGGGCCTATTTATATCTAGAGAGAGAACTTAAATCTAGAAAGGGATAGACTCTAGAAAAAAATACCCAGGAAGCTGATTCTTGCATTATTTAAGAAAACATTTGTGTTTGAAAAGAACTGATTCTTAGTGCTCACCACCTGCGTTTCTCTGCTATGTGGTTATTTACTTGGGGTTCTGTTGCAGTCAGCAAAGAAGGAAAATATTCTGTTATCACAGTAATCTGCTGGAAAATAACATTAATTATAAAGGAAGATGCACAGATGATGCATGGACTTAATCTGCAGCAAAAGGACTTAAGTTAGATATGGAACTCTTTTTTTTTAACTTTTTTGGATGCAAAACTTTTTGTGTTTTTAGGGCCATACCCATGACATATGGAAGTTCCAAGGGGTTGAATCAGAGCTGTAGCTGCCAACCTATGACCTACACCACAGCCACAGCAAGGCGGGATCCAAGCCATGTCTGTGATCTATGTCACAGCTTACAGCAATGCCAGATCCTTAACCCACTGATCAAGGGCAGGGATCAAACCCACATTCTGATGGGTACTAGTCAGGTTCATTATTGCTGAGCCACAACAGGAAATCCTAGATGCAGAACTTTTGGCTGGAACAGTTTAAGATTAGAATGTGTTCTTGGCAGAGATTACAGAATCTTTTGAAATCCTATGATTGGAGCTATAACAGTTTAAGTAAACGTCTCTCCTGTTAAAATTAGTTTCCGAAACATCAATATGATATGTATTATTGGTCCTTTTTTCAAAACTTATTTTCCTTTTTAGCTGTCACTTCTGGAATTTGACACACCATTAACTTCATCATGTGATCTGATATAATTTTTCTTTTTAAAAAAGATTTTATTGAAGTATAATTGATTTACAATGTTCTGTTAATTTCTGCTGTACAACAAAGTGATTCAGATATACCTATACATATTCCTTTTCATATTCCTTTCCATTATGGCTTATCGTAGGATATTGAATATAGTTTGCAGTACTATACAGTAGAACCTTGTGTAAGACAATTTTTCTTATCTGGAGATAATCTAATTTTTAAAATTGGAAACATGAAAAAGAACTCTCTCTGGTCACACAAGATTAGGAAATGCTGAATACACTTTTCTGAGGGAGAATCACAAAGCATAGATGAAAGTCTTTGAAGAATCCTGAAGTTACGAAATCTGTACCAGTCACTCAATGAAATGCGCTTGGAAACTGCCCCATACATACCTCCCATCACTTCATGAAGGTTGTGTTTGAATCCTATTGAGCTTCATCTTTCCCCTCATTGCCTTAGCTGATAAAGTTCTGCTCATTGTTTATGTTCAACTCAAGTGCCAGCTGTATTGTTTTCTTCTTCTCTGAAGCTTTTCCAGACTCCCATGAAAAGGGTTAGGTAGTTCTTTCAATAGTTGCTAGTTACTAGTTTCATAAGCCTTTGTCAGTAGTGTGCTTGTCATATGGAGTTGCAATATCCGGGCTTCTTCCCTCTGTAACCTTATTTTTCTTGTCTTGGAATACCCAGTGCCTGCCATGGGGTCTGCCAATAGTGATGCCAAATACACATTTGTTAAATGGAAGACCGTCAGCCTAAGTCCAGGAGCCAAAGCCAGGAAGTGGGATAGTGATGATCTTAATCATCTTTGCTTCTCTGTGGTCATGCCCTAGATGTTAGGGAAGGGAATGTTGCTGAGGGGCCTCATCTGTGCCAGATACTGTGCTGGGCATTTTCACATAAAGACCTGATCTCTCTGGTATATCCATTTGCTTTTGCGTCCTTAATGTAGGCATTTGGGAACAGGTAAAATTGGAGGATGCAGTGAATTTTATAGCATGAATCAAAATTTTATGAGTATGTTAGCCATTTGTGGGTATGTTCGGGCTAAAAGGTGAGGTCAAAACTCCACCTGCCTCTTCGACCTTCTGCTAACACTGCTCCCATGGTGTCTATCCAGTGGATGGATCCTACATCTGTCACCTGCATTTGTGACTCTTCTTCCTCTCTTGTGCTGCCCAGCCATTATCCATGTAGCTTCCCACTGTGCTCCCACCTCACTGAAAACTTAAGAACCATCCATTTTTTCTCAGCCTCAGAGCCTTTTGAGTACCTGGGGCCTCTGCTAGGAGAGCACCTCTCCCATCTCTTCACCAGGTGGTTCCTTGTCATCCTTCAGCTCTCCACTCACATGCCGCCACCTCAGAGAGACCTTCTGTACTGGGTTTTCTTCTGAATGCCACAGTATAGGAAGCAAACAGCAGTACTTTGTTTGGGAATGTGGGCAGGGAAGTAGGGAAGTGACACAGGGATGAGAAGGCAGTGGGTAGAGGGCACCAGCTTCCACAGTGGACAATCGAGGTGACTTCTGTGGGAAACTTTGGGAAGGGTGAAAAATGCACAGCTCAGAGTTAGTACTCATTTGGGTTGAGGGATCTGGGCACCCACTCCCCTTAGCTGTGGTAGGGGACCACAGTGGTGAGGCTGGGGACGCTTGTGGCTTGCTCTCTGTTGTGCAGACAGAGCATGAAAAAGTTCAAATTCTGGAGGTTAGAAAATGAATGGATTAGGAAGATGCGGTACATATATACAATGAAATACCACTTAGCCATAAAAAAGGACAAAATAATGCCATTTGCAGCAACATGAATGCAACTGGAGATTCTCATACTAAGTGAAGAAGTCAGGAAGAGAAAGACAAATACTGTACAATATCACTTATGTGTGAAATCTAAAATGCAGCACAAATTAACCTATCTGCAAAACAGAAACAGCCTCACAGATGTAAACAACAGACGGTAATTGCCAAGGGGGAGGCGGAGGGACTGGGATAGACTGGGAGTTTGGGGTGAGTAGATGCAAACTATTATATTTAGAATGGATGAGCAATGAGGTCCTATTGTACAGCACAGGGAACTCTATCCAGTCACTTAGGACAGACCATGATGGAAGATAATATGAGAAAAGGAATGTATATATATGTATGACTGGGTCACTTTGCTATACAGCAGAAATTGTAACTGTAAATCAGCCATACTTGAATAAGGAATTGTATTGGAAGTTCTTGTCAGTGAAATGAAATAAAGACGTAAAAAAAAAAAAGGAAGTGATCCTAAAGAGTAGTTTTCATACCTTGGTATGTACACAACCCCTTGGGATTGATAAATATGGATTGACTCAGGAGTTCTGGGATAAGGCCTGAGATACTGCCTCTCTAAGAATATATTCACAGGTTCTGGTGGATTAGGACATGAGCATCTTTTGGGGGAGGAGTTTACTATTCTGCTTATCACAGGTAGTCTTAGGAAAGTTATTTAACTTCTAAGAATTAATTTACTTATGTACAAAATTTAGATAAAAACAAGGCTATTGCGAGGACTCAAAGGAGATAATGGCATGTAGTACACTTGGCCCATAACTGGGACCCAGAATATCTTAACTGTATGATCTTATTAACTGTATGATCTTATTAACTGTATGATCTTATTAACTGTATGATCTTAGTTCCATCATTCTGCTCTTCAGTCCCATGGTCCTCTATAAACTGGGGAAAAGAATGGCAATCATTGAATTTTATTCATTTAATCTATCATAGTTTATTAAAAGACCATCATTTCTTTTCTAATTACTTAATTTTATTACAATTATAGCTGCACAAAAATCATCACAACCAAATTTTATAGCATTTCCATCCCAAACCCTAAGTGCATCCCCCCTCCCCCCAACTTGTCTCATTTGGATAAATTTTCCAAAGTCTGTGAGTCAGTATCTGTTCTGCAAAGATGTTCATTGAGTCCCTTTTTTAGATTCCATATGTAAGTGGTAGCACTCGATGTTCATGGCTCATTGTCTGACTGGTTTCACTTCGCATGATAATTTCTAGGTCCATCCATGTTGCTATAAATGCTGTTATTTCGTTTCTTTTAATGGCTGAGTAGTACTCCATTGTGTATATGTACCACATCTTCCCTATCTACTCCTCTGTTGATGGACATTTAGGTTGTTTCCATGACTTGGCTATTGTATAGAGTGCTGCAGTGAACACTGGAGTACGTGTCTTTTCGAGTCATGGTTTCCTCTGGATAGATGCCCAGGAGTGGGATTGCTGGATCAAATGGTAATTCTATTTTTAGTTTTCTGAGGAATCTCCATACTGTTTTCCATAGTGGTTGCACCAATTTGCATTCCCACCTACAGTGTAATAGGGATCCTTTTTCTCCACACCCTCTCCAGCACTTACTGTTTGTAGACTTTTTGATGATGGCCATTCTGGCTGGTATAAGGTGGTACCTCATAGTGGTTTTGATTTGCATTTCTCTAATAATGAGTGATGTTGAACATCTTTTCATGTGTTTTTGGGCCATCTGTATGTAAAAGACCATCGTTTCTTTATTGCATTGCAGAGGTACCTTTGCCCTTTGTTATAAGTCTAGTGACCAAAACATGTGTGGGTATCTTTAAGAAATCTCTTTACTTTCTCTCCTTTGTGTGTATATTCTTGTGTTAATTCCACACTTTACTATAAAGAAATCTTGGTACCTAGTAGTATAAATTCTCCAATTTTGTTCTTTTTCTTTGAGTTTATCTTGTGTATTAGAATTTTCATGTATATTAGAATGTTTCTCAGTTTCTTTAAAAGAATGAAATTTGCTGGCATTTTGGTAGATCACATTGAATCTATAGATAAATTTGAGAGGTGACTTCTTTACTACATTTAAGCTTCTAATCTATGAACATATATATCATTTTATTGATTTATATCTTTTAAAATTTCACTTAGTAATATTTATAGTTCTCTATATACATTTGTATAACTGTTGTTGAAATTTTCCCATACATATGCTTGTTTTTCATGTTATAGATAGTAATTATATTTACCTTTTATCATGCTGAGTTTTGCGTGCATGAAAAATACAGTTGAATTTTGTAAGGTGATCTTGTATTCAGTGATCTTGATAAATCTACTTAGTAATTCTACTAGTTTATAGATTCTTTTGGATGTTCTATATAAATAACTATGATGTTTGACATAATAATTTTACTTCTTCACTTCCATGTCCCATGCTGTTTATTTCTTTTATATGCCTTATTTAATTCATCAGGACTCCTTTATAATGTTGAATAGGAGTAATGATAGTTGACATACTTGTATCTTTCTACATAGCAAGAAAAATCTTTCAGAATTTTATGATTAAGATATTAGACATAATATTGTCAACAAGTTTTCCTATTATTACTAGCTTGCTAAATATTTTAAAAATTATGAATGAGACATTTTCCATAGAATTAGAATAAATAATTCTAAAATTTGTATGGAACACAAAGACTCCAAATAGCCAAAACAATCTTGAAAAAGAACAAAGCTGGAAGTACCATGCTCCTTGATTTCAAACTATCCTACAAAGCAGTAGTAATCAAAATAGTATTATAGGCACAAAAACAGACACAGGGAACAATGGAACACACATAATCCCATGATGGTTGTATGGTCATTTAATCTACAACAAGAGAGTTAATGATGCACAATGGGGAAAAGACAATCTCACTAGTGAATGGTATTGGGAAAATTGGACAGTGACATGCAAAAGAAACTGGACTGCTTTCTCACAACATGTACAAAAAATAAGCTCAAAATAGTTTAAAGTCTTAAATGTAAGTCTTGAAATTATAAAGATCTTAGAAGAAAACCTAGGCAGTTGCTCTCTGACATTGATCTTAGCAATATTTTCTTTGGATATGTTCCTTCAGACAAGGGAAATAAAAGCAAAAATAAAGAAATGGAATTCTATCAAACTAAAAAGTTTTGCACAGTGAAGTAAACTATCAACAAAAGGAAAAGGCAGCCAACTAAATGGGATAAGATATTGGCCCACTATATCTGATAAGAAGTTAATATCAAAACATGCAAAGAACTCATATACTTGAACATCACAAAAACAAACCCAATTAAAAAGTGGGCTGAGGATCTGAATAGACCTTTTTCCAAAGAAGGCAAAGAGATGACCAACAGACACATGAAAATGCTCTCAAAATCGCTAATCATCAGGGAAATGCAAATTAAAACCACAATGAGATAGCATCTCATACCTGTCAGAATGGCAATTGACAAAAAGACTAACAAATATTGACAACAATGTGGAGATAAGGGAACATTTGTGCACTGTTGATGGATATGTAAGTTGGTATAGCCAATATGGAAAACATACAGAGATTCCTCAAAACAAAGAACAGCCATACAATCCAGCAATTCTACTTCTGGGTATTTTTCCAAAGAAAACAAAATACATATTTTAAAGGACATTTGCACCCCTATGTTTAGTGTAGCATTGTTTACAATATCCAAGGTAATGAAAGTGACCTAAATGTTCATCTGTAGATGAACAGATAAAGAGGATGTGGTGTACATACAGTGGGATATTAACTACAAAAAAGAATTAAATATTCTCATTTGTGATAATATGGGTGGACCTAGAGTGTATTATGTCAAGCGAAATAAGTCAGGGAAATACAAATACCGTGTAATTTCACTTCTATGTGGAACCTAAAAAACAAAATAGATCAACAGACATAAAATAGAAACAGACTCACAGATAGAACAATCTGGTGGTTGTCAGAGGGAAAGGAGGAGAGGATAAGTGAAATAGGTGAGGGCAATTAAAAATCATAAACTTACAGTTAAAAAGTGATTCATGGAGGGATATAAATTACAGCATAGGAAATATAGCTAATCATATTGTAGCAATTTTGTAAATTGACAGATGGTAACTAGTTTTATAGTGGTGATCATTTTGTAATGTATAAAAATATCAGATTACTACGTTGTATACCTGAAACTAATATAATATTGAAATTGTAGTTATTGTAATTATTATATTTATACAATAAAGATAGAAATAAAAGTATGAATGAGTATTGAATTTTTTTCAAAAGTATTTGCTCATCTACTGAGTTATCAGATAATTGTTCTGTTAATGTGGCAGTCACAATGATTGATTTTCAAATGTTAAGCCAACCTTGTATTTCTGGAATAAATCCAGCTTAGACATGATGTAATATCTTCTATATATTTATAGAATAATCTTATATTTTAAGATTTCTCTGCCTAAAAACTTAAACATGAGAGAGGCTTGTCTGATATTTGACTTTCTAGTAGGGTCTTGGCAAGTTTTGGCTTGAATATTATGCCGATTTTATAAAACCAGTTTAAAGATATTTCTTATTTTCCATTTCCTGGTGCAATTTGTGTAATATTATTGTTATTTCTTTTCTAAATGCTTGGAAGGGGGAGTTCCCTTCGTGGCTCAGTGGTTAACGAATCCGACTAAGAACCATGAGGTTGTGGGTTCGATCCCTGGCCTTGCTCAGTGGGTTAAGGATCTGGCGTTGCCGTGAGCTGTGGTGTAGGTTGTAAATGCAGCTCGGATCCCGTGTTGCTGTGGCTGTGGCGAAGGCTGGCAGCTACAGCTCCTGTTAGACCCCTAGCCTGGGAACCTCCATATGCCACGGGTGCGGCTCTACATAAAGGAAAAAGACAAAAAAAAAAAAAATGCTAGGAAGAAAACCGTGGGTGAAGCCACCTGTGTTTGGAGTTTTGTTTGTCAGATATATTAAATTACGGGATTACATTTCTTTACTAGATAACATAATCAGATTTTTAAAATAATGTTCTTTGGGTTTTTTTAAACTATTTTTGTATTACTCAGTGAATTTTATTACATTTATAGCTGTACAACGATCATCACAACCCAGTGTTATAGCATTTCCATCCCAAACCCTCAGTGCATCCCCACTGTCTCATTTGGAAATCATAAGTTTTTCAAAGTCTGTGAGTCAGTATCTGTTCTGCAAAGAAGTTAATTGTGTCCTTTTTTTAGATTCCACATGTAAGTGATAGCATATGATGCTGGTGTCTCACTATCTGGCTGACTTCACTTAGCTGATAATTTCTAGGTCCATCCATGTTGCTGCTAATGCCATTATTTCTTTCCTTTAATAGCTGAGTAATATTCCATTGTGGGTATGTACCATATCTTCTTTATCCACTCTTCTGTTGATGGACATTTATGTTGTTTCCAGGTGTTGGCTATTGTATATAGTGCTGAAATGAACATTGGAGTACATGCGTCTTTTCAAGTCATGGTTTTCTCTGGATAGATACCCAGGAGTGGGATTGCTGGACCAAATGGTAATTCTATTTTTAGTTTTGAGGAATATCCATACTGTTTTCCACAATGGTTGCACCTTGTTTTGTGCAACTGTGGCATTGTAGAGGTTCCCAGGCTAGGGGCTCAAATCAGAGCTGTAGCCACTGGCCTATACCACAGCCACAGCAACACCAGATCTGAGCTGTGTCTGTGAACTACACCACAGCTCACAGCAACTCTGGATCCTTAACCCAGTGAGCGAGGCCAGGCATTGAACCTGAGTCCTCATGGATACTAGTTAGATTTGTTTCCACCGAGCCACCACAGGAACTCCTGTTCACATTTTTAAAACCTAACTTTTGAGAAGTTCTTCCATTCAAGCTAAATATTCAAATAAATTGGCATGAAATTGTTCGTAATATCCTATTATTCTTTTTGAAATTATGTGTAATTAAAATAAAGCAAAATGTGCAAGGCTTAATTGTATAGTTCAGTAAGTTTTTATCTATGGCATACCTGATCCTCACTCAGGTATCTGAGTGAGGTTAAAGGATCTGGTATTGCTGTGGCTGTGGCATAGGCTGGCAGCTGTAGCTCCAATTCGACCCCAAGCTTGGGAACTTCCACGTGCGCAGATGCAGCCCTAAAAAGCAAAAATAAATAAATAAATAAATACCATCCAGAACAAGATAAAGATCACTGAAGAAAAATTTCCTCATAGCTATTTCTAGTTAATATTCACATCTCCTCCTCCTCCCAAGTATACACACACACACACTCACACACTCACACACGTATAGATTAATTTTATGTTTTCTTGAATTTTATATAAGCAGAGCCATACAGTATGTATTTTTGTGTTTGACTTCTTCTGGGTAATGTTTTTGAAATTCACTTGTGTTATATTCATCAGTGATGTATTCCTTTTTTTTTTTTACTGCTGTATGGTATTCTGTTATATGAATATACTGTAAATTTTTAATAAGTTTCTGTTGCTAGATAGTTTCTTATTTTAAGATCTTACGACATTTCTGTCAGCCTTCTTATACAAGTATTTTTGTAGGTGTATGACATTTCTTTTTGATACATATCTAGGTGTGGAATTGGTGGGTCATAGGGTAGATACAAATGTAACATTAAAAACTATCATGCAGTTGTTAAAAATTATTGACACATTTCATATTCCACCAGTATAATGTTTACAGCTGCTTTATATTCCCTCCAGTGTTCAGTTTTGTCAATCTGTTAAATTTTAGCGTTATAAATGGATACAATGGTACCTCTTAGCCCCTTAGTTGGTTTACTTTGAATTTCCCTGTTGAATTACACTTTTCATGTGATTATTAGCCTTTTGAATATCTTCTTTTGGATGATGCCTTTTCTAAGCATTTTCATATTTTTTTTTCTTAATGGATTTTATTTCAATTATAGGTGTACATAAATCATCAGAAGTCAATTTTATAGATTTTGTATCCCAAACCCCCATTGCATCCCCCCACCCCCAGATTGTCTTATTTCAAAAACCAAGGTTTTCCAAAGTCTGTGAGTCATTGTTCTGTAAAAAGGTTCATTGTGTCTTTTTAGTTTCCACGTGTAAGCGGTAGCATTGGGTGTTGCTGTCTAATTGTCTGACTGGTTTCATTTCTTACTGAAGTATATATAGTTGACTTATTATATTAGTTTCAGGTGTACCACATAGTGATTCAATATTTTTATAGACTATAGTTCATTTAAAGTTATTACAAAATAATGGCTATATTTCCTGGTACTGTACAATATATCCTTTTTCCTGTGTGTGTATTTTATTCATAACATTATATAATCTCAGTTTTGATTTGGATAAATGACCTACTGAGCTGTAATTTGAAGCCCCAAACAATGACTTCCCTTTGCAACATGAATGAAACAAAAGTCTATTTCTTTATCCCTGTAGGTTAAAGATGATTGTTGTGTGACTCAAACAACAGATCCTTGCCTTTCTCAACTCTCTTTTATTTATTTTTTAAAAAAGAATTGGAATATAGTCAACTTCAAATGTGTTTGTTGCAGGAGTCAGCAAAATGAATCAATCATACATATACATATATCCACTATTCTTTAGGTTCTTTTCCCATAGGCATTATTACAAGGTATTGAGGAGCTTTCCCTGTCTATGTGGTAGGTCCTTGTTACTTACCATTTTTATGTAGTAGCCTGTGTATTTTAATCCCAACTTCCTAATTAATCCCCCCCGTGCAATGTTTCCCCTTCAGTGACTATAAGTTTGGTTCAGAAACCTTTGAGTCTGTTTTTGTTTCATTTCTTATAAACCTTCTGTTGAATGTTGGTATCAGGATAATGCTGGCCTCATACAATGAGTTGAATTTTTTTTTTCCTTCATCTCTCTTCTCTGAATGACTCTGTGTAAGATTGGTATTATTCTTATGTATCAGTGGTAGAATTGCTACTGAAGCCACCTAGACTGGAGTTAACTTTGTGGAAGGATTTTAAATTACAGATTCCAATTCTTTAAGTAATACAGAAAAATTTAGTTTTTCTTTATTTTCTTGTGTCAGTTTTGGTAAGATGTGTTTTGAAGCACTTTGTTCATTTCATCTAGCTGGCAAATTTATTGACATAAAATTAGAACATTATCTTGTTATGTTTTAATATCTGTAGTGATATTCCTTTCTTATTCCTGACAGTTGTAGTTTGTAGTTCCCTTTTATCCTTGATGAGTATTGCAGGGAATTTGACTTAATAATTATATTTTCAAAGAACTGATTTTTTTACTTTGTTAATTTTCTCTTTTCTGTTTCATTGATTTCTGCTTTTCTTTTCCACCCCCTCCCCATTTTATTGTTAGCTTTATGAGAAGGAAGCTTACGTAACTGATTTTAAATGTTTCCAATATATGCATTTAAAGCTATAAAATTTCTTCTAAACTCTGCTTTAATTTCATTCCACAGATTTTGACATTTTGAATTTTCGTTTTTTTATTTCAAATTATTTTCAGGTTTTGAATATTATTTCTTCTTTAGCTCATGGGTTACTTAGAAATGTATTTAATTTTTTCATATTTGGGGGTTTTGTAGTTGTCTTTATGATTAGTTTAATGCTATTATGGGCAAGGAGCTCTTTTATATTTTTCACTCCTTTTAAACTTTCTGAGACCTGTTCTACAGAGCAACATATAGTCTATTTGAAGAATGTTCCATCTCTTGTTTGAAAAGACTATATTCTGAAGCTGTTGTTTGTCATATACATATGTATATGTAAATTCATTAACAGTGTTATTTAAAATCTTCTTTGCCTATACTGAATATTACTGAATACATTTTTATGTTGATTACTGCTAGTCTTATCTATTTTTGAGAGAGTTATATTAATATCTCCATCTATTTGGATATGTCTCTCTTGTTAATTCTATCAAATCCGGCTTCAACTTTTGTTTCGTGCGTTTTGAAGTGATGCCAATATTTGCATATTTGTGTGGAGTGATATCTCCTTGATTAACCGACCTTTATGTTATGAAATACTCCTTTATTTCTAATAATACTCCTTGTCTTTAAGTCTACTTTGTATGATATTTACATAGTCACACAAAGTTTAGACTGGGTATTTTTTCAGTCTTTTTGCTTTCAGCCTATATTTGGATTTACATTTAAAGTGTCTTATAAATAAAATATGGATGTTTTATTTTTTTACAGTCTGTCTGAAAAAACTGCCAGATTATCTGACGGATTGTCTTACTGTGAATTATTTTATGACCATAGATGGAGTGTTTCCCCATAAAAAAATCAAATGTAATCATTGATGTATATTGCTTTTATGTCTATTGTTATTTTTTTATTTGTCCCATCATTGTCTCTTCTCTGACTTCTGGATTAATCATGTGTGTTTTAGTCATTCCAGATTAAACAATAACCCCCATACTTTTTTCTTAAATTTAATTTTTTTAAATTATTTTTTCTTTTTGGCCACACCTGCAGCTTGTGGAAGTTCCCGGGCCAGGGACTGAACCTGAGCCACCACAGTTACAATCCTGGATTCTTAACCTGCTGTGCTATCAGGGAACTCTCTTATTCTTCATTTTTAAAAGTTTTATAGAAGTATAGTTGATTTGCAGTGTTGTGGTAATTTGCACTGAACAGCGAAGTGATTCAGTTATACCTATACACACATCCATCCTTTCTCAGATATTTTTCCATATGGCTTATCAGAGAATATTGAATAGAGTTCTCTGTACTATACAGCGGGTTCCTGTTAACCATCCACTCCATGCACAATAGTGTGTATATGTCAATCCTAAACTCCCATCATTTCTTGCCCCAAACCTTTTCCCTTTGGTAACCATAAGTTTGTTTTTAAAGTCCGTGTGTCTGTTTCTGTTTTGTAAATAAGTTCATTTGTTTCAGGTTTTTTTAGATTCCACATATAAGTGATATTATAGGATACTTGTCTTACTGTCTGACTTACTTCACTCAGTATGATACTCTTAGTCCATCCATGCTGCTGCAAATGACATTAAGTCATTATTTTCTATGGCTGAACATTGTTTCATTGTGCACGCATGCACACACACACACACACACACACACACACACACACACACCCACAACTTCTTTATCCATTCCTCTGCTAATGGACATTTAGGTTGCTGCCATGTATTGACTGTTGTAAATAATGCTGCAGTGAACACTGGAGTGCATGCATCTTTTTGAATTATGGTTTTCTCTGGATATATGCCCAGGACTGGGATTGCTGGATCATTTGGAAGTTCTATTTTTAGTTTGTTAAGAAACCTCCTTACTGTTTTTCACAGTGACTGCACCAATTTACATTCTCACCAGCATTGTAGGAGGGTTCTCTTTTCTCCACACCCTCTATAGCATTTACTGTTTGTAGACTTTTTGATGATGGCCATTCTGACTGGTGTGAGGTGATACCTCATTTTAGTTTTGATTTACATTTCTATAGTAATTAGTGATGTTAAGCATATTTTCATGTGATTTTTAGCCATCTGTCTTTCTTCTTTGGAGACATGTCTATTTAGATCTTCTGTTCATTTGATTGGGTTGTTTATTTGATTTGATATTGAGCTGCATGAGTTGTCTATATTTTAGAGATTAATCCCTTCTTGGTAACTTAATTTGCAAAGATTTTCTTCCATTCTGTGTTTTTTTTTCATTTTTTATGGTTTCCTTTGCTGCGTAACAGCTTTTTAAGTTTAATTAGATCCCATTTATTTATTTTTGTTTCTATTTTCATTAATGTTAGGGTGGATCTGAAAAAATATTCCTTTGATTTATATCAAAGAGTGTTCTGTCTATGTTTCCTGTTAAGGGTTTTATGTCATCCAGCCTTACATTTAGGTCTTTAATTCATTTTGAGTATATTTGTGTGTGTGATGTTAGAGAGTGTTCTGATTTCATTATTTTACATAGAGCTGTCTAATTTTCCCAGGATCACCTATTGAAAAGCCTATCTTTTCTCCATTGTATAATCTTGCCTCTTGTCATATATAAGGGCTTATATTTAGGCTTTCTGTCCTATTCCATTGATTTATATTTTTGTTTTTGTGCTGGTACCATAGTCTTTTGATGACTGTAGCTTTGTAGTATAGTTCTGAAGTCTGGGAATCTGATTCCTTCCCTCCATTTTTCTTTCTCAGATTGCCTTGGCTATTGGGGGCCTTTTGTGTTTCCATACAAATTAATGATTTTTTTTTCTTCTAGTTCTGTGAAAAATGCCCTTGGGAATTTGATAGGGGTTACATTGAATCTGTAGATTGCCTTGGGTAGTACAGTCATTCTGGCAATATTTGGATTGGGTCTTCCAATCTAAGAACACAGTCTATCTTTCCATCTCTTTGTTTCAAATTCTATTTCTTTGATCAACATCTTACAGTTTTCAGAGTACAGGTCTTTTTCCCTCTTTAGGTAGGTTTATTCCCAGTTATTCAGTTCTTTTTGATATGATGGTAAATAGGTTTGTTTCCTTAATTTCTCTTTACGACCTTTCTGATTTTTGGTTGTCATTGTAAAAGAATGCAAATGATTTCTTTGAATTAATTTTGTATGCTGCAACTTTCCAAAATTCACTGATGAGCACTAGTAATTTTCCGATAGCCTGCTTAGGATCTTCTATCTATAGTGTTATGTCATCTGCATTTGTCTCTTTTCTTGATTTCTTTTGTATTAATCGTGTGTTTTTTAATCATTCCATATTAAGCTATAACTTACTGCCCTGTTTTTTATTTTTATGCCCATACTTGAAAAATATGGAAATTCTGAGTCCAGGAATTGAATTTGAGCCACAGCTGCAGCTTACACCATAGTTGCAGCAATGCCAGATCCTTTAACCCACTGTGCCAGGCAGGGGATCAGTCCTGCACCTCCACAGCTACCTAAGCAGTACAGTAGGATTCTTAACACACTGCACCACAGGGAGAACTCCACCCCTATCCCCCTGGTTTTGTAAAAGATTATTTTTATAAACATTTTTTGCTTTGGCTTTCTCAACCTTGGCACTTTAACATTTGAAGACAGACAGTTCCTTGTTTTGCGAGCTGTTCTCTGCATTGCAGGATGTTTAGCAGTGTCCCTGGCTTCTTTCCTTTACATGACAACAAAAATGCCTACTTTTCCCCTAACCAAAAATGAAATAGCCCAAAATGATTCATGTCCTTTTGGAAAAAATATTACCACTGGAAGGGACCCACTACCTTAGGTATTACTATACACATCTTCAATTTATTACCCCACATATCAAGATAATTAAATTAGTATTTTGCCACTCCATGACCCATGTAAGAAAACTATGTAAGAGTATAATTACATTTATTTTCTTTCCAGTTATACTATTTATGTTATATATATTATTTCTACGTGTATTATGAGCTCTCCAATGTATTGTTCTGTTTGTGATTTTTAGTAACCAGTAATTTTCTTTTCATTTTTAAAAATATTCATTTACATTTTTGCATGTATTTGACCTATTTGGTGTACTCTATGCCTTCCTGCAGATCTGTGCTGTTGAAACGGATTGTTCCCTTTCATCCTGAAAAGTTGGTTACATATTGTCTCAGCTTTCACTTATCTAAAACTTTTTATATTGACTTAGTTTTTTGAATTCTAGATTATTTCTTTCAACACTTACAGATTTCAATTCTCTTGTCATTTTTCTTCCATTGTTTTCTGATGAAAAGTCAGTTATCATTTTTATTCTTGTTTTCCTGAATATAATCAACCAATTTTCTTGCATTTAAGGATTTATTTTATATCGTGTTTAAAATTTTTTCCTTTATTTTGATTTACAATCAGTTTGACTGTGATGACCTGAATAAAACCATTGATATTTTTTCCTCTACTCTGTCCATTTTGCTTTAGGTCCATTAAATGTTATTAATTTGATATTTAGTGTTTTTCAGTTTCAGAATTTCCATATTTGGTTCTATTGTAGAGATCTTATTTTTCTCAAAATTATCATTTTTGTATCCATTTTGTCTTTTTTCTAATCTCTTTGATATATATATTTTAAATTACTAAATAAATTTTATTACATTTATAGTTGTACAACGATCATCACAACCCAGTTTTATAGCATTTCTATCCCAAACCCTCAGTGCATCCCCACACTGTCTCATTTGGAAATCATAAGTTTTTCAAAGTCTGTGAGTCAGTATCTGCAAAGAAGTTAATTGTGTCCTTTTTTTTAGATTTCACATGTAAGTGATAGCATTTGATGTTGGTATCTCATTGTCTGACTGACTTCATCTAGCATGATAATTTCTAGGTCCATCCATATTGCTGCAAATGCTGTTATTTCTTTCCTTTTAATGGCTGAGTAATATTCCATCATGTATAGTACCACCTCTTTTTATCCACTCTTCTGTTGATGGACATTTAGGTTGTTTCCAGGTGTTGGTTATTATATATAGTGCTGCAATGAACATTGGAGTACATGTGTCTTTTTGAGTCATGGTTTTCTCTGGATAGATGCCCAGGAGTGGGATTGCTGTATCAAATGGTAATTCTAGTTTTAGTTTTCTGAGGAATCTCCATAATGTTTTCCACAGTGGCTGCACCAATTTACATTCCCACCAACTGTGTAATAGGGTTCCCTTTTCTCCATACCCTCTCCAGCCTTTACCATTTGTAGACTTTTTGATGATGGCCATTCTGGCCGGTGTAAGTAGTACCTGACAGTGTCTTTCCATATGTTTGATTTTCACTTCTCTAATAATGAGTGATGTTGAACATGTTCTCATATGTTTTTCGGCAGTCTGTATGTCTCCTTTGGAGAACTGTCTGTTTAGAACTTATGCCCATTTTTTGGTGGGGTTCTTTGTTTTTTTAGTATTGAGTTGCAGGAGGTGTTTATAAATTTTGGAGATTAATTCCTTGTCAGTCGCTTCATTTGCAAATACTTTCTCCCATTCTGTAGACTGTTTTGTCTTTAGTTTAGGGTTTCCTTTGCCGTTCAGAAACTTTTAGGTTTAATTAAGTCCTATTTGTTTATTTTTGTTTTTATTGTTATTACTCTAAGAGGTGGATCTGAGAAGATATTGCTGTAGTTTATGTCAGAGAGTGTTTGGCCTATGTTTTCCTCTAAGAGTTTTACAGTGTCTGGTCTTATATATAGGTCTTCAATCCATTTTGAGTTTCTTTTTGTGTATGGTATTAGGAAGTGATCTAATTTCATTGTTTTACATGTAGCTGTCCAGATTTCCCAGCACCACTTATTGAAGGCACTGTCTTTTCTCCATTGTCTATTCTTGCCTCCTTTGTCATAGATTAGTTGACTGTAGGTGAGTGGGTTTAATTCTGGGATTTCTATCCTGTTCCACTGATCTATATTTCTGTCTTTGTGCCATACCATATGGTTTTGATGACTGTAGCTTTGTAGTCTAGTCTGAAGCCAGGGAGCCTGATTCCTCCAGCTCCATTTTTCTTTTTCAGGATGTCTTTGGCTATTCTGGGTCTTTTGTGCTTCCAAGCAAACTTTAAGATATTTTGTTCTAGTTCTGTGAAGAATGTCCTTCATAGTTTGTTAGGGATTGCATTGAATCTGTAGATTGCCTTGGGTAGTATAGCAATTTTGATAATATTGATGCTTCCAATCCAGGAGTATGGTATGTCTATCCATATGTTTGTGTCATGTTTGATTTCTTTCATCAGCACCTTATATTTTTCAGAGTACCAGTCTTTTGTCTCTTTAGGTAGGTTTATTCCTAAGTATTTGATTCTTTTTGATGCGATGGTAAACAGGATTGTTTCCCTAATTTCTCTTTCTGATCTTTCATGGTTAGTATATAGAAATGCAGTCAATTTCTGTGTATTAATTTTGTATCCCGTGACTTTGCCCAATTCACTGATGAGCTCTAACAGTTTTTTAGTAGAGTCTTTAGCATTCTGTAGGTATAGTATCATGTCATCTGCAAATAGTGGTAGTTTTACTTCTTTCTTTCCAATCTGGATTCCTTTTATTTCTTTTACTTCTCTGATTGCTGTGGCTAGGACTTCCAAAACTATGTTGAATAGTAGTGGCAAGAGCGGACAGTCTTGTCTTGTTCCTGATCTCAGTGGGAATTCTTTCAGCTTTTCACATTGAGAATGATGTTAGCTCTGGGTTTTTCATAAAGGCCTTTATTATGTTGAGTTAGGTTCCCTCTATGCCAACTTTCTGAAGGGTTTTTATCAGAAATGGGTGTTGGATTTTGCCAAAGGCTTTTTCTGACTCTATTGAGAGGATCATATGGTTTTTATTCTTCAGTTTGTTAATGTGGTATATCACACTGATACATTTGCTGATATTGAAGAATCCTTTCATCCCTGGGATAAGTCCCTCTTGATCATGATGTACAGCCCTTTTAATGTATTGTTGGATTTGGTTTGCTAGAATTTTGTTGAGGATTTTTGTATCTATGTTCATTAGTGAAATTGGCCTGTAATTATCTTTTTTGTGGTATCTTTGTCTGGTTTTGATATCAAGGTGATGCTGGCCTCATAGAATGAGTTTAGAAGTGTCCCTTCCTCTGTAGTTTTTTGGAATAATTTCAGAAGGATAGATGTTAGCTCTTCTTTAAATGTTTGATAGAATTCACCTATGAAGCCATCTGGTCCTGGACTTTCTTTTGTTGGAAGTTTTCATTTTTATTTATTTATTTCTTTGCTTTTTAGGGCCACACCCATGGCATATAGAAGTTCCCAGGCTAGGGGTCGAATCAGAGCTGCAGCTGCTGGCCTACACTACAGCAACAGCAACAGCAATGGGGGATCTGAGCCGAGTCTGTGACCTACACCACAGCTCACGGCAACGCCGGGTCCTTAACCCACTGAACAAGGCCAGGGATTGAACCTGCATCCTCATGGATCCTAGTCAAATTCATTAACCACTGAGCCATGAAGGGAACTCTCTGTTGGAAGTTTTTAAATCATAGTTCCAATTTCAGTACTGGTGATTGGTCCGTTCTTCTTTTTTATTTCATCTTGGTTTAGTCTTGGGAGATTGTACTTTTCTAAGAATTTGTCCATTTCTTCTAGGTTTTCCATTATATTGGCATATAATTGCATATAGTAGTCTTTTATGATCCTTGCATTTCCATAATGTCCATTGTTACTTCTCCTTTTTCATTTCTACTTTTATTGATTTGAGTCCTTGCTCTCTTTTTTTTCTTTTTTTTTTTATTGATGAGTCTGGCTAGAGGCTTATCAATTTTGTCGCTCTTTTCAGATCCAGCTTTTAGTTTCATTGATCTTTTCTATGGTTTTCTTTGTTTCTATTTAATTGATTTCTGCTTGAATCTTTATGATTTCTTACCTTCTACTAACTTTAGGTCTTGCCTGTTCTTCTCTCTCTAGCTGCTTTAAATTTAAATTTAGGTTGTTGAGATTTTTCTTGTTTCCTGAGGTAGGCTTGTATTGCTATAAACTTCCATGTTAGAACTACTTTTGCTGCTTTGGTTTTTGCTTTTGCTGCATTACTTTTGCTGCATCCCATTGGTTTTGGAGTGTAATATCTTTGCTGTCATTTGCTTCTATGTATTTTTTAATTTCCTCTTTGATTTCTCAGTGATCGATTGGTTGTTTAGTGGCATGTTGTTTTGTCTCTATATGTTTGTGTTCTTTTGCATTTTTTTGTTGTTGTTGATTTTCATTTGTAAGGAGTTGTGGTTGGAAAAGATGCTTGATATGATTTCAGTTTTCTTAAAGTTACCAAAACTTGATTTGTGCCCAGGATGTAATCAGTCTTAGAAAATGTTCCATGTGTACTTGAGCAGAATGTGTATTCTGTTACTGTTATATGGAATGTCCTATAAATGTCTATTAAGTTCATCTGGTCTAATGCTTCATTTAGGGCCTGTCTTTCCGTATTGATTTTCTGTCTGGATGATCTGTCCATTGCTGTAAGTGAGGTGTTAAAGTCCCCCACTGCTATCACGTTATTGTTGATTTCTCCTTTTAATACTGTTAGCAGTTGCCTTATATATTGTCGTAATCCTATGTTGGGTGCATAGATATTTAAAATTGTTACATCTTCTTCTTGGATTGATCCTTTGATCATTATGTAGTGTCCTTCCTTGTCTCAAAATATTCTTCATTTTAAGGTCTATTTTTGTCTGATATGTGAGTATTGCTACTTCAGCTTTCTTTGATTCCTGTTTGTGTGGAATATTTTCTTCCATCCTCTTTGCTTTCAATTTGTATGTGTCCCTAGAAGTAAAGTGGGTCTCTTTAAGACAGACTCTATATGGGTCTTGTTTTTGTCTCCGTTCAGCCAATCTATATCTTTGGTTGGGGCATTTAGTCTATTTACATTTAAGATTATTGTTGATATGTATGTTCTCATTGCCATTTTATTAACTGTTTTGACTTGTTTTTGTTGCTCTTTTTTCTTCCCTTCTTCTCTTCTCTCCTCTTATGGTTTGACAACTATCTTTTTTTTTTTTTTTGTCTTTTTGCCTTTTTCCTAGGGCCACACTCACGGCATATGGAGGTTCCCAGGCTAGGGGTCTAATAGGAGCTGTAACCACCAGCCTACCCCAGAGCCACAGCAATGCAGGATCCAAGCCATGTCTGCAACCTACACCACAGCTCACGACAATGCTGGATCCTCAATCCACTGAGCAGGGCCAGGAATCGAACCTGCAACCTCATGGTTCCTAGTCAGATTTGTTAACCACTGAGCCACAATGGGAACTCCTGATTACTATCTTTAGTGTTGTGTTTGAGTTGCTTTTTTCTTATTTGTGTGTGTATCTATTGTAGGTTTTTTGTTTGCAGTTACCCTGAGTTTTTGATATAGGAGTCTCTCGCTCTATATATACAGGATTGTTTTAAGTTGGTCTCTTAATTGCAAATCCACCTCTTGTGTCCTGAATTTTTACCCTCTTCTTCTTATGATTTCTGATTTTGGTAGCATAATTGGGCATGCATGATTTTGTATCTTTATATTTGCCTTTACTGGTGAGTCTTGTCATTTGTGATATTTTTGTTTCTGGTTGTGGCCTTTTCTTTTCCACCTAGAGAAATTCCTTTAGTGTTTGATGTAAAGCTGGTTTAGTATTTCTGAATTCTCTTAGCTTTTGCTTATCCGTCTAGCTTTTGATTTCTCCTTCAAATCTGAATGAGAGCCTTGCTAGGTAAAGTAATCTTGGTTGGAGTTTTTTTCCTTTCATCACGTTGAGCATATCCTGCCACTCCCTTCTGGCCTGCAGAGTTTCTGCTGAAAAATCTGCCAATAACCTTATTGGGGTTCCCTTGTATGTTATTTGTTTCTTTGCTGTAGTTGCTTTCAACATTTTCTCTTTGTCTTTAGTTTTGGTCATTTTGATTAATATGTGTCTCAGGGTGTTCCTCCTTGGGTTTATTTTATATGGTATTTGTTGTACTTCCTGTACTTGAGTGAGTGGTTCCTTTCCCATGTTAGGAAAGTTTTCAGCTAATAGCTCTTTGAATATGTTTTCTGTCCCTTTCTCTCTCTCTTCTCCTTCTGGCACCCCTATAATTCAGATGTTTGCATGTTTAATATTGTCCCAGAGTCCTCTCAGACTCTCTTCGTTTCTTTTCAGTCTTTTTTCTCTTTTCTGCTCCACATCACTAATTTCCACTACTCTGTCCTCCACCTCTCTTATCTGTTCTTCTGCTTCCTGTATTCTGCTTTTGGTTGCTTCTAATGAATTTTTTATGTCAGTTATTTTATTTTGCGTCTCTGCTTACCTAAGTTTTAAATCTTATATTTCTTTGCTCAATGTTTCCTATAAATTATCAACCTTTGCCTCCAGTTGATTTCCAATGTCTTGCATCATCTTCAGCATCATCAGTCTAAATTCTTCCCAGGAGGCTGATAGTCTCCTGATCACTTAGCTGTTTTTCTGTTTTTTTTTTTTTTTCTTTCTCCCTTATCTGATTTATAGTTCTCTTTCTTTTCATTTTTATAGGTTTTTGGTGTGGTGACCTTTTTGCAGACAATAGAGTTGTAGCTTCTTTTACTTCCGGTGTCTGCCCCCCTTGTGGCTGAAGTTGGTAGGGGGGTTTGCTGTAGGCTTCCTGATGGGAGGGACTGGTGCCTGCCCACTGGTAGGTGGGGCTGATTCCTGTCCTTTTGGTGGATGGGGCTTTGTCTCTGGGTGAGATTATAGGCGGCTGTGTGCCCTGGGAGGTGGGGTGTCCTTAGGCAGCCTGTTTATTTATGGGTGGGGCTGTGATCCCACCTGGATTATTGTTTGACCTGAGGCTTCTTGGCACTGATGGGTCATGCCATATTTTCCCAAAATGGCCACCTCCAGAGAAACACACACTGATGAATATTCCCAAGAGCTTGGCCTTCAAGGTTCTTCCCCAACAATGAGCCACAGCCACCTCCTGTTTTTCCAGGAGATCCTCCAAGAACTGCAGTCAGTTCTGACCCAGATTCCTATGGAGCCTTTGCTTTGCCTGGGGACCCAGTGCACGTAAACATCTGTGTATGCCTTTCAAGAATGGGTTCTTCATTTCCCCCAGCCCTATGGAGCTCCTGCATATAAGCCCCACTGGCCTTCAATGCCAGATGCTCCAGGGATTCTTTCTCCCAATGCCAGATCCTCAGGTGTGGAGACTTGACATGGAACTCAGAACTATTACTCTTGAAGGTGAGTCTCTGTGGTACAGTTACTTTCCAGTCTATGGGGCTTCCCAGTCGGGAGATATGGTGTTGCTTCTATCACATAATCGCCCCTTCTGCCTCTTGACAAAGTGGCCTCCCCTTTGTCTTCTGGAGTAGAATATCTTTTTGAAAATTTCCAGTCAATTCGGTTAAAAGTTGTTCAGCATTTGGTTGTAATTTTGTTTTTATGAGAGAAGTTGAGCTCTAGTCCTTCTATTCCACCATCTTAATCTCATCTCCTCTTTAATATATTTTAATAGTTATTTTAAAGTCTTGGTTAATTCCAATACCTGAGCCATTGGTGAATCTGGCCCACTGACAGTTTTTTTAGGAGTCATATTCCTCCTCATTTGTTAATTAGGAGTCATGTTCCTTCCTCATTTGTCTCATAACTTTTTATCACATTCCAGAAATTGCATAATGAAAAAACTATAACCCCTGGAGTAAATATTACCTTCTACAAGGAAGGCATGTGCCCTTTCCTTTGTTTATAACTTAGGGAGAAGAGTTAATCTTTATGATCCAATCAGGGTTTGAGCTGAATTGTGGCTGGTTTACAGTTTCAGTTAGGTTCACTTCACCTTTTCTAAGCTCTTCAGAACTAACTTGTTCTGTCCTGTGTTTGCTACAGCCATGTCCTCTAGTAGCACTTATTTTTTTGCCAGCCTGAGACATGCAGAAGTTCTTTGGTCAGGGACCAAACTTGTGCCACGACACTGACAATGCTAGATGCTAGATCCTTAACCTGCTTGGCCACCAGAGAACTTCCAGCACTTTGTGATCTAAGAACCATAAGATGAAGAATTCTCTCTCTGCTTTCCAGTTTAGCTTCCCTGTCCCTGCTACACTCTCAGCAAAAGCTGCAAGGGGGAGGGTTGATAGTTAAGAATAATTTCTCCACCTTTGAAGCATTTAATGACTTCAGTTCATTCATGCCAACCCACAAGGTCTGCAGGCTTTTCTGTATCACAGGAGAATTTCAAGTTCAGTTTTTTTACTGGCTCCAGTGAAGACCCTGAAGAATAAAATTTAGCCACTAATATCTGCTCACTTAGAAAGACCTTAGACTCTTCTGTAAGTTAATTTCCTTAGACTACTTTGTGTCTACAACTCTCCCATTTTGTAAATATGATGGGGATAGAGGGAAATCCAGGTATCATTCTAGTTTATATGAACAATGGTCCCTTAAAACTTTCTGTATTTTATCTGAAAGCTAAAACTATTTTTTAAATCTTCCTAAAAACTCTAATGATAACCCTTTCTAATTCTTGAATTTTTTCTTAATGATCAATCTTGCTTGATGTTTATCAATTTTATTGATATTTTCCAAAAAGCTAATTTTTCTTTTTTCTATTATGTTTTCTATTTCTTTGATCTTTTTACCCTTATCTTTAGTGTTTCCTTCTTTCTTGACTTTAATGTGCTGTTCTTTTTCTAGATTTTTAGGAGATAATTACGTTTTTGTAATTTTTTCCCTATAAATTTTTATATAAGTATTACTTCAGCTGCATTCTGAAAATTATGATATCTATGTTTTTGTAATCAGTTCAGAATATTTCTAATTTGCCTTGTTATTCTTTGACTTATGGATTATCTAGAAACCCTTGCTTCATTTAAAATCATTTGAAGGTCTTCTAGTTTACTCTTGGTTACTCATTTCCAACTTAATTCCACTGTGGCCAGAAGGCACATTCTTACTTCCTTGCTTGTATTGGTAAAGATACGCTGTATCTGTGAAAAGACTGTATCCTGCAGTCACTTGGAGCAGTGATATACATATGTATACACACATACATACATATACCAGTTAGGTGATTAGTTCACTATGTTCTTCAAAAATATATCTTAATTCTTTTTCTCTTTGTTTTATCAATGACTGAGAGAGGTGAATTATTTTCAAGCTATATGAATGTGTACTTTTATTTCTGCTTTTAGTTTGGTCGTTTTGTGATTTATATATTTTGAGCCTATGTTATTTAGTGCATATACATTTATATTCCAGTCAATTTTATCTTTTCTTATTATAAACTATGTCTCCTTATCACTAATACTTCTTTTCTTGAAATGTCTTAATCTTATATTAGTATTGCTATATGAGCTTTATCTGTATTAGTATTTATAAGATATATCTCCTTTTAATTTCACTCATTTTGGCCTTAAAAAGTGACTCTCCTTAAAGCAACATATGGTATAATTTTGTTCTTTATTCCCCAATTTGACCATGCTTATGCTTTTACTAGATGTTTAGTCCATTTTTATTTAATGGTACTGCTGATATATTTGGGTATAAATCTATTATTTTGCTGTGTCCCACCTATTTTTCTTTTATCCGCTATTTTGCCTTCTTTTCAATTAATAATATATTTTATATTACTCTTTTCCCTCTATTATGTTGTTAATTGCGCATTCTTTTATTTCATTTTAGATTTTATCCTATATTATAAAATGAATTTTTGTCTTACCCTAATAAAGATTTACCTTTATCACTTTGAGTAAATCAAATTTTAAGAACTTTAACTCCACTTACCATTCTACTTTTTGTGTTATTGTTGTCACATATTAAAATTTTGTGGAGTTCCTACTGTGGCACAGTGGGTTACAGATCTGGCAAGGTCAGAGCTGTGGCTTGGATTCAGTCCCTGGCCCAGGAGCTTTCATATGCTGTGGATGCAGCCAAACTTTTTTTGAATTAAAAAATTATGTATAAAATATATTCAAATATATATGTTTATGTGTTTATATACACTTATTCCTGCAAGGTGTATTTTTTTAGTCCATATTCATTTAGATTTTTCCATATGTTTCCTCTTAACTGATGCTCTTCATTTTTTCTGCATCAGTGTTCTCCTTCTACCAGTGATCATCTATGTTTCTTCTGCCTAAAGAACTTTCTTTAGTATTTCTTTAATGCCTCTGTGCTAATGAAAAAGTTTCTTACTTTTAGGGGGGATTACCTAGAAACATTTTCCTTCTTAAATCCTGACTTTTTGGTAGCCCTGAGCTAATTTATTTGTCTTTCCAACCCAGTGAGATTCACAGAACCTCTTGATGGTCATTTTCTGATCTGCACCTTTCCTCTAAAAATGGGCTGCTGTAGAGGGAAAACAATGACAAATATGAGGGTGTTCTCAGTACATTTTCCTTCTCTTCAGGATCTTGATCTGTTGAATCCTGGTTGCCGCAATAGCTCTCTGCTGAATATAAGTAGCTGGGAGTTTTCCCTTTTATTTGACCTAAGTTTTACAGTTGTTTTTAGTGTGAAGTTTAGTGTGAATCAAGGAGCTCTAGCATAGCTAGAAGTAGAACCCACATATTCTTGTTTTTAATAAAACATACTGAAACATAAAATGATCTCTCCTCATCCATGTGGTGACCTTTCAGATACGTTCCCACATCTCTTACAGAGCTCACCGAGTCACTTTTCTCTAGATTAAATGACTAATCTTGTGGTTCCCTATTTATCTTTTTTTTTTTTTTTTAAATGGAGATAAAGAGTCCCCTGGTGGCCTAGCAGTTAAGGATCTGGCATCTAGCATTGTTACTGCTGTAGCTCAGGTTGTGGCCTGGGAACTACCACATGCCACAGTCATGGCCAAAAAAAAAAAAAAATTATATATATATATATATAAATTATGACTCGATTTTAGAGTCAGAAAGTTTACTTTTAAATCCTGGATCTGTCTTGTGTTAATTGCTTGACCATGAACAAGGTCATTTACTTAAGCCCTTGAGTTTTCATCTGCAAGGTAGAGGATATTACTCAGCTTGCAGGATCCTTTTGCATTAAGCATGTGATTTATAGTGGGCACAAAAGAAAAGGTAGCTGCTACCTTTCATATTTGTATGCTTTCTATCTCTTTGAGAGGGCATATATATGGGATTAATTCTTTATGTTGTTATAAGTTCAGTGAAATCTTCTGTGCATCTGTCTTTTTACATGTTCCTGGTTTAGTTATCTAGTTCCATAAAAACCGTACAGTCATTCTCAAAGAAGGCACAAATCTGAAGATACATTTTGCCTCCTCCTTAGCACCTCCTTCATCTTGGCTGAATTGACACAAATGAGAGTAAAGATGTTTCTGGAAGAATTTAAGTTAACTTCAGGAACACCATTTAAATAGTAGTGTTCTTCCCCCTTACCGGAATTACTCTTTATCAGGATTTCACTTGTCTCCCCCTTATTTTACAACAGAAGATTAATAAATGTTTGGGATGCAATCTTAAGCCAAGGTCAGCAGTGGCTGCTGTGCATTTATTTGAAATGCCTCTTTTCTTCCATTCATTTCTGACCCTTCTGAAGCCCTGTTATCAGTGCCTGCACATTTTTGGTAACTGATTGTCATTACATTGTAAGGATGCTGCCTGGATGATGGCTCCTCAACCAGAGATGTCAGCCAGCTGAAACACACCGGGAAAAACAAAGGACATTCCTGATTTGGGAAAAAATGGACCAGGAGAGATTTACATGTGTTTGACATTTATATTCTTTTAAGTAGCTTTTGTCTCTTTGAAAATTCCCTGAACTTACTACCTCAAGCAGAAGAACGGAATCTAAATGCAAGGGAGAAAAGAAATTCTGCTTTGAAGATGGAGAGTAGGATAAAGAATTAGATGTTCTCTCTCTTTCAAGCCCTTTTCTGGTTATAGGAAAGGAGAGAATTGTAAAATTAACAAGGTCACAATAACTTTAGTTCCTGGTGTGTTGGGGAATAGTGGTATAAAACCATAATACATCTCTAGGCTTATTCTATCAGTGCTCTCTAATAGCCTTTCTCTTTCTCCTTTGCACCAAGGAGTGCTAGTACAGGTGTTTTTTTGCATTATTTATCACATATAAAGGGACTGCCTCAAAGAAATGTTTCTTTTTTGCATTATTTATCACATATAAAGGGACTGCCTCAAACAAATGCATGGGGGTCTTTGTGTTGCAGCAATAGATATTTCTTTGCCTGCTGAGCTTCTGATATTAAGTAGTGGAATTTGGGGAGTTCCCTGGTGGTCTAGTGCTAAGGACTCGACACTTTCCTCTCTAAGGCCTGGGTTCAATCTCTGGACTGGGAACAAAGATCCTACATCAAGCTGCTGCACACTGCAGCCAAAAAAAAGTGATATTTCACATGAAGGTGATTAAACCTCAGCGGCAGCACTGGTGCCCTGACCTCAACCTTTATTTCCTTTTATAACAAGTGCAGAGCTTATCCACTGATGCTTGTTGTGAGGAGTAAGATGAGCAGAACTTATCTCTAATAGAGAGTTGGAAGAAGAGGGTGATCCTTTGAGATGCATATGTTATATACTTGAGTGGCAGAGGTTATTTATATTTACAGGAAACCGTTGATACCTTCTTCCATTATCTAAGACCCTCAATAGTGAGATACCTAAGGACTCAGTATTTGGATTGCTGCTGTTTATATAGTTAAAGCAGTTGGTTTCTAATTTTTTAAGCAGTCAAAATCTCTTCCAAATAAATTTGCCTTGGGAGCCAACACATAAAATACAACTTTTAAAAAGTTGATTTAGGAGTTCCCGTCGTGGCACAGTGGTTAATGAATCCGACTAGGAACCATGAGGTTACGGGTTCGATCCCTGGCCTTGCTCAGTGGGTTAATGATCCGGCGTTGCCGTGAGCTGTGGTGTAGGTCGCAGACGCGGCTCGGATCCTGCGTTGCTGTGGCTGTGGCGTAGGCCAGTGGCTACAGCTCCGATTAGACCCCTAGCCTGTGAACCTCCACATGCCACAGGTGCGGCCCTAAAATGACAAAAGGAAAAAAAATAAATAAATAAAAATAAAAATGAAAAGTTGATTTACAATGTGATTTACAATGCTGTCTTAGTTTCTGGTATACAGAGAAGTGATTCAGATATGTATATAATGTCTGTGATGTATAATATATATATATAATATGTATATAAAATATATTCTCTTTCCTGTTATTTTCCATTATTATTTATCACAGAATAGTGAATATAATTCCCTGTGCTATACAGTTGGACCTTTGTTTATACATAAAAGATAACTTTTTTTTTACCTTTTTTTAGGGCCACACCTGTGGCATGTGGAAGTTCCCAGGCTAGGGGTCTAATCAGAGACGCAGCTGCCGGCCTGTACCATAGCCACAGCAACGGAGAATCTGAGCCACGTCTGTGACCTCCACCATAGCTGATAACAATGCTGGATCCTTAACCCACTGAGTGAGGTCAGGGGTCGAACCTGCATCTTCATGGATACTAGTCAGGTTGGATACTACTGAGCCACAATGGGAAATCAAAAGATACTTTTTTAAAAAAGATTCTGGTTGTTGCAGGATGATAACCCCAAATCCTGTCCTCTTTCTCTCTCTTTCCCCCTGACGGGTACCCTGCTGCATCTTACCAGAACCCCACTGGCTCTAGGAAACAGTGTTTGTAGTACACTAGTCTAAGGAAGCGAGTGAAACATTTGCATTGTCAGAGGAGGATGGCTTGGGGGTTGGCTAGCTGTGACCTCTGGAGACCATTTTAATAACACCGGCATTGTGGAAAACATACCTTCTTGCCTTTCTCTCCACAAAATTAATTTTTTTCCAGAAATATTTGATAGTTTTTGAATTTTAATAGTTCTATGAACACATATTCCCAGAGCCTTTTCAGAATCTGAAAGAGATTACCAGGAATCATGTGACTCTTTTTCTCTTTTCTAATCTCCCCAAGTAGCCTGTTCGCTCACATAGGCAGACGTCATTGAAGGGCATGCTTGGCCTCTTGTGAATTTCCATGAATTTTCATCTGGGTTTCATGCCCTACAGAAGACATCACTGAGCAGTAAAAAATCTGTTTTATGTAGTGAAGTGAGTAGCTTTGTCTCCAGCTTGCAAATCCTGTGGCACAGGCAGAGAGGCTGCAGGAGAGATGAGGATCCCTCAAGAACCACACAATTATGTGTGAGCTTAAGACCGACCATTAACTCTAGGCCTCATGATTCTGACTCAGGATTTTGAGTTTGGAATGACTCATCCAAATGGCAGCTTAAGAAAAGGGATTTGTTGGTCAGGCAACTGAAAAGTCCGGGAGTATGGCCATCTTCAAGGTTTGCATAGAACCACCCGGTTTCTGCCACTCTTGCTTTCTGAATGATGCTTCTTTATTTGAGCTAGCCCCAGTTTTTTCTCCTTCAAGTTGGATTCTGCCAGACATTGGGAAACAGGGCAAGATATGGGGAAGTGACATTGCTGCAACCGTTTCAGGCTTAAACCAAGTCCAGAAGAGTTTCTTTTCCTACCACCAGACTGCAGAATCCCAGGGAAGGGTTCTCTTGGCTAGTTGGGGTCACATCCCCATCTGTGGGCAGTCAGTACCCAGGGAGCATGAAGATATTAGTTTCAATCCCGTGTCCCTGTCAGAATACTCTGATTTACTTAATTTCCCTCACATTTACCTCATTTCCTTTACATTTATGTCACTTCCCTCAAGATTTAGATCAGCTGAGTGTATTCTGGCTGTCATTTAAAAATGACCATAAACTGCCATTTGGCTCAGCGGTAATGAACCCAATTAGTAACGATGAGGATGCAGGTTCGATGTCTGGCCTTGCTCAGTGGGTTAAGAATCTGGTGTTGCCCTGAGCTGTGGCCTAGGTCACAGATGTGGCTCAGATCCTGTGTTGCTGTGGCTGTGGTGTAAGCTGGCAGCTGCAGTACCAGTTTGACCCCTAGCCTGGGAACTTCCATATGCTGCAGGTGCAGCCCTAAGACAAAACAAAACAAAACAAATGTCAAAATGATAGTTTAAAGTTCCTGTTGTGGCTCAGTGGTAATGAATCCAGCTAGTATCCATGAGGATGTGGGTTCAACTCCTGGCCTTGCTCAATGGGTTGGGGATCCGTCATTGCCATGAGTTGCGGTGTAGATCGCAGACTTGGCTCAGATCCTGCATTGCTGTGGCTAGAGAGTAGGCTGGCGGCTGTAGCTCCGATTTGACCCTTAACCTGGGAACCTCCGTATGCCATGGGTGCAGCTGTAAAAAGGCAAAAATGAATAAATAAATAAAAACGATAGTTTACTATGTTACTACTCTGAAATGTTACCCATATTTTCACGGAATCATCCAAAACCGTCACCCAAAACTTTTGGCAGTAAAGACATAGTGGTCCCTCGGCTTGATGTGGCTCTATCAGGAAGAGGAAGAAACAAAAATCAAAGTGAAACCACAGAAGAGAACTGAGTGGAGTGAAACTGTGTAGTCTTTCCTCCATAACCCAGAAATGGCAAATACTTAACATGCAGACCATCCCTGCCCCTCCTGGGACCTTGGCAGACATCAGTAATCCATCATACTGCTCTTTCTGCTCTGCCCAGGCAGGTGGCCTCAGCATCTCTTCAAAAGAGCCCTCTAGGAGCTGAATTTTGACATGTAAAATAAGCATGTTTAGCATTCCTGGCATAACCTGAAATTCTCCATTCTTTACCCGTCTCTCTTGTTCTTCTCCAACATTCAGAACCTAAGGGTGTCTTGAAATTTCTGAAAACACATGAATTTAAATTCCCTAGTAGGATCTGTTATGTTGGAATCACAGGATATTGCTCCAGTTGTTTCTGTCTCATTAAAAAGAATGAGACACTTGACTCATGGAAAGACTTAGAATGATGAGAATGAAGAATGAAGACGCTTTGGCATATTTTACTTCTTTTGGTTTTCTTTTAAAGAAGCAAGTCAGAAGGAGAAAGACAAATGTCATATGAAATCTCTTATAACTGGAGTCTAAAACACTACACAAATGAACATCTCAACAGAAAAGAAAATCACGATCTTGGGGAACAGACTTGTGGTTGCCAAGGGGGCGGGGGAGGGGTGGGGGAGGGGTGGGAGGGAGTGGGGATAACTACTGCTTTCATGATGGAATAGCAAGGAGCTCCAACTGTAATGCACGGGGAACTATATCTAATTACATGTGACAAATCCATATATGTACATGTAATCGGGTCACCACATGGTGCAGTTGGAAAATCTGACAGAAATCTGTAAACCAGCTATAATGCAAAAAAAAAAAAA